>JAODUP010000155.1:0-75000 GCA_025642065.1 Paralvinella palmiformis
ATTGGACACAGTTCGCGGGTTGGTGTGTTTTACATATAAGTTCTTGTATATATAATTCACCTTGGTTGTATGTAGGAATAGATTTATCTTTCCTAGGTCCAGTTATGTCCAGTTTGTCCCTGACATTCAAGATTAGCTCTAATCTGCTTGTCATAAATAACATTTAAGAACTACAATAGTTAGAATAGCATAAATTAGGTCAGGTTTGAAAATGATAGCATAGTTCAAACAGTACGGAAGCCATGACGCGCTATTACGGTCTGCTTCAGCGCAGATGTCAGTCTTTTAATAGTAATTAAGATAAACAGTTTTAATAGTAGTCGCTTCATGACGCCTGCCCGTTGTAAAAACTGATCTTTGAAGACAGTGACAATTGGGTTATATGGTTTATATAGTATTGCTTTGAAGAAAGATACAGCAATTGAAAAATAGCTATAAATAGGGCTGCTTAGATAATTAAGCTAAACATTCTCACTACTGCCGTGATCTGACTTGGGTTTTTTAAACCCAAACTCCACGGCTGTAGGTGATTCGTATTTTGATTTTGCTTGGCGGCTTAGGGACTGGTGAGACATTACACATGTCTCAGCAAGAAAAGTCGCCACTCTGGATTCAGTCCCCTGAAGAAACGTCCAGAGTTTGAATTCACGGATCGAGATTCTCTGTGCCTGTGCCTTATTATACACAGCTAAAACACACACACACACACACACACACACACACACACACACACACACACACACACACACACACACACACACACACACACACACACACACACACACACACACACACACATACATACATACATACATACACACACAAACACCAACAATTAATATGGGGGGGGGTGTATTTGAGTTCGCACTACAGAAGTTTTGATGTTATAAAGAAGTTTATGTTCTGATTGTGTAACTTCACACTTTAATATTGCACTATCACTGAACTGTTTTGTTATATATACCTTGCTACGAATAAAGATATATACATTAAATCAGGTTGCTAGAGGGCTGAGTTGTCTGGATTATATATCGTTTTCGCGTAAATATGGTAGTAGTTCAGGAATATCTTAGTGATCCGATTACTATTCGAAATTATATTGAGTTGGAAATGTTCAGAAAAGAATTATATATATATATATATATATATATATATATATATACATCCATTGAACATTTAAACACAGAGAGAGAGAGAGAGAGAGAGAGAGAGGTGTGTGTTTGGCAATTACACACTTGATGCTGATTAAAGTTTCGGCAATATTCGTATATTTTCTCCCATCCAGTTTAACCCTATCTGGTCCAGTACACACTGGTGGTTGGATAGCCCACGTGACCAAACAAGACAGCGCCATCTGGTGATATTAATTATTCACTAATACAGCTGCCCATCCACTGGGCAACCTACTGGACAAGTCACGTGACAGTCTGTGGCTGGCCATGTAAATAATTAAGTAGATTAGCTGACTTACTGGGTGAGCAATGGCGTGTCGTAATATATATAGATTTCAAATCTACTGTGTTCTACAAGCTGTAGTGTGAGAGTAGTCCCCATCTCCTTATATATATATATATATATATATATATATATATTATATGTGTGTGTGTGTGTGTGTGTGTGTGTAGTGTGTGTGCATGTGTGTGTGCGCGCGTGTGTGTGTAATAATTAGATCAGCTGGACTAATCGTCAGGACACTTATCAAATCGTGTGCCTGGATGAATGGATTTCCATCGAATAATTCTCGAAAATAAAATCCAATTCTACAACTCATGCCTGACACCCCCCCTCCCCACCTTCCAAAAACGGCGATCGATCAATTCGATTGGCCAAAAAATCTTATCGGCAATTTTATCGTACTGTTTGTGTCTCGTGTTCTTGTAATGAATTTATTATAAAGCAATACTCCGGATGGCTTCTCGTCACGTCCGTAGGGATGCCAATAATGTCCAGAATGTGTCCCGGAAAACGCATTTAATCAACACCATCAGAAACATGGCTAAATGACGTCATAACATTGATTGACATTTTTACATAACATCCAGCCAAAGGGAAGCTGCTGTTATGGAGATGGAGAAATACAGCAATAAGACACCGATCGGGCAATAGAGGTATCCGCACGAAGAAGTATCAGATGCGGATAGGATTTCCTGATGAATCATCAATAGGTCGTAGTCGCAATTTATTTTTATCTGTTCCTGTGTCTTTTCATCCATTATGAATACATGCAGATAACGTACAGAAGCGCGAGCTACCACCAATATTTATACTTTAATGATTGATTGATTAATTCATTGATTAATTAATTAATTCATTCATTCATTCATTCATTCATTCATTCATTGCGAAACCAAGTCAAGTAATTAAAACAAAACAAAAATAAATACATTCCAGAACGTTTCCGAAGATCGCGGCATTCCCTGCAAATCTTCCCATAAAATGATCGGCGATAAATCCCTTCTTTCAACTTTTGTCCACATCATCCCGGTTGTTTGAAACCCGTTTAGCAGATCCGGAGATGGCGTTGTCAGTCAGCCTCCGGACACCGGATTCGCTAAATGAATGATATCGACGGGATCGTGGACACACACACGGACACTCCGGTGTCGCGGCTTGTTTTAATCACGTGATGCGCAGTGTTAGCAAAACCCTATCCGTATTTTGACGATCCGTTGATTAGATCTTGGTATCTGGAGCGAGATGGATTGGCAGAAAGTTGATATCGTATCTCTGAGTTGCGTGACCGATGTCCTTGGTCGGGATGGAATATCTAGACAGCCTTTTAGACCTTTCACCGTCTTCCTGGATCATCCATTAGAGCTTAGATTAAATTAACACGCTGACAAGGCCGAGAGTGGGTGGGGGAAGGTGGAACTTGGCTTTTTTCTTTTACGGATCTATTGCAGTTTATTAATTTTATATAAATATGATATGTACTGATGGTTTTGACACCGGTACGTGGTACACTTCACAGTACACGGTACTGCAGATGGTCAGGTCCTGAGATCGAATGCCAGCGTGCGTATATCTGTCGAGTGTTTCATTCATCAGTAAACGATTTCGGTTTAGATATCTGTTTCATTTCCTTAGGAAACAGCCGCTTATATATATGCCGTACGTATGGCCAGGCTCATGGATAAATAACACATACACGCATGAACTGACCGGCCTACTGACTGACTGACTGGTTGGCTGGCTGGTTGGCTGGCTGGTGGGTTTGGGTTTGGTTGGCTGGCTGACTAACTGACTGATTGGCTGACTGACTGACTGACTGACTGGTTGGTTGGCTGGCTGGCTGACTGACTGACTGACTGACTGACTGACTGACTGACTCACTGGCTGACTGACTGACTGACTGACTGACTGACTGACACTCACTCACTCACTCACTCACTCACTCATCGGCCACAACCATTCAGCATCACGCACCGTTGAAAACTACAGAACAACGGGGTCAAGGCAACCTGACTGTCCGACGTGACGTCGCAAGAAGACGACTCTTCCAATGCAACAAGATGGCGGTTCGGAGGACACTAGTCGAAGTCGGTGACAGCCGACCGCTTCATCGGCCCGTCTAATCCTTATGCATGAAACAGTGACGCATAATATTATTACGGCACCGTACCGCCGCCTGGCGTATGCCATGAGCAAAGCTACAAATCAGCAAGGATTTGATTATCGCCAAAGTGCCACAAGAAGATAAAGAACGTTCGTCGACGACGACGACGACATCCCGTCAGAGCAGCGCCCCCTGTCGCCAACATTTCGCCAATGCCGAGCTTTCGAAGTGATAAATGAATAACCCGAGAACAAACACCACTCAACATCACTCGGTCCCGACCGCAGGAAGCTGGCAGGTGTCGGGATATTGCTATTTGTCGGTGTTACGCTCACGTGTCGTCGTAATTCGGTTTCGTTTGACCTTCTACGATTCCCATTTTCGTTGCATCGGCTCACAAACAAAACATCCACCTACCTACGGTCATTAATAATTCCTGGCTACATCTATCGGCACGTTAACTCAACAACCGAAGGAGCTAAGAAACGCTAATAGATCTGAACCATCGCCAAACCATCCAAGATTTGACTTTTAGGCCATGACTGGGTGAGAGAGAGAGAGAGAGAGAGAGCAATAAAATTAAATTTTTCACACAAGTGGCTTATAGCGTTATTTTCCAAAGGTCGACTGGTATTAGATATAAATCTATTAATACCTGAGGACTGCCGACGGACGATATGTGAACGGCTATATGTGCCACGAAAGTGTACAAAAAGAAAGATACACGGTGTGTGTATGCGTGTGTGTGTGTGTCGACACGGAAGCCAGAAGACAGAGACGTCATTATCGGGGAATAAAGGTGTCCATGTGTATAAACTGCTGTCTGGGATTTACTTGGGGGAAAGCCGATTAGTTGAACCAATCCAGAAGTTGATCCAGGACGCGTGTACGCTTCCGCGCGCGCGCTCGTGTGTGTGTGTGTGTGTGGAGTGATAAAGCACGAAACATGTCCATATATTGCCAATAGCCGTCAGGACAACAGACCTGTTATTTTATAACTTAAAACGGATTAAAATACAACTTAACCATTCTTGACATGTCTGTGATATATCACTCTAGCTACATTACATACACGTGTAATGACGGCGTCTGTTCTATCCGACAAGGAACAGCCAGTAGCGTAACAAAAAACTAACACATTAAAGGTCAGAACGGCTAAAACACCAACAAAGACAAGACATGGGGACGACAGGACAATAGAGTTAAGGATTAGACGTATAACAACAACATAATAAGTCCACGGACTTGACTTAAGACAGACATATAATAACGTAACATGATCTAGGACTCAACATAGGCTAATCATCTCCTATCAACGGAGACAGATACGTAAGATGATTTGAGAGAGGACATGGCATACTAGAGTGAGTGAGTGAGTGAGTGAGAGTGATTTGGGTGAGTGAGTGATTTGGGTGAGTGATTTGGGTGAATGAGTTAGTAATTTGGGTGAGTGAGTGATTTGGGTGAGTGAGTGATTTGGGTGAGTGAGTGATTTGGGTGAGTGAGTGATTTGGGTGAGTGAGCGAATGAGTGACATCCCATGAACGCAGGTACCACGGATCGATTCGAACTCTGAACTGGAGCTTTGTAGCGTAGTACTTTA
This sequence comes from Paralvinella palmiformis, assembly GCA_025642065.1. Lineage (NCBI taxonomy): Eukaryota > Metazoa > Annelida > Polychaeta > Terebellida > Alvinellidae > Paralvinella > Paralvinella palmiformis. The sequence continues at coordinate 5,160 of JAODUP010000155.1, forward strand.
ACCACTCTATTATCAGAACGCCCATCGCCTTATATATAATATAGAGGCAAGGCCTTAAATTAAGACAGACACGTCATAGCCAACTGTACAGTCACGTGACGGGAACAAAGACTCGACGGACAATGACCACGTGAGAGGGGAGTGCTCAGTGTTGGACACATCACACCGTACCGTTGGGACATTTATTTGACGGGATAAGAAGAAATTGACACAAGACAACCATGTGACGTAGGAAGTAATGTCGGGCAGTTACGTCACGGTGTACAGTCACGTGACAGATACAAGGACTTTACAGAGGACACTGACGTGCTGGGGAGCAATGATAACCTCGTAATACGGGACAACAGTGAGACAGCGACAAGAATCTCACACCAGATAATTACATCATTTTGAACAATGATATAACATGGACATGAACCTTATATAAAATAACTACGCCATTTAGGTCAACATTGTAATAGGGGACAAGGACATGACGGAAGACAACTACGTCATTGTGGACAACAGTGTAGCGGGGACAATGATTTAACATCGGACAGCCACGTGATAACTAATGGACGTTCACGTACCTGCTAAGAAGGACTTCGCATAAGACAATTGCATAATAGAGGACAACATGATATAGAGGCAACGATTTCGGTCAGGAAAATTCAAATCACATGGGACAACCAGACAACGGATACAACAAGTTCGACGAGGAACACGGACTTAACAGGGAAGAGTGGGGGGGGGGCACTCGAGAGACTACGATCACGTGACGACTGAAAAGAAGTAAGCACGTGATGAGGCGATAACTACGTAATAGAGTACGACCACGTGATCGACGCATTTGTCACGGCCGGCCATTACTCGCGCAGCGCCACCATCCGGCGACACGACGCCGATAACCATGGCAACCGAGTAATGGCCGGCGCGCGTACACAAAAAGGAGCTCGTCGATTGACAAATTACCGCCAATTTACACTCCAATTTCGCCAATCATAGGAGCAGGTTGGCGTTAGATAATGTTCCCCTAAATTGATGTAAATCATGTTCTTCAGAACGGCGTCACTTAGCTCCGGAACAAGTGGATATTTGACTGGAGCACGAGACCGTTTTGTGTCCGGAGTCGGTCCTAGGTCAGGGTACCAGTCGTTTAAAAAGTGAGTTTGGTACTCTAAGCTCCGGGTTTAGTTGATAATTTTCGGTGATTTTCGTTGACCGACCTCCCCATGGTAATAACGCCATTTTGTCGGGGGAGGAGGGGGAAAGTTGGAGTTGACGCTGTGCGTGTGCGTTCATCTCCCGGTCACCTTAAAAATGGCCGATTTTGTAACGGATTGTTCACGCGACGTAGCTCTGTATTCCGGAAACTGTCTTTCAATTATAGAAATGGCTCCGCACATCAAGCAGTTATATATATATATATATATATATATATATATATATATATATATATATATAGTAATATATATTCACATATTATCTTTTTGAATTTTTTTATTTATATATATATATATATATATTTATATATATATATATATATATATATATATATATATATATATATATATATAAGAGAGAGAGAGAGAGAGAGAGAGAGTTGATTTAAAATAATAATGTTTGATGTTCGTTTAGAATTCATGTCATTATTAATTATCAGTAAAATATGAAGCGATCGGGAATATAACTGGATTAACGGCTGGAACTAAACGTCTGTTAGACGAGACAAAAACCTTCACATCAGCAAACAAACAAACAGACAAACAGACAGACAAAGAAACAAACAAACATACAAACAAACAAGTTTCAGACATATAATTCCCGTACCCGGTCAGCCAAATAATCAGTTCCCCTTCCCAGTTCATCATCAAACAGTCATAAATAGATCCATCTCGTTCTAAACATCAACAACACGAAAGACAAAGCCTTCCCTCCATGCTCCCCCCCCCCCCCACTCACCTGCCATACTATATCATTAGAAGTCGGTCACCAATTCGAACAGTTGCCAATGTTTCTGTTTGTCGGCTAAGACCGCTCCGTCCGGCTAATCCGTATATCCAGACACACGATAAATCGATCCGTTAACGAGCGCTAACATGAAGGCAGACAAGCGCTCGCTCGCTCACTCGTTGGCCTGCTCTCTTCTCTCTCTCTCGCTCGCTCGCTCTCCACATACACACACACGTGCGCGCGCGCACTAACACGCGTAGAAGTTCAAGCGAATGAATTGTTCGCCGAAGTTTGGTGTTCCACTGGCGATGAGGGTCTGATCCGAGTGGCCGATATTGAAAATCGTGGGAGAGTAGCGTTTCCGGTACGCTGGCGAGTCGACTTGTGTGTGTGTGTGTGTGTCGACTTAACCAGTATCCGGTCGCGCTGCTGTGACCGCCGAACGGAGCCAGGATCGTGGCGGTACGTCCGGATCCCAGGTAAACGTTTATTGGTCGTTTTGAGGTCACCAACTATTCTAACGTTTCGAAATGGCGGCGAAACTCCGTAATCCGTAAACGTTCGTCCCGATATCATTCACCTGTGGAGATCGATGATTCACAGGCGATAAATAAATAAATGAATTAGCTAATTGATTAATGATGTAACAATCGTTTTGTTTATACTCGACACCCTAGGTCTCATCTGTCCTAGGACCTTTGTTTGACGAGAGGTTACTTCAGACTCGTCACTCAAATTAGTAAATCGAATCATCAAATGGCATACATTATCTATAATTCGATAAATTGAGGGCTGATCACACCGATCCTGAATGCGTTATCCAGTTTACACCGTGGTGTCTTATGGCCTATTCCCTTGCCATAACAACAGTCTCGTCCCGCAGCCTCCCCCCTCCATCTCTCTTCATACCGTCACAACATCACGTAAGCTGCTCCCGCATCACCGTGTTGACCCAGAGCGGGCAGCTGGTGGCCGACACCTGCTGCCCCCTGGTGACGACTGTCGACGGGCAATGGGCAAATTGCGTTACCTAGAACAAAGTTGACGACAGAAGACGACGTTGCTTTGAGTAGTGAGGAAGTTAGCCTGGCGGAAGTGACGATTACCAACCAATGTAGACCACGTCGGCGTCGGACATTTGGTGAGTTCCGGTTGCCATGGCAACTGGCAAACAGAATAACGGTCTCTCTCTCTCTCTCTCTCTCTCTCTCTCTCTCTCTCTATATATATATATATATATATATATATATATATATATATATATATATATTAATAATATCCTTATAAAACATTGTCCACAGGGTCGAATCACACCCAGTCTGTCGACCCAATCACCGTTCGCTTGTTTAGTTTGGTATTTAATCAGAGAGCTCGTAAGACACAACATTATCGATGGATGATCTCATTTAATGTGATACTGTGTGATCCATCGAATCAATCCACACACACACACACACACACACACACACACACACACGCATGCACGCACGCACGCACACACACAAACACACTGAGAGAGATATATGTTCACGTTCACCGTCAACTACAGCCCCCCCCCAAGCTCGCGCTCGTCAACAAATCTTTGTACCGACACAAAACAAACATTAACCGACGCTAACTCGACACTTCCTCTATTAGGATAACAAATCTAAGACGTCGACGGAAAATTACATCTACCCGTAGTCGGCCCGACAAACGTCGTGTTGGCGTCTGAAATAAGGTGAAACTTGATTGGCTTGACAACAACCGAGTGCTCACACGGTTATCTGTCACGTCGTGTCATCCCAGAATTAAATTGTCCATCTGTGTTTATTTATTTACGCACTGGTTCGGCGTGGTTCCGGAACGGTTTTCTATTTGGCCGGATGATCCTGAGATAAAAACGTGGCCTGAGTTAGATCAAGTCGGCGAGTTGTCACTTTCTCATATTATGGCGTCGTTTTGTTTGCAGGCTCCATATTCACCACCACTGATATGTCAACAAACAAACAAACAAACAAACAAACAAACAAACAAACAAACAAACAAATAAACATTATTCTGTCAGTCTTTGACGAATCGCCACGTGCTAGATCACGTGCTAGATCACGTGCTAGATCAGGATTTTTGCTGACTGTTGTTAGAGACGAATAAAAGATGGAACCATAAAACCAGCTTTCTGGGTCCATGTGTCATCAAAATTAACCCGCCCACACACCGATTCACACATTGCCTCACCGCCGAATTACCGACACTCACTCACTCACTCACTCACTCACTCACTCACTCACTCACTCACTCACTCACTCACTCACTCACTCACTCACTCACTCACTCACTCACTCACTCACTCACTCACTCACTCACTCACTCACTCACTCACTCACTCACTCACTCACTCACTCACTCACTCACTCACTCACTCACTCCACTCATATCACCCCATCTCACCACCACCACCACACCATCACTCACCACCCCACCCCCCACCACCACCCCCCACCCTCCCACCACCACTCCCCCACCACTCACTGTGACAGATGAAGCCGCTAAATCTACATTGCCTCGCTATATCATTGTCATAACGTTTGGTAAACAGTTAATTAATTGTCTATTCTTCATTTGGAAGTCGAACCCGTGTATCAACAGTTTGATTCACAACACACCGAGTTTCAGGTAACTGGAGGGAGGTTATCTACTCATTACATATTGTACGTACTATACTCTAGACATCTAGGTCGCTATGTCAGTGTTTATGGGATGTCCATCTCATATCTGTGCGTAATAGCCTCGTGACCATTTGATCCAGGTGAGACAAACGACGAGGCTAAACAAAACACTCACTCACTCGAATCTGGTCTTATTTCCAGCATAGCGGTATTCTGCCATTGAAACAAAGCTTGCTGGTATCCTTTATTCAATTATTATTTTGCAAAAGATAATATTGTGAAATATGTTAGTTTCGTGTACACAAGAAAATAGGCCAAAACAGAGGAGTACTGCAACTGTCAAATAATAGCAGTTATTACTGGTTGTGAGGGCAGCCAACTAATTATAGGTTTATGTTCGCGAAAGTATGCGCATTTTTCGCGCGAACATTCCACCGATGTCAACGCTTCGCAGCAGCAATCACGTGACCTCTATGTCATAATCATCATCATCATTATCATTATTATCATCATCAGCAGCAGCATTAGCATCACCACCACCAGCACCATCATCATTATCATCATCATCATCTGTCGAACAGGAAACAATATGTCGATCTCGAAAATAACAAATCTAGTACGCAAAAGATAGAATGTGGGGTAAGTCAGGGGTCAAAAATATATAATACATGTCAATGATATTACAAATTGCACATTTTCTCCTTTGCTGATGACACGTCCCTGTATTTATCTGATTGCAATTTAGGCAAATTATTCGCAAACGCAAGTTTTTACCAATAAGAAACTCAAATAATCCTGTTAATTCAAGTTCAACTGAATAAAAACTGTATATTAACTCAAATAGGATCAAATATTCTTGAACAATATATTGAATTTCTTGGCCTTCTTCTACATGGCGTACTTTCCTGGAAAAGCCACGTGACATAAGAACTCTATAAACAGATTGTAAAAACCGATATCTTGAAATGAAATCATCTGTATGAATCCAAAGTTCCACTTTTTATGCATAACAATTTATCTAGTGTACTACCTGTGCCCTTTGACAAAAGCTATAAGTTTAATTATGAAATCGACAAGATGATCTAATCAAATGTACACTGAACGATGTAACTCCACCTTTGCCACTCTATAAATTTCCTCTTGAATGGAATAGACGGTGTAATATTATCTCAAATGTTTCTTCACGAAGCCATTTCAAGAAACAATCGAACCATTTCATGTTATCATCATATTGAAATTCGGTGACATGCTCTAACAAAAGTTGCAGAGATTGGTTTGGAAATGTGGTTGTTTTCCAAAATTATATAACAGATCCTTATCAAACCTAAACATACAACTTAACAGTGTACTGGAACCCCCCCCCCATAACATTACCTGACCTAACTAAATAATAAATAAAAATATTGTCCCATCACTCTAGTGTTCTTCCTTTGGTGCGATCCGGACTATTTTATTCAACCTCTTTCACCTCTTTCACATTTATATAATAATATCATATATTGGGTTCAATGGGAGGACAGCTTCGGCTACAATCTCCATTGACAATATTGTGTTCTATTATTGTATTCTATATATTGTATGCATGCACATGTAAATGTAAATTGAAAATAAATTTCAGTTCACTTTATCATCACCACCATCACCATCACAACTACCACCACTACAATCATTAATACCATCACCACAACTACCACCACTACCATCATTAATACCACCATCACAACTACCACCACCACCACCATTAATACCACCACACAACTAACACCACCACCACCATTAATACCATCACCACAACTACCACCACCACCATTAATACCACCACCATAACTACCACCATCACCATCATTAATACCACCATCACAACTACCACCACTAGCTTCATTAATACCATCACCACAACTACCACCACCATCACCATTAATAGCACCACCACAACTACCACCACTACCATTATTAATACCATCACCACAACTACTACCACCACCACCATTAATACCACCATCACAACTACCACCACCACCACCACCATTAATAGCACTACCACCACTACCATCATTAATGCCACCCCCAACACCAACCACCACCATTAATAGCATCAGCACAACTACCACCACCACCACCTTTAATATCATCATCATCATCATCATCATCATCATCATCATCATCATCATAGTCATCGTTGTCGTCGATGTCATCATTGCTATAATTATTGTTGTCATATCCAAAATATTCATATTGACTCATAACGAACGAAGATTTCCAGAACATCTTCTTCGAGCGTGAAACACCTCAATGGCATATCTTAATTAAGATGTCAGTGGGGGGAGATACGTGTTACCCACGACAGACAACGGTACACCGCACCACACTCACTTACTGACCCACCGAGATCGACTTAGCGTAAGACGAGCGTGTTTAACTTTAAATAACGCTACCCGCAGTCGATTGGATCTGGACGCCGCGGCTAAATCTGACGTAATCAATACCGACGCGGCCAAGCCGCGGCTAGTCTCGGTGGACTTTCCGTCTTTTAGGGCAGTATAATTCCGACGATACAGCAACGATATGCCGACGATATGCCGACGATATGGCGTCTTAACCAGCGACTTTGATGTGAGAGGCAGGACCGAGATAGGATCCAGATTTATAAGCAGTTCCCGTTATCCATCAGTGGGGGCGGGGGGGGAAGTGGGCATTCAGATCGACGTTAGGTCGACAGGGACGGATGAAGGCAAAAATTCTAGGGGGGGGGGGGGGCTATGTGGGTCCAATTTTAGAAAGATGGGTTCTGCGTGTATGTGTGTGTGTATTATATACATATTTTCAAGTTTTTGCTAATTGCTAATAGTTATATATATATATATATATATATATATATATATATGTGTGTGTGTGTGTGTGTGTGTGTGTGTGTGTGTGTGACAGCTGTTAATTTTTCAAACAAACCGCAGCCTACATCCACCTGTAACCTGTATCTGATATTCATTTTATCATCTGTATGAATCAGGACAATAGAAACTGTTATTTCATTATGACAGTTAGCTCCAAACATTAGCGGTCTCATCAAAATCACGACAACAATTAGCATAATATAGGATCGTCACTGGCCATTCTCTACCAGTGACACACACACACACACACACACACACACAAACATACACACACACACACACACTAATGGCAATTAGCGAAAATTTGAAAATATCAGACTTAGTGTCTGCCTTTAAATGTACAACTATTAAACATTTATTTATAGATGTTTATAGAGTTTTGACCCATTCTAACCAGTAAACGAGAGGAATCCAACCCATAAAATGTTGGGTCATAGGGAGCTGTCCCCCTCCTGGATCCGCGTCTTTGTTACGACCAACGACCGATTCGCTTATTGATGATTGATACGATTAGTGTGACAGGAGCGGCTTTGTTGGCCGTATATTAAAAGTCACGTGGATTCCGATACCGGAAGTCGACGCTGTCCATCTTTTCCAGCTTCCGGCTTTAGCGCATACGTCGATATTGATGACTATGCTTTCGGGATAAGCGGATTGTTGATAATAAGTTCATTCTGGATTGCGATTATTTAAGCTTAGTTCATCGACTGGCTGGCTATCTCCTTAGTGTACCCGGGAACTAGGTAATATGACCGAATTTCGACATATTTATTCGTTGGTTTATGGATATATTTCGATCGGAATCTTTAGGGTATTAGTTAATTTATGTGACCTAAGCCAGGTTATGTTTTTCTATCGAGCACATACAACCTCTCCCACCACACACACCAGCTAAGTGGTGAAATCAACGTTTGTAGATTTGTAATTTGTTTGTACGTGTGTGTGTGCGTATGTGATAGACAAATAGACATATTGATCGATAGTTAGATATATATATATATATATATATATATATAGATATATATATATATATATATATATATATATATATATATAGATATAGAGTATTGTCTTAAAGGTTTACTTTTATTATGTGTAATACTGTACATAAGTGTAACCGTTACAACAACAGTAACAACCACAATAACAACATCACACACACACACGCGCACACGCACACACACACACACATATGACAGAGAGAGTGAGTGTGTGTGTGTGAGAGAGAGGGAAATAGATACCATAAAGCATCTTCGACAGCAGCCACTCATCAACCAATGACTGCCAACAAGCAAAATATCGAAATCATATATACACAAATCCTGAGTAATCATATAAATGGCTCTGAGCATTGTCCAAAAACATTTCCGATGATTATAAATAGAAATATTTAACAAATCATTCAAAATCTCGCCACAAACAACGTAAACTCTACAGTTAGATACTATTGGAGTTTGGTGAAATATTTAACTATCAATGGTTATGAAGGTAAACCTGACATTAGAAAATGTAGACTAGAAATGTCAGTTGGCAATGAAAACAACAGCCTCGACAACACACGCACACACACACATACACACACACACACACAGAAGGAGAGAGAGAGAGAGTGAGAGAGAGCCATTCTCTAGAAGCCCAGACTTTTCCAGTTTATGGCTATAGGCTGCTCTGGAGCTACATCCGGAGCCCTTCCGAACTCTGAGGGATTACTTCCCTTCCTAGCGACGGGATACTTCTTCTGGCGCCATGGAAGCGGTAGCGGATCCGGCGACCTGGCTGTGAACTGTTCCGGATCGAATGGCTCGCCCAAGTCCATCTCCTCCGGCGCTATTCCTCGATCGCTTTCCATATCGCTAGGTGGCGTGCTACTCTGGCCGGTTTGGCGATCCCTCCCGGATGACGTATCGCTCAGCTGGTCGTAGGCGTCGTTGACGAATGCGGTACTGCTCCTGCTACCCGAATCCGGATCGGTGGCATCGGATCGGGATTCGTCCACTTTGTTCTTGACGCCTTTAGCGCAGACGGCCAACAAAGCGACCAGGATCAGCAGCCAGGGCAGAAATTTGGTGCAGATAATCTCGATCCACTCTAGAACGATGACCAACACGTAGGCAATGTCCTCGGGGGAGGCGCCGACGTGGAATAGCGTGGCTCGTATCAGGTTGAAGATCCCGATCATGACGATGACGCTGAGCGCTGCAGTCTGCGCCCGGTTCGACATCCGGCCGCCGAACGGCTTCAGCTTCATCTGGAGCAGCAGTACGACGAACATCAGCGTACAGAGGAGCGTCTGTCGGAGGAGGACATCCGGCGTGAACACGTAGACGACGACTAAGACCAATCGCTGCAGGTTCAGTACGCCCTCCCAACAGAGGCCGCCCAAGAAGTCGTCACCATCCTCCTCCCAGCTCCGATAGGTGCCCACCAGGGCTTCGGCCACCGTCTCCCTGAGGTCATCGACGTCGTCGTCGAAGTCGTCGCTCACGCTGTCGTTGCTCGTCCCGTTCGACGTTGCGGCGGTTCTCCGTGACGATTCGAGCCCCGAGCAATTCGCGTCGCGGAACTTTCGATACTTCTCGTCGTCGGAAGGCAGTCGATGCTCGAGTTCCTCGACCGAGTAGCGTTGCTTCTTGACGCCGAAAAGAGTCGGCGGTACGTCGCTAAGGACGCCGAAAAACACGAGCATGATGGGAATGAAGCAGAACGCGGGGAAGACGAGCGCGAAGAAGAAAAATCCGAGTGTGATCTTCTTCTCTTTGAGCACCTTCGGCCCGAAGAGCAAGATGAGGAAGAAGGGACAGACGAAGGTACACGTGATCGCGATGACGACGAACTGCCACGTCTGGAGGCATTCGACGTTGCCGTCGAGCCAGAGCACGCTCTTGCCGTCGACATTGACGCACTGTATCAGCTGAAACAGCGACTCGGCAATGCCCTGGTACGTGAAGAGGAACAGCTCCAAGAGGACGAGCATGATGCGCGCTATACCGTTGCGCATGATCCGCGGCTTGTCCGGCGTCTTCCTGCATATGCAGCATAGACCGGTGCCGAGATAGACCAGCAACAAAAGGAGGAAGGTGTAAGCAGGATAGACGAACGTGAGGGCCACCTTCTCGACGGGAGTTATGCCCGGAATGAAGCAAGATGCGGACTGGAGTTCTCCCTCGATGTTTACGCCCTCGAGGAATATCTCGGGAAGGACATCCTCCGCCCGCACTATGCTCTTGGTCTCATCCGGGTCGATGATGATGTCCACCTGGAGCAGCTCGACAGTCTGGATGAAGTAGAAGTAGATAGTGAGGAATCCCTCGTTGGTGACCACCTGGATCTGTTCGGCCTTGCCCTTCGGCGACACTTTCTCGATGCCGCTGTTCACCACCGATTCCCATTCGTCGGCGAACAGCAATAGTGCCACGAATATGAGGCCGCGTATGAGGATCAGCACCAGGATGCCGATGGCTGCCGGCTGCCGGAGGCCGCATTCGTCGTCGCTGATGCACGCCGTCCCGTACAGCGCCTCCGAGTATCCGGACTCGCATCGGCCGCAAAGCGTCCCCTGGCGGTGCTCGACGCAGCTGCCGAACTGGACGTGTACCGAGGCGTTCTCGACGCAGTACTCCTCCGGACAGAGGTACATCGTCACTTCGGAGCCGTTGTCGCCAGTGTCCCCCCAGAAGTTGTCCACGTTCACGATCCCGTCTGAGCAGTCGGCGCCGTACGGACACGGATGGCAGGCGATCCTAGCGTCGACGAAGCTGCCGGTCTCGTCGACGACTACTGTGCTCGTGTCCAAGCTGTAGTGGTCAGAGGCGCAGCGTCGACAGTAGAGCTGCAGCGACTGGAGGCCGTCAGCGAATGAAGTACTAGTTTGTTCGACGTCAAAGCCTTTAGCGCAGGTCAGTGTCAACTCGGAGACGGTCAGTTTGTCACTGAGTAGGTCCGACGCTTGATAGTAGACGATCGGCGTAGCCTCGTCAGCGGTGTTCACCGTCACCGTGACGTTGTCGACGTAGACTGGACTGGAGGCGAACAGGATGTCGCCCATTCGGGCTCGGGACATCTCCCGAGTTCTGGCGTTCTCCATCGTACAGTTGCTGATGGCGACCAGTACGACTGGACTGATGAAGATCGTGCCGCCGTTCGACATGGCCGTGTTGTTGACGAACGTACAGCCGTGAATTTCGACGTAGCCGTCGACTTTCAACGGCGAACGCGGCGTCACGTAGACATAGATGGCCCCACCGCTACCCGGAGCCCAGAGCTTGAAGTAAACGTCCTTCTCTTGGTAAGATTCGGACGTCTCGGCGAAGTTTGAATCGAAGTAGCTATCCCGTATGTAAACGTCCGGCTTACGTACCTAATTAAGTGATAGATCCAGAATTTATATGGATTTTTATTGCAGGATTGATGTTTAATTTTTGTTTATTTCTCACGATGAACGTGTGCAATTAGCTAATTTAAGAACATCATTTAGAAGGAGTGAAGATACATTTAAAAGTAATTTTAAAGAAGTTAATGGAAATTCACCGTAAACTTCACGACTTATTGCCTCCAGAAAGAAATGGATCAGATGATCTACGTAACACCAATATTTCATCAATAAATGAATTTGGTTCAAATCGCTTCAAGGATTCCTTTATCACATGGTTACTAAGTGATAATCGATAACACAATGCATTGTATGGTATATTTTAGGCGCTGTATCATTTGTTATTTTCTCACAAGTTCGTCTCTAATTATACTAGTCTTAATCCAGAACACTATTTGTCGATAAATCATATTTTTATTTTATTTACTTAATTATTGTCGATAAAGAATTTAAATACAACAAATATAAATTAAGTTTTTAGCTTATCCTATGTTGTGTTGTATGTTGTGTATTATATTGTGTGTTGTGTGTTATATTGTGTGTTGTTTGTATTGTATGTTGTGTTGTGTGTTGCGTTACGTATGTCATGCTTTAAATAGAATAACAACAAATTAAGTTTTTATCTTATCCTGTGTTGTGTTGTATGTTGTGCGTTATATTGTGTCGTGTTGTGTGTTGTATTGTGTGTTGTGTTGCTTGATGTATGTCGTGTTGTATTATGTCGTTTTATGTTGTCTCATTCCGTCTCATCCCATCCCATCTCATTTTATCTTACCTGAGCCGACTCGCCCACACCCGGATCCATATGTGAGGCTATCCGGACTGCTCCACCAGCGCCGTCGCCGACGTTGTTCCGAAAGGTACATCCGTCGATCTGGACATTGTTGTGTCCCTTCATAGCCACGTCTATCGCCCGCTGATTGTCCGAGAAGACGCTATCCGTGACGAACAACTTCACATCGGAGAGCGTATCGAAAGTATCCACGGATAGGGCGGCAACTGGACGTCTGGTTCCTACCTCAGAGACGGGAACTCGGAGACCTTCGAAGGAACTGCCGGACACCTTTATCGTATGCGAACCTTCGTTCTCGATGAGATTAAAAAAGATTCCGGACTTCGATCCCATGGAACCGTCCCGTGTCCGTGTCTGGATCGTGTTCCTCATTATGACGTTATCCAGAAGAGCCGTCGTCTCTTTGCCACTAAACTCCATGTAGACGCCGTTGAAGTCCCCGTTTACGATGTTGACTTCCAAGCCGAGACAGTTAGCGGCATATATCGTACCCGGGATGCGCGTCATCTGGATCGTTTTTAGGGTCAGTACCAAACTGGCCCCGTCCGGACACAGAAGTTCCACGTCACCGATGAGGGTCAGATTTTCAAACGTATATCTGTACTCGAGATCCTCGTAAGCCATCTTCTTTCTGGTGCTGTTGATGTAGAGTTCGGTCGGAGCAGAGCTGTACAGGCTCAATTGAACCTTCTTCTCTTTGACCTGATCCAGATCAAGTTCGTATGTCGTGTTCGTGGCGTTTAGATAAAGTATATTAACAGCGCTTGATATTGACATCACATAGCTGGGGGGATGTAAAAAGAGTCTAAATGTAAAGTATTTTTTGTTTGTGTATAATTAATATTTATACATAGACATGTATATCCTACACACGGACATATGCACACAGGCACATACGCACACCCTCGACACAAATGTGCACACTCACGCATACAAACAAGCAAACACGCCAACAAATGTGTGCGCGAAGGGCAGACTATGGGTAAATACTTCATACATCATATTTACTCTTTACTCTCAGGCAGCCTAACTGTATGTTGTTGTTGTTGTTGTTGATGGTGTTGTTATTGTTGTTGGTGTTGTTTTTGTTGTTTTTGTTGTTGTTGTTATCGGTGGTGGTGATGGTGGTGGTGTGGTGTTGTCGTTGTTGTTTTTGTTTTGCTTGTTATTATTATTATTATTATTATTATTATTATTATTATTATTATTATTATTATTATGTTGTTGTTGTTGTTGTTTGTGTTGTTGTTGGTGGTGTTTTTGTTGTTGATGTTGTTATCGGTGGTGGTGATGGTGGTGGTGTGGTGTTGTCGTTGTAGTTGTTGTATTTTGTTGTTGTTGGTGTTGTTGTTGTTATTATTATTATTGTTGTTGTTGTTGTTGTTATTGGTGGTGATGGTAGTGGTAGTGATGGTGGTGTTGTTGAGTTGAGTTAATTAACTTTGTCACTTGTCACATCTGTGACATATTGTCGAGGGAAGGTTCTTTAAGGAGATCAATCCAACAAACACAGATATTATTTGGATCCGAACCCACTGGAGGAACGCCCTACCACGATTGTATTTATGGACTGATAACACATTATATGGATGAAAACATATTATGTGCCAGTTTTTCTACACATTTTTTAAAATGCGTACCCACGCATGCTTTCATACGCACACGTGCGTGCATAGCTTGAATGCCGCTCTCTGGTGCCCAAGGAGAGCTTGATCGCGACCTATGCTAAATTGGCGAGGTTTCACTTCGACTGTTCTACAGGCCGTGACGAAATATAAAGTTATGTTCTTTGAATAACACTCACATTCATTGATTCAGCGGGACATTTTGATGCACGAGATCACTCATCATAACACTAATAAACGAGAATTTAATATGCAACAATTCAACAACACAAACATCGGTTCGCCATCTTGGCCGCCTGTAGTTTGATCAAGTGACACTGAAAATACAACTACGAATACACCGTCGCGCAAAATAATGTTCCATACTACAATTTTTAAGTACAACTTGACAATATAAGCCTATGGTGGTCCTTGAGGTTTATTTATTATAAATACATAATATTGTTGAGGTACAAGCCGTAAATTTAATTATATTATGGAGATCAATTAACACGTGGTCCTACAAACGCGCTCTAATTATTTTGCCGGAGGGTGTATTTATTTAGGATTGCGTAATCAAATCAACGTCGCCATCATGCGCATGCGCACATCGAAATTCCGTAACACTTGCGCATGCGTATATCCAACACAAATTTATTATCATGGCTATATGCGAACACCGTTTTTGAAAAGATAAATTGATTAATTTCTTGTTTTTAATTATTTCGTATATGTGGCGAAAGTGTGCCAATTGGATTATATACACTTGTAGTAACATAATTACTTGAAATCAAAAGCTGCCAAGTCGTCCGGGAAAATAGAAGTGCAACCTCGCCAAACGTGCATGGGTAGCGTATTGGCCCTACTCAGAACAGGGCTATACATTGGGCATTGCCTAGTGCGTGCACTACCTACCTTAAACTTTTACAGGGATTAATACTGGATCCGCAGTCTTTATGATCGTTTCCGTTATCCGGACTGACGTAATATGTACCAGGAGTTAGATTGAGATCTGGAAAATGAAAGTTAACATTATTTCATGTGTGTGTGTTTTTATGTGAATTGATCGATGTCTATATAATTGCCATACAAATGATTATTGAAAGTATACACATGTATTGATCTCTGTTTAGTATTATTATTATTATTAGTAGTAGTAGTAGTAGTATTAGTAGTAGTAAATTTACCACTACTACTACTATTACTACTATAGCATATTTCCACCTACCATGTCCACCTGGAGGTGTTGTAGGTGCCGGAGTGGTGACTGGTGGAGGGTCAATCATATCTAAAAATTGGGTATTTATGTAACATTGAACCAATCATATAAATAACAATGTCAGTTTGTATGATAAAGGCCTATCTATAGTCTTTGATGTGTTCTAATGTTAATTTCTGTCTAACAGATAAAAGGTCTTTCTTACTTTCACAAAATGTATTGTAGACAACAATTCTATCCAAAGCTATGTCGCTTAATGGCGGATATCCGATTGACTCGAATGAAAACTGAAACCAAAATAATATTCAGCGTCAGCATTACTAACCACACTACCAAACAAACAAAAAATAAATAAAATAAATAAACAATCAAACAATCAATCAAACAAACAAAAACAAGCTAGTTAGCTAGCTAGCAGGCAGGCAGACAGACAGACAGATAGACAGATAGACAACATTAAAAGCACAAATCAAAAGGGTAGTAATGAAACTATATTTATTTTGTTTACATATAAGACATTAATATTATATTTTGAAGTAGTGATGGTAAGATAATCATTTTTTTTAATGAATCCCAAGCAGAGTAACGCGTGTTATTTGTTGGTATCCATTTCCAATTAGTTTATTTATCTCTCGTCCCGCGTGAATTTTATTATTTATAAACTTAAACTTATGAAAATAAATATGGAACAGTAAGACGCGCTATGGCAGACATTGATTTTTAATTGTTTTTGCTGAGTGTTGTGAGGATAGTGTTTGGACAAAGTACTTTATTATACGATTAGTTGATAGACATTGTCTTTAGCCATAATGAATCAGTACCACGTGACACTATAAGGTTAAGCTACTGTATGCTGCAACATCGTATGCCATCCTTCAACGCCAACTAAAAATACAAAAAGCTGAGTGAAGGAAATCACCAGCCTGAGTTCCTCAAACTGAACACTATTAAACTGAATAAAATTAATACATTTAAAGCACGATCATGGCCCAAATATGATGTGAAGTCTTTAAGTTATTTTACGCGTAGCACGAGATTCTCCAACTGATAACTTTCATGATATGAATGTAACAAGCCAAGCCGCTGTATCGATGTTTTTCCTGTAAAACTCTCATATTATTTAAGCCACGTGTGTGAGCTTGTTCCCTTGTGTAATGTTTTACAACACACTAAATATAAGTATTTGGCTTAATATGTCGTATATGTTTTACAGAACCTGCATGCAAATTTCCTTTTTTTTTAAAACAAAATACTAACACACACTCTACAAGGATGTCCTTCACCCTCGCGATTTGTTTTCCAGATTGACACCGAAATAAGGATCTTGGTGTATATGTTTCTAACACAAGCCTGGACTTGGTATATGGCGTTCCGAGATGGACGTAGCTAAATACGTATTTATTTCCAATTTAAATTTTGTAATGCACACATATTATAATTTTACTATGTATGATACATTTATAGAAATTGAGGGACCAAATGTAGCCGAAGCTATCTTTTCACTGACCCCCCTAACTAATCATAAATAAATTAGTCTGGTCGACTGTCATTGATAACTATGAAATATAAAGATCATGTACCAAGGAATCAGACATGTTTACACTGACTACAATAAGGGTTGTTGCATTTTACAGATGCTGACTGTGTAGATAAGATGTAAGTTTTAAGGTTTTTTAAAGTTTGTGATCCTGATTTACAAGTGGAAAGAGTACAATTCCAGTTGTTCCACGTAATAGGAAAATTAAACAAAGGCAACTTACTGGATAATGCAGAGCTACATCGAGGTACAATCATATGATTAGCTTGTCTTGTCACGTGGTGTTGGGGTGGAAGGGACTCATAGACGACTGTTTGAGTTTCGGAGTGACGTGTGTATGTGAAGGGATAGGCGTCGTTTGGAGAAACCCCCACCCCCCTCTACTACACTGAATAATACAGGTGTTGGTGAAATAAAGTTCATCACCATCCTTCTAAGGTTTTGTGATTTTTGCTCGCAATAATCGTTTCTCACTTTTGAAATGAAAGGACTGGAAGAGGATTCCGACGAAACCGTCACAGATCCGAACCCCGAACACTGATTGTTATGTTCGAACCTATTATTAACAAGATAAAACATAAATAAACTACAACTGGTTCTTATATTAACACATACCATAGTGTTATTACCGAGGATGACGTTGTATTGGAAGTATCCCCATTGGTGGCCAGAAAGTTGGTACTTCTCCAGCGAGTACAAGATCCTGTCATTCTGTCTGACCAGAAGACGCCTAGTTCCTTCGCCCACCATGCTGTAGAAGAACGTCAGACATCCTTCGGTTCCGTTGACCGGATCAAAGGCAGGAGTCCACAGTCTGGATAGAGAACGATATGTTAATCGTCGACGAATGCTGAGCATAAGTCGTCGAGTTGATAATTATTAACAATATTTCTGTATATTATGATTGACGGTTGGGTGTTTTGTCACGTGGTCTACGACTCAATCAACAACTAAATTACAGGAGGAAGAAAACAAAATCCTGAAGATCCGGGTTCTGGAACAACTGACTTATCACGTGTCGGACAATTCTGACAATTGGTAGATGACTGTAATTTTGCCGTTGATATAATATTATATACAAAAAGCCACCTATTACCTTTACAACATTTAAGTGTTGTTATTGTTGTTGTTGTTGTTGTTGTTGTTGTGTTAAGGCCACTTTTGGGCACACTTGTTTTTGGACCGAGCGACCTCTAAAAGTAATTATGTTTAGTAAAAGATAAAACACCTTTAGAATATAGCCAGATAGATGACCAACAGGACTACCCGTGAGGTCATGTAAGTGCACTAGGACAGCTGAATTACCTTGATAACATATCCTCGGAGGGACATCTTCTCAGAGTGATGATATCATAAAGGATAATATATTATATTAATAAAACAGCGAACGGAAATAGTAAATACCCGGATGTATACAAGAGTGGCATGTCTATCAGTGTCAGATACATTACTCTGGTCTATACAATAATTAGAAAGTCATTCATAGATGGATAAATATGAAATCTATGACAATATTTGTATCCTCCATCATGAAAAGGCTCTGGTCATCTCATTTTACTGTTGAGTCGCCCCTCGGCTATATATCTCACTCACTCACTCGCTCGCTCGCTCGCTCGCTCACTCAATCAATCAATCAATCAATCAATCAATCAATCAATCAATCAATCAATCAATCAATCAATCAATCAATCAATCAATCAATCAATCAATCAATCAATCAATCAATCAATCAATCAATCAATCACTCACTCACTCACTCACTCACTCACTCAATCAATCAATCAATCAATCAATCAATCAATCAATCAATCACTCACCACTCACTCACTCACTCACTCACTCACTCACTCACTCACTCACTCACTCACTCACTCACTCACTCACTCACTCATCACTCACCAATCAATCAATCAATCAATCAATCAATCAATCAATCAATCACTCACTCACTCACTCACTCACTCACTCACTCACTCACCACTCACTCACTCACTCACTCATATCCAGAATATGACAGTGCTTCCTGCCGACCTTCTATTAGTGCCATCCTCTTCAGCTGTCTGATAAACATAAACATCACCATCATAGGCCGAAGAGGGTCCGGTCTCCGGAAAGGTGGTAGCTCCCCGGATCTTGATCCACCCGTCGTGTGGATCCATGTCACACCAGTCATTATCGGTACCTTCAAAGCTACAGCCGAATAGTGCACCTAAACCGGGGGGAGGGAGGGTGGGGGATGGGAGTAAAACAACATACAGGTACTTCGCTAGAGAGCTTTATGCTACTGAGATGTTCTATTTCAACATGGTATTGTTTTAATGTTATGACTTATAACTATAAATTCTTGATTAATTTAATTTGAATTAAATGAAATTGATTCTTCGTACAGCTCGACTAATGAAGACTGATATGGATATAGTCAGCACCGGATACCGGATCTAGTTTTTGTCTCTTTTAGTTTCTAAAGCTTTGTTCATTAGGGACCATTGTTAGGTAATAGCTTTTACCTTCAGGTAGATCCATACCGTCAGATGGTATTTCGGTTGTCGTTGGTTGTGGTGGTGGCTCGGTATTTTCTAGAAGAAAAATATTATAATCAGTATTTATTTTTATTTTCGAGGTTCTCATGCATCGAGAAGATAATTTTATTATTATACTAAATTTTTTACACAACATGCCTTCTCTTACAAGATATAGTGACTGATATTAACACAATATAACCTTATGCCATGATACGAATTCTAAACGCACAAAGGTGGAGCACATTGAGACTAAATCCTGGATGCTTTGAACGTAATTATTAAATAGACAGTTTTGAAGCCATCAAGTGACGCCGTCCTACTGACCTACGGTCACTTGGACCGAGTATTCCCGGCACGGATTACTCGCATAAGATCCCAGCGAGAATCCGTAATCGGGCTGATCGAAATCCGGATCCCGGACGTTGCTGATATACCGGAGCTGTTCGCTTCGCCCGTAGCAGTTCCTGGTCGAGTAGCGCACCGGATTGTTGGCATCGAAGTAAAATCCGATCACGTCGCCGGCTTCGACCGGATACGGATCAGCGACCAGACATTCGGTGATGCCACGCCTCACTGTACATGAGGCATCGACCACAGTCTGGTTGACGAGAGAGTATACCTCCTGATAGTCGAACTCGATGTTGGTACGGACGAAACGCCAAACTTGGAGGACTATACGCTGCCGGAAGTCGGCGAGGTACAGCCTCCATCTGGTGACGAGGCCGGTCGTTGGCATCACCCACTGAAGTGAGGGTATGAAGACGGCACCCACAGTTGTGTCGTTGTGACGTCTCTCTATCGCTTCAGCTCCGACCGTGTAGTCGGCTCCCGGTTCTTAGAAAAATGGTGATATATATATATATATATATATATATATATATATATATATATATATATATATATATATATATATATATATATATATATATATAGCTCCATAGGGATTTTGCGGGTCTCCTGCAGAATTCTACTCACAAAGGTAGAAAAAAATGAACTGAACATCTCTGACAGTGTTGTCTCATGATGGTATAGGGTGCCCACCTGTGTACGTGTCTGTGTCTGCACATAGACACACCCGCGCACGCGCTTGTGTATGTGTGTGTGCGCACGCGCGCGGGTGTGTGTCTGTGTGTGTTTTAGGATACATATAGAGAGGCAGCAGGCACAGAGCATCAACATATTTAAACATTCTTCGAGACCTACCTCCATAAATCTAAATATAAATACAACTATACATACATCAATCTAAATATAAAATATGTATGTTTGTGTCTGTGTGCGCGCGTACTATAACCAAACCATTATGACTTATTCTTAAAATCTGGGGCGGGGTTAACAATAACTAATAAATAGTTCACAGAGACATGACCCTGAAAATAATTAATTCAAACGTAATCGTGTTATTTGTACTGAATATAATACATTCAAACTTATCTAAAGCGATTTTGTTTTGAACACCAGAAAATCAGACATGGGGTCAATTGGAATTGACCATCAATTCCAATTCCGAAATTGGAATTGATTATTTAAACAAATGAATTGGAATTGAGAAATTTTGAATTGGAATTGAGAAATTTTGAATTTGAAGTTTCCTACAAAACAATTAAATCCAAAAATTAGTATACCATTTTTACAATGATCCAGAGCTTTGGTTCCCTCCTCTCCTCAAACTGTGACTACTATAGCCTGTACAGATATTTTGTAAACTTAACATATGTCACTGGTTTAGTACCCAGTAGGGTTGTGAAACTAAATACAGGGTCTGATCCCTGCTGGGCGGAGCAAAGCAAATACATTCTTTGAAGGCTCCTACATACCTTTGATGATTAGAAAATATACTCTTACATGGGGATGCACCCAAGACTATGATCCACCACGTGATATAATACCTCTTTAGCTAACCTCTTTAGCTAACCACAAAGCATGCCTGTAATCTATATAGAGATATTGCTATTTAGGAATTTACCCCCATTCAATGTTTAGAACAGGCAAAATTAAATAAAATTCACAAATTAATTTACCGTTTAATTTTTTAATTCAGAAATATTTCTTCCATGACAATCCTACGTGGAATATAAACTACTCGGAGTATGTATTCCATGTAGGTACTCGGAGTATCTACTCATGGTAAAAAATATTAAGCAAAAAAAAGAGTCGGAATTGGAATTGAAAATTTTGGAATTGAATTGATAAATTTGAGGTGGAGTTGGAATTGACCAAATGGAATTGACCCCATGTCTGATATATATATATATATATATATATATATATATATATATATATATATATATATATATATATATATAAGACAGAAAATGAAAAAAAAAGAATAGATATAAGATAGAGAGAGAGAGAGAGAGAGAGAGAGAGAGAGAGAGAGAGAGAGAGAGAGAGAGAGAAGGAAGAGATGATATAATGATAGCGAGAGAAAGAAGAGGATAGATAAAAATAATAATATAGATAAGATAGTGGGATGAGTGAGTATATATATATATATATATATATATATATATATATATATATATATATATATATATATATATATATATACCAGATAGAGAGATAGAAAGGGAGAGAGATTAGATCGATGTCTCATTTACAGGGCATTAGGTTCGGTTAAACTATAATGTACCAATTGTAAACATCAGAGACACCATTGTGCGGTTTATGCCGTACGCTACCAGAATATTATAATTGTTACAACGATTAATTCATTTCGGGGGATTTTAATTCAAATTCCGTTTTCAACATATGCCAACTCAAATATAAAAGGCAGAAATAAAGAATAGGGAATTGACGAGTATTTGATATTTTTAGGTGTTATTTAGACTAAAGATGATTTACTCATGTGTTAAAGTGAGTGAGTGATTGATGTTGGTCAAACGTGGAACATTTGACCGAAACTAATTGGCGGGTATTAATATTGGCGCTGATCACCATAAAACGGCGTTAATACGACTGGATACTCAGACTGGCCGAGAGAATCTCCTGATCATCAAAACCTCCAATATCAATACCAACTCAAAAGATAATGGCTTTCCAGTAAGATGGCCAAGTGAACCGTCGAAGAGTGATTGAAAAAGATGGGTTCGAAAAAACATAACCTGAACGTCGCCAACGCAGAATGTTACCGTCTCCGCTTCGAGAGCGTTTTTGAATTTTGTTTATATAAAGACATAATGGAGAATAATTTATTAATTTGAGGTGGTCCTGGAATGCGTCCAACAAAACGATGAAATAACGAAATTCGTGCACAGTCTGTATTTAGTTATGACGTAATCGAATAAATATAGGGAACATCACCAAGTGGGTTACCTTGGATACAGATGACGCCACTATCTTCTTTATGACCACATTGCCACCGACCGTCCGTGTGGTCTCGTTTCTCACACTCGTATAGGTTAGTGTTAGTGTTTCGGCAGTTGACGTCCTTCATCATAATGCTGCCCGATCCTTGACCGAAATAGGCCGATATTCTGGCCACGCCCTTATAATGACCTAGTTGTTTGCAAATTACGTTAGCGTCTTCGTCATCAAAGCCGTCGTCACAGATGGTACCCCACTGACCGCTATAGTAGACCTCAACACGGCCCGAGTAGTCATTGTTACCATCAACTAGACGAACATCTGTAACAGAAATACGGTATTATTAATATATATATATATATATATATATATATATATATATATATTCATTTACCAACTCCAATGATGTCGAAAGGAATCTTTCAAAAGGATTCTACAGACACCAACGAAGGCAAACGAGCAATACGAACGCTCACGATTTCTGTTATAAAAAGCTATTTTGGAACGAACTGAATTGTCTTTACGAAGTGCCCAATGACAAATATACGTGTTAAGCGTTTCACGTGAATAACTGTTATAATTGGATGGCCAATGTAATTGAACATGGTTTGAAAGAGTTTGTTTAAAATACAAGCATTTCTATTAAACTTCAGCATCTCTTAACGACACCATAATATCAAAACAGTAATATGTTATAAGTAACGGCACCTAGTGTGAACTACGTACAATCCGAGTGTCTCCCATAACAATATCTAATACTCTGTAAGTCACCACCATTAGCCGACTTAGATAAGTGTCTCACACGCCACCAGAATCCGTTGACCGTTGTTAGATGGGCGTACTGAGCCATGGTACTGGATAATGTCTCCGGATAGCCATCACCGGTCTGTAGACAGGACTCGTGCCAGGTCTTCTGGATACAGGCCAGGTCAGTGGTGGACATCCGATAGCGAGAACAAGGATCGGCCAAATAGGCTGTGACGAGTTGAAGATGTGAAAATTAGTACTTTATTCTCGTATTAGAAACCTGTCCGTCCGTCCGTCCGTCTAGCCATCTATCTATCTATCTGCATCTGGCTGCTTTCAACATCGCGACGATGATGATGATGATGATGAGCAACAATAACAACAACAACAATAATAACAACGACGACAACATTTTCATCATCAGTAGACAACGATTACAAATTATAGAAACACAGTGTACAGTACATTGAGATCGAACACCGCTGCCCCCCCCCTCCCCCCCTCACACAACAATTAACTTCAGTTCCTTTAAAGCGCTTTACGGTGTTAACATAATTTTTACCTAAATACACCGGTTTATAGATAGAATAAACAGGCTAATTTAAATAAGTGGGTTTAAAGAACTTTACCTTTTTGCTAGTTT
This sequence comes from Paralvinella palmiformis, assembly GCA_025642065.1. NCBI lineage: Eukaryota > Metazoa > Annelida > Polychaeta > Terebellida > Alvinellidae > Paralvinella > Paralvinella palmiformis. The sequence continues at coordinate 29,371 of JAODUP010000155.1, forward strand.
AATATGATTTGGCAACTTATTCCGGATGTTGGGAGCCGATGTTGTAAAAATGTTCTAAATAATGTCATTATGATAACTTTATCTAGATACTAGTCCGTTAGTTCGTAGATTAGATCACATTTCCGTGGTCTGGTAAAATCCTTAGACCAGTTACGCGAGTGTCTAATAAAAACAAACATCATAACGTGTAGAGGTCTGACATCGAAAAACTATAACTTCCACGTCATCTCCACCAAACAGACACTAACATCGTCTGTTACATTACCTTGATATGATTGCTGATGGTACATTGTTTGGTTTACGACGACGACGACGACGACGACGACGACGATGATGATGATGATGATGATGATGATGATGTTAATGATGATTGATTGAACACATTACATGGCTAAATGTAACCATATCAGTTTGTAGGACCTTGATTATTTTGGTTGGTAAACATTCAGTGGACCTTTTTTTCTTTATTGACCCCGCTGTCTAATGAACAATAAGATGGCATTCTCTTCCACTCCATCCATACATTGTTAACATTATAAAACTGAACGTATATGTTCAATCATATCAGGACACCACAGACCATCGGTGTAAAACTAAACTAAACATATCATTAACAGATCAACAACAGTGGTTTAAATGGTTAAAATCGGTAGTAACACAGCAACAATGTGACCTTGTATATGAGCTGAAGTCAATGATGTGAGCTGAAGTCATTGATGTGAGCTGAAGTCAATGATGTGAGCTGAAGTCAATGATGTGAGCTGAAGTCAATGATGTGAGCTGAAGTCAAAATTTTCTTCCCAAACCATATGATAACATTTGTTAACCAAAGATGTGAACTGAAGTAATGTTCAATCATTATCAGGACACCAAGTCAATGGTGGTAAAATAAACTAAGTCATATCATTGAGCAGAATCAATGACAGTGGTTTAAAGGGCAAAATGGTGAAGTCAGTAAGTGAGTGAAGCCAATGATATGAGCTGAAGTCAATGATATGAGCTGAAGTCATTGATGTGAGCTGAAGTCAATGATGTGAGCTGAAGTCAATGATGTGAGCTGAAGTCAATGATATGAGCTGAAGTCATTGATGTGGGCTGAAGTCATTGGTTTTCAAGTTGATTAAAGGCTAACACCGTGAATGAATAAATTGGTTGATAACTTACTTTCACAATCTTTCATGTCGACGTTAATCCTCACGTTATCTACAGCCATATCACTGAGATAACCATTGCCAACGTGAAATATGAAATAAATCTAAAAATGAATGATCCATAAATGGCTTTATTTAAAAAAATGCACACACATACACACACACACATATGCACGCATGCAAGCACGCACACACACACACACACGCACACATACACACACACGCGCGCGCGCGCACACACACATATATATATATATATATACACACACATAAAGATACACACACAGCCATATTTGGAGAAGAAACTCATCGATGTCAATTTCGGCGTCACATCACTCAAATTACGGACAATAACTAAATAAGACAAGATTGATGATATCAAATGAAGCAGGTATCGATAAGACAGACGTACGTCATACTCGGGTGTTATTGTTGTATTGATGTAAGCCGACTGCCAATCTCGATAGGAATAATCGGCCTCTCGCCATAACAGTCGTCCTTGATGAGGTGACTCGGTGACCTTCGCCTGATAGATGCTGATCGAGCCCACTGTCGAGCCGTACAGGTAATACTTGAACTCCAGGCACACCTGACCCCTATATCGCAGGTAGGCATCGGTTTGGTTTAGCTTTTGTCTGTAGGGGGACGGTAATCGTGTTACACTGGTAGCAACAGCAACAATAACAGCAACAATAGCAACAACAACAACAACAACAACAATCACAAAAACAACAGAAACACCAACTGTAACATAAACAGTAGTCCCTAAATGTACAGCATACCGGAACCCCATAATAAGATTAGGTAAGATTAGGTAGAGTGTAGTATTATATAACTAGATGGCATAGTTTTTTTTCCTAGAGGTCAACTTAAAAATGTACTTCAGTCCATATTTCGATTTTGCTTCAAGTCCGAATACGAACTCGGTGAAACGTTCATGCTCTTTCGGACGAAGTAGTGACGTAGATGGGAAATGTTACAGTTTATTGGCATATTGTTAGCAGACATTTTAGTCTCCCAACGCTCCCTCAGTGATCGGTTTCCCATTAATATATAAGCTCTGGGATGACTCCATCTCGCGCTCTAATAAAAATAGATTCCGACCTTTAAAAAAAATTAATATTATTCAGTCATCTTAAAATATGCAAAAGGAACACATAACCTGCATCACGACGAAGTCGGAGTTTGCGGGTTAACACGGGAAGAGGAAAATTAGTTGCAATTAGCGAAAGAAACTCAAGATGGAGATTAAGCCAAAAGGTGGCATAGTACTTTAAAGTCCAATGATATCTGAAGTAAATGAATATATCTGGGCAAGATCTGGAGAAATATTTCCAGACACTCCTGGAGGTGTCGTGCGATAAATTGCGTATGAGAGTGTTCTCAGTTCGAGTTGGCTTAAACTCAGTTCGTGTTATCCCATCTATGCCTCGTCTTTCAGGATTCGTCAAAATTCGCGTGACTCGTGATAGAATAATCCCCCATATCACCCAAAGAAACAACGCCATATGTAAATAATTCTGTATTATTTTACATTACAATATAACGGTTTAAATATTATTTTTATTACTTAATTTCACACTCACACAGATTCATCGCCGTAGCTGGCGTTTAATGTATTGACCAAAGCATAATAGTCGCCGTATCGAGCTACATCCGGGCCTGTCTCCTCTCGCGGGGAAGCCCCAAAATGACGCGTCCAGGGAATTCCCGAATATTGGAGATTTTCGCTGATGTCACACAGGTCAGTCTCAAAATCGCAACTGAACAGAGTAACTACAATGGCAATAAAAGGAAGCAATAGAGACAGCGTTATAATTAAGAGAGCTATAATAATGGTACTAATAACTATAATCTGATAGATAATTTCGGCTGAAAACGTTTCTTTAGGTATCGGGATGTTAATGTACTGGATATTAGTGTACGGACGTTAGTGTACATAGATGTTAGTGGATGTGACATTTGTGTACTGGATGTTTCAGTATATGTATGAAACTATATATATATATATATATATATATATATATATAAGTGTACGTACCATCTGCCCTAATAGTAATGTTGTTAAAGTCGACCTTAAATTCGCTGTTTTGTAGAGCATTTTCTGTTAATGTTCGTATATCATTCACACTAACGGGATTATTATAACCTATCTCCACATCTGTACCAACAAATCTCTTATCATCCCTAAAAATTATATATTAAGATGATAAATGATGACACAATTATATAATATTTATGATAATTGGTTGTGCGCTGAAGTTCGTTGTGTGTGTGTATGTGTGTGTGTGTGTGTGTGTATGTGTGTGTGTGTGCACGTGTGTGTGTGCGCGCGCGCGTTAGCAATGTCCGATCTAGAAATATCATAATTCATAATGTTTTACTATACTTCTATCATAATCCACTCGAACACAAACCTGAATGTAATGTCTGTCACCAAAATTGAACTGGATTTCATTACTTCCTCAAACTGTAATAAAATAATAAACATAGCAAACATACATCAGTACAACTGGTAATAAAATGCTAACTCAATCAGTCTCAACTTCAAACGGTTATCTTGATCTAAACAAGAAACACGTGATCACGGCACTTATTTTTTATTTATTTACTGAAAGTCGCACTCGATGAGATAAGATAATTTGATGAAATTAGATCAACTTCGTGCTGTAAGATATTGACTATTATATACAGTAAAAATAGATATAGAGGGAGGGATATAATACCTCTGTCGAATCGTGTTTTTGGCATTCTGTCAAAATAATATAAGTGAGTGAGTGAGTGAGTGAGTGAGTGAGTGAGTGAGTGAGTGAGTGAGTGGTGAGTGAGAGTGAGTGAGTGAGTGAGTGAGTGAGTGAGTGAGTGAGTGAGTCGTCAGTCAGTCAGTCAGTCGTCAGTGTCAGTCAGTCAGTCAGTCAGTCAGTCAGTCAGTCAGTCAGTCAGTCAGTCAGTCAAACGGTCTGTAATTCCGTTTAATGATAATCTGCTCTAAAATGTCAGGTAATAAACTTTAATAAAACACAGAAATCCACCATTTGCGTACAAAAATCATCCATCTTTCCCGATCAAAAATTTATACCCAAGTCTCATGTTTATTTCCGTGATAAACAAAGGAAAATTAAAAAGCATAATTGAGTGAAATTTTTATCAACATAAAGTAAACATATGACAGGTCGGATTAAATAAAACAATTATTATTCAACCCCAGTTTACACCCGCAATTCGCCTAATTGATTAATTAAATATTAATAACAACATTAAAAAAACTAATCTGGTATCCACTCTTACTACAATTGATGTGATCAGCACTGGAGACTGTCAAGTCATTCGAGTGAATCGAAATGCTGCCGTAAAGTTTGGCGATGTTTCGTCTATCACGAAAATGCTTTGATCTGATCATCTGATTTGCCCAAAGCCACACTTCACAGGTTATACCCGCGACATCAATATAAACAAACTAATCACTTAGTGACATAACAACCTGATAATGACGTATTTCTTGCCAAACAGAACACGAATAACTGATTCTAAAACAACAGCGACAAGAAACGTTAATCATAATGATGACACCACAGATAACAGGATGCGCCTTAGTGTAGGTCTTAATTAAATCCGGAATGATTGATCTGCCGCTTCATCTTGTCAGGTTCATCACGTCACACATTAAGTCCACAAGTTATCTGGATCTTGTCATGACAATCAGTCGCTGACGGTGACAATCCGTGGCTGACGGTGACAATCAGTCGCTGACGGTGACAATCAGTGGCTGACGGTAATAACGAGTCGCTGACGTTGTCAGCGACTCATTGACAGTGACAATGATCGTGGTCGAACCACGAACAATAGATTACATTCTGTTATTAATCGAGAGTCATAACGTACTTTACGTCATACACCCCCTACCCGCCCACCCCCATGAATGTCGCACAGTAGCCATGATGGAAACCACGCAGCGGGGCCATGGGCCCCATTCAGGGTCAACAGCCAAACTCGTAAACAATACATCTTTGATTCTTCTTCAGATATCACCGACGTAAAATTTGATCTTTTTTTATTAACCAACGAACTCTCAGTGTTTTATGGCTTCACCAGTCGTCGAACAGTGTACTGAAGCTGGAAACTATATTACTTGATTTAGAAGATCTGTTTTTGTTGTTGTTGTTGCTGTTGCTGTTGCCTTTCTCGTTATTAATCATAATCGTCTGCTATCCTTCCATTTAAGGTTTAGAAGCATCCCACTTTGTCCTTCCTCTAGCACGTCCTAAGAGGCCACCAAAAGGGGGCCCGACCATAATGATAAGTCTTTATCGATAATAAGTCATTAAATCCTGACTCAATCACTCACTTACTGACTGTTCATTGATCCAAATAGTGCGTAGTTAGCGGCTAACTGGATATACTCTAAGCCCTTTGATACTATAGTAGTTCATATATTACACATCTACACCTAAGGGTGCCAATTTCATTGAGAAGGATTTCTTTCATTTTAAAATCGTTCAAAACTGCGGGTTTTGATACATGATTCCACCTTCGCTGTTCAGTAACAGCCAAGTTATTTTTTATACTTTAAGTACCTATGTCACCCATACTGCTGTTAATCAGCGATATGCTGTCTCGTGATTGGTCAGCCAATAGACCAATAATCAATTAAGGAGTTGGCATAATTTGACGCGATCTGACCATGTTTGGAAAATCATATTAAATGAATCTATACTGTCTATTTAGCCTGATATTTATATTAAAAAGAGAAGAATATGATGATAGATTTACTGAGGTCAAATGAACAAATGAACACGACAAGAACAATATTAGATTAAAAACTCGCTCTCGACATTTTACCTTACTACAGTGTATAAAGGATTTAAAAAATAATATGAATATATATTTACAAGACTGATGAGCCTTCCGGATAGTTCTTCGTACTCTGGGGAGCTTTCATTAATTAGATTTAGGTTAAAAGCCAGATTATTTATTGTAAAAGACGAACTGTACATGTACAAGTTGGTTGGAAGATCTTTAATCAGAAATATATATATATATATATATATATATATATATATATGTGTGTGTATATATATATATATTGTGTATATATATATATATATATATATATATATATAACACAATATATATATATATATATATATATATATATATATATATATATATATATATATATATATATATATATACACACACACAGACACACACATACATACACATAAATTAGTATTATTGGAATTGTGGCCTTATTCAATCCATCCGTCTCTCTCTCTCTCTCTCTCTCTCTCTCTGTGTGTGTGTGTGTTGTGTGTGTGTGTGTGTGTGTGTGTGTGTGTGTGTGATTGTTTGTTTCTTGTGTGTCTGCCTATCAGTTTGTCTCTTACCTAATTCACAGTATCTTCCATAGAAACCTTGCGGACAAACACAAATAAACTCTGAACTTCCGTTGAATACAGACTCACAGCTACCCCCATTACGACATTGTGTATTGTCGAAACAAGGATTTATGTCTGAAATGTTAACATATTGAGCAGCTTTTAAACATATTATATGTATATCGTTGTTTAAATATTTGCTTAGTGCATCTCTCTCTCTCTCTCTCTCTCTCTCTCTCTCTCTCTCTCTCTATATATATATATATATATATATATATATATATATGTGTGTGTGTGTGTATGTGTATGTGTATGTATGTATATGTGTGTGTGTGTGTGTTGTATGTATGTATGTATGTATGTATGTGTGTGTGTGTGTGTGTGTGTGTGTGTGTGTGTGTGTGTGTGTGTGTGTGTGAAAGTGTGTGAAAGTGTATATGTTTCTGTCCGAGCACAACGCCACTAGGTTTATCTAATGCACAATAAAACACATATAGTTAAGTATATACACAATAATTCCGCGGGATAGTGATCTACTCTGTATGATTTGACCACGTGATATTTTTGATATCATAACGTTTCGTACCCAACATTTGACGTATATCATGAGAAAGACGGAGATCGTAAGGAACGGAAAGACATCGTCTCTTCCGATACGGGTTGGCTATCGACTATTATTTATAAATTAATTTAATTTCCGAAACAGCGACCGCTTTTCTTTAAAATAAAAAAAAAACTCCCATCATATATCACTAAGGATTAAGAGTCTTATTCATCTTTATTTATTCCACTGTATGAACCTATTCAATCCAACGCCGTCGTCATCTGATAAACTGCTGAATGTTTCATAATTATAATATTCATAATCAAAATATTCAATGGTACTACCTTTGACATGAAATTTATATTTGCGCTTTACGACGTCACGTTATTCCGTCAACTTCCCTTCAGCCATATCCACATAAATATACAATCATGTTACAATACAAGGAGAACTCTACTATTGTTTAGTCAGTCAATTCTTTGAATATTAAGAATTAATATTCAATTCGTTGATTGACTCATACTTATGGATACCTGAGCTCTGTATAATGGCTATTTATAACACAGTTTGGACATACCGAAATCTATAAACGATATTTAACACCACGATCACTTACTTGATTTACAGTTAGGTCCAGTATAACCTGACTCACATACACAAGTTGGCTTTTTGGTAACAATGTTAAATTTACATTCACCTTTACCACAGTCAAATCCGTCACATGGTCTAGACTCTAGTGAAATAAACCAAAAAAAAACATCAAACAAACACTAGACTTGGGCATGCACTAACGCACGCACGCACGCACGCATATATGTATGCATGTACACACACACACACACACACACACACACACACACACAGAGAGAGAGAGGAGAGAGAGAGAGAGAGAGAGTGACACACACACACACACACACACACACACACACACACACAACACACACACACACACACACACAACACACACACAGATATATCCGTGGTAAGATTCATGACAGCTATTTCTTCCCGTAGACATAACTGTTTTCGGTTTTTAGGAAACTATAACACATTTATTGGAAAAGACAATACCCATAAACTACTCATCCGGAAGAAGATGGCGTTAACGACCGATCGATTGATCGAAGTGAACTTAAATGATAATGGAATATGATGATCATTTGGTTAGCCCATAGTTTAATTCTTACCCAAGTATGTATATATGAGACGTCCTTCAATGGCCATTAAGTTACAGCTGATGTTTAGGTTACCATCGCCAAAACAGCGAAGTATTTCACATTCGTTATCTCTGAAGTTAATCGTATTACTGGCGAAGGTTGATGAGCAGGAAGCCAAGAGGCAGTCGTCGAGAGTCGCCAGTAGATAATCGATCTGTTCGCAGGATGATTTGCATCGTTCTTCCACCTCGTACACCATCACCATGGCGTCCGTCAGGCACGTGACTTTTAGTTGAATAATAATAATAATAATATTTTGAGTGCTATACTGATTGCACAATAATAATAAAGATTGAAATTTCATACCGCAACCAAAGGAATACAAACAAAAGAATGCTAAATATTTTAATTAAGTAGAATTAATTATAAGTTTATGAAACAAATGGGTAAACAAGTGAATGGACGAGTAGAATTTAAGGATACCTAGAATTAAGGATACATAGAAATGAAACAGAACATTAGTGCGTCTCCAATATTCGCCTTTTGTGACACTGAAACAGTACTGTCAAAACTGACTAATACTTAAAAAGTTTTAATTCTTGCTTGATTTATACGAATAATATTTATAATGTTGAGTATTTTTACAATACTCTGCGTGTTATTGTAGATAAGTGATGCTGTGTCTTCAACAGACACGTTTATTGACACCGAATCTGACTTTCTGCGATACGCTGTGCACATCATTAAAGCGGACGGACCTTCAACGGTTTAGAAACAAAGCGAAAGATGAAACACCCTTCAGATATAATCCGGCTAGGATTTGAGCCAAGATACTCCAACCGATTAAATATTCCAATGAACGAATTTACGTATTCGATGAGTTTAGACTTACTGTTTTCACAGCTTTTTCCCACATAGCCTCTAGGACAAGTACACTTATAGTCCGCTATAAGGTCAGTACAACTGCCGCCATTTTGACAAGGTTCGCTGAGACATTCGTCTATATCTGTTACGTGGATAGATAGGATTCATTAAAAATCATTTTACCTCTAACTTTTTAAAGCTGCTGATTTGTTAAAATATAAGATTGCCATATATTATTCATTCTATTTCGTAAAAAGCCCGAAATTATATTTAAAAATTATTATAACAGTCGGTTGTGTTAAAATAGTGTTAAAACTCATATTGCAATCTAGCGTTTGTTCGAGTTCTTGATTTGACAATAATATGCCGAACATCTGAGATTACCAATTCCACAAAGAAGGCCTGTATATCCATCAGAACAGTTACAGTAATATCCATTAATCAGATCCTCACAGTAGCCATGGATACATGGAGTACTCAGACACTCATCGATCTCTGGAAAAGGTTAGAATATATTATCTACATGGGTGTGTGTGTGTGTGTGTGTGTGTGTGTGTGTGTGTGTGTGTGTGTGTTGTGTGTTTAGCAGTGTGTGTTAGCATTGTGGGATAAGGCAATGACACAGAGAAACTCGAATCGTGAACTCAAGCTCTAGACGATTCACCGGGGGCCTAACACCCATAGGGGAGACACTTCAAGCTGCGACACGTGTAATGTCTCACCATATCTCATCAGGTGTCATAATTCGTTGTTCACATCAGAGTAGATTACGCCTGATGATAAGACAGGAAAATAAATACACAAACATTTACCGTATTCACACAATACTCCGGTGTATCCAGGAAAACACACACAGACAATGGTATCGTTCACTTCCGTACAGTTGCCGTTAAGACATGGATCGTCGTCACAACTAGGCGTGGCTGAAAATCCGGAACAGTTTCACTGGATTATAAAAACTGAATTATTATCATAACTAAAGTGAAATATTAAGCTAAGTTTTTTTAGCAGGGTTGGAAATTTCCTATCATTTACATCATTGGCTGGCTTTTAGTTTGAAAATTAAGGAAATACTATTTTCATGAATATCATCAGAATTATTATTCGTACCTGTTGTGAGCTGTTCTGTCGTATAACTTTCTGGAACAGGAAAACAAATTTATAATTTCAGCTGGATGACTAAACTTTAATTTAAGTGATTACCAAAAAGATAAGAAGAAAAGGGTATAATTTTTCGCCGATGCATGTAAAAATAGCACTTTATTTACACATTAACTAATCACCAATAACCATAATAAAAGAACATGCGATTAGCCTGATATGAGGACTTCAAATGAGAAGAAAACGTACAATTTGCAGGATTCGAAAACAGTTATCAGAGAAGAATTATATGATTCGAGTTTTTTGTTACCTGAAAATATTGATGAGAACACAGTACTATCATTGTACAGATCAGAAACAGTTAGATTGTCTCCGGGTAATTCCGACGTCGAGTCTTCGGTGATAGATATCAGATCCATGGTTTCATTAAAATAGACGGATTCCGAGATGTCTATTGTCATTGTTGGGATGGGGATAATCTCGGCATCTGTAGGTATCATTGGGGTAGTGTCGGTTGATGAATCAGCCGAAGTGTGATCGATTTCTGATAGAGTGACAATAATAAATAGACCGTTGATGGGTAGAAGTTCATTATGATATTGTACATTTAATGATCGTTTGATGTATCAGCGCCCTCTGCCGAACACAAGAAGATCAAATTGAGGGGTACGCGGCAGTATTTGTGGTGACGTTATGACGGAGCTAGGCCATTAACACCGTACACCGGAGAGTCGGTAATTTGTAGAATAATGATAGGACTTTATAGAATGTTTGTTGCCAGGATAGCGTATAGTACAGCACTAGAGAGATAAACACTCTCAAAATCAATTAATATGGTACATTTATGGGTCCAGTCGAAAACATAGTCGAAAAATTGAGTGCATGTGATTGATTAATTTATGTAGTTATTAATTAATGGAGTGAGTGAGTAAGTGAGCGAGTGAGTGGTCTGGTGCGTGTTTGTAGAGCAGAGTAAAATAAATATAATAAATAATTCATTGAGCGTAAGTATAATTCACACGGACTAAATTATCAACGACAGACAAATAAAATTCCGGATCAGCTCTTCCCAAAGACAAATACGACATTACCTGTTGTTTTGATGATGCCATCTTTAGTGCTGTTAACTGATGACGTCACTGTGTCCATAGTTGTCGTAGTGGATTTTATTGTTAGGAATGGAAAGATTTGTGCGACTACAATGAATAGCAAAATGATAAAACTAATTCATTTTAATCTCCCGGCAGTAAATAGATTGTTGTAATGCTAAAAAAATATAACCTAATATGATTTTGTTCCAAAACCAATTAATCGTATTCGTGTGTCTTCATGGTAATGATATTGTAAAGGGTGTAGAATATTTGTGGATAGAGCTTATTTAATTACACTGAAATATTTGTTATTCAAATACAAGCTATATATATATATATATATATATATATATAACATGCACATACATACATACATACATACATACATAATATAGGTATGTCACACTTATCACCATTCCAGCCAGGATCACACAAACATATTGATCTACTGATCGATGATGTAGTATCTGTTACACATTTTCCATGGATACAGCTACCTAAAGACAAAGTATATAATAAACACACTTAATGAGTTATTTCAGTGAAAAAATGAAGTATTGATAATGCAATCATAGACTCTATATATATATATATATATATATATATGTTAGAACCTGTGAAAGAGTCTTCAACTTTTTGTCGTTCTAATATTAAAATATTTGTTAGGTATGCCATGAAATTTTGTCAACATGTTAGGCCAAATGGGTAGAAGGATCTCCAACGGTAATGAGGCGAACTGGAAGATGAAACACCCTTCTTCCATAGCCCGGCTGAGTATTGACCCCAGGTACTGTAAATATGTGGTCAACCGCGGTACCAGCTAGGCAAAGCGCATATATATATATATATATATATATATATATATATATATATATATATATATATATATTAATCATGTTAATATAAACCTCTAGTAACTTTGATGCTGTGTAAGTGTATTATATCTTTGAACTATCTTTCATCGTTTTCCTTACAAAACAATGTCTCCACAGAATCATTTTATAATATATTTCTATCTCCCTTTCTACCAATCGTAATCCCAATAACTAGCGGCATCTTACTTTTATCGCATGATATTTCGTCTCCAATATCAGTGGCATCAACTCTAAACATCCATCTTCCCGTAATGTTTACGTTTGACGTATCTTGGAGTTGTGTTATATTTCCGGTTAGAGATGCCTGGTGAGAGTAGAAGGTTTTTCCGTCTCCAATGTTAAATCCCATCTAAAATCAACCAAAAAAACAACAACACATGTACGACATACCAAGGAATATTGGTTCGTGTAAAAGTGAATACTTGAACTTTTCATGAAGTAGGATTTCTGATAAACCTGGTCAATATTTGCCATATAATTAAAACTAATTGTCTAGTTTCACTTATCTAATGATAACTTACCAAAGCCTCACACGACGAAGACGGATCGTTTGGCCAATTTAAATGTTTGTAATTGAATTGGACGAACGTCAGCTTTCCGTCTGTAATTAGAACCGTCTGAAACGTGTTGGTTTTATTCTGAAATAGAAACAGTCATTGGAAAACGATTGCGAATTGCGATGAAACATATCGTAAAAGTAACAAGAACATCGCAGTCAAAGTCATACAGACGAAACTTCACCCGGCCGTCATCCTTGGACTTCACTGTCAACAAATGTACAAACCTGTACATAATCTGCTCAATACCCAGCCCACCTGATGTACAGAAGAAGACTAAAAGATCATCCCCTTCCCGGAAACTACAAACTGTCAAATGTAGGATTAACATGATGCACGCGTGCGCGCGCACACACACGGATGGAGAGTTGGATAGATAAATATCAAGACAGATAGATCGATAGCTTGATGTATATATATATATATATATATATATATATATATATATATATATATATATATATATATATATATTAGACGAGAACGATATATAATATATATATATATATATATATATATATATATAGAGAGAGAGAGAGAGAGAGAGAGAGAGAGAGAGAGAGATTCCAAAACATCCACGATAATTTTATGTTTTGAAGTTTTCAATATTTAATAACTCATTTCCACACGTTTTGTAAGTAATTATCCCTAAACACCAGAATATACCAGAAAGTGTTGTCCTAAGAACAATCACCATCATTATCTTATAGATGTGTGTCATTGTCTTCAGCATAATTATTAATAATCAATACTAAATGACGTCGATCATTAGACAGCAGCAAAGTTCGGGATTTCGTTAATATGAACAATAAACCTGACATCCATAGTACGTCTATAAAAGGTATCCACAGTCAAGGTCAATACGTATTTGTTTGAATAATAGATGGTCTTTGTTAATCCACGAATGACTTTCTGGAATTTCCCCCGTACACTTGATAATATCTCTTTCTCGGTGACATCTTCACGTTTCTTCCGATGATCTCTTAACGTTCCAGAGGCAGTCAAATGGAACAGTTGGAACACAAACGACATCAAATGATCCTACAGTATGGAACACGGATATTCAAAGGAAATGTCGAGAAGACATGGTGACCTAGTATGCCCGTTGGTGGCTGAATATGGATCATCGGAAGTGGGAATTCCGACTTCATTGTAAATACACCAGATTTGGAGATAATTAAAAATATTAGTGTCATCTTCATGACACGATGTCGGTTATTGGACAATCGGATCGTCTGGAACAACCCAAATCGGAATACAATATGTCCAGAACAAATGCTATTATATTCGAGGCTGTATTATTTCTATGTTCTTCTTACCATTCAAGGTTTCTCGGTCATAATTACATCAACAAACAATCCATTTTATCATTTACATATTTTTCGAATGCGTAATCACATAATTTTGAAAATACTCTGATATGATTTTTGAAGGAAATCATTTCCTACCAGGAAATAAAAAGGAAATTCAAATACTCCAGACAGGCAAAGCTATCTTACAGTTTTCAGTTAATACAGACATACGAAATGCATCTTATGCCTCTTATGACAGCTGCCGTGATATTCCTGTCTCAGCAATAACTAATTTAATACCCTTTCTCTGACCATTATCTATTGGTGCTATAAGCGACTATTTACAACAATGAATCGTTTTGACCAATAACATAACGTCCCCTTCAACATCGCAATAAAATAAACCCGTGACGAATATGATTGTTAACAACTTAGTGGGTGGTAAAGTGCCCGGCTAGAAAGCTGGATGTTCTCGCTTCAAATCCACTAACTATCGTTACTGGGTCTATCTTCATCTACCTTATGGGTTGAGCAAAACTATAGGTGTATTTGTGGTAGTAATAATTCGTCACCGTGTAACTTAGTACCCATTCCAATAATTACAGTCTCATAATCCACTATAATCCCTTATCGGATGGATTATATTGTTGTAATTGATAAAATAACATTCCACATTGTGAGTTTGGCGCCGTTACTGGATCGTATCGGTGCAGATGAGTAAAGTTCTTCAATCTTAGAACTGAGTAAATCCAATTCCCCAAAGCTTTTTATCTGGCTTTGATTATAGAAATGTACAATGTATAAAGGCTAGATTTCGGAGCAAGCAGCGCATAGTCCACAGTTCAAGCTCGTTGCTGACTAGTTTTGTTATTTATGGTCAGTTATATAAACACAGACAAATCAAAGTTTTTTAAACATCGCGGTTTATTTCTCCTTTTCATCGTATACTGTTCTTAATTATATTCTAGGCACATTCACGGTGTCGTTGTGGCTCCTTATGTCGGGTTCTCTTCACACAACAAGGACTTAACCGGTAGAGTGGATGGCCACAAACATCTAACACGTGGGTTTAAATCCCGGACTATTTATGCCTAAAGGGTGTTTCGTCATTACCCTTCCAAGTTGCTCCCACTATTTAGCGTAAAATTTGAAAGAAGTCGCCATGTGACAGCAACATTCTATTTCTTCACGCGACAATTCGTCCAATGAACCGAAATTGGTAGTGTTCTGCAGTGTTAGCTGCGCTTGTGTGATGTTTCATCTTACAATAAAAGGCTTCAGCCCAAATATCTCATTTCCGTAGAGAGTAGCCCCTTGACCAAACGTCACCAGTTGTAGATTCAGGCTGTCATACTTTTCTAGATTCCTGTGCGTCAAACAGAATAATTGCGATCCGGATCATTTGAAACCTCTAAGTGATAAATCATTCATGTGCTGACCGTTCCCATACGGCCTTGGTACCAGCGACAGTCTGACCCTGACAACGTTACCCATAAATTATTACTTGATAACAGGCCGATGACATGCACTGGGTGTGTAAAAATATGCATTTTAGTGATCACTATATCTTTAGACTTCGAACGAATAACAACTCAACAGGAAATTTACCGCGAAATTCTTAAACATTCAGTGACTGGGATTTGTTAGCGTGGCAGATAGATTGGTTGGATAATCTTAGCAATTATGTAGGAATTATAATAAAAGGAACTATTTGATAGTGGCATCAGTTGTTTCTGTAGTCTGGATGATCAAACAGCTACGCGTTGTTACAAAAACCGGATACACGTGGTCAATCCGAACACCGAAAAATAATGGGGCGATATTGTCGCCCGTTAGGCCGGCGACCTTGGAGGCCTGTGACCTTTACAAAGTGTGGCCAGCGCTGATTGAAAAGAACTAGTGACATAACATACGGACTTCTAGAGGACCAATAGATGGTCTGATTAGTTGTTGTTTGTCCCAACAAGACACAGCTTAGGGTCGCATCATTCACAGCGGCATAAAAAAATCCCAGAATTTTGTTTCGGCTTTTAACATTTTATATGACTTTTAGTGTTCTTTCCGGGGATTATAATCTGTGAGAATTTTTAACTTTAAATACCTTATTAGTAAATGATCAAAAGACAGATATTGCATACGTTTTCAAATTTACTTGTGGTGACTGACCCAAGGTCCTGTTTTAGTACGCACATTTATGAGACTTTCTGGTGTAACATTTTACTGAGGATCCCCCAAGACATATAAAGCTTATTTATGTTTACCAAGTCCAAATCCCCTCACTGTGTTAACTGCATTAATTATTAGCTTTTATAACAACAAAAACTACACTGTTTCCTCATAAAATATAAACAAAAGATAAAACTTGTGCTTCTTGTGGAACGTGAAGTAAACACGACGTCACTTCCGGCGTACACACAATAGTATACAAATGATACTCTGAGAGTTCAAGTGTTAGATATCTTCTAGTTTTCGTATTATTGTTAGATATTAGGCATCTGTGATTTATCGATTTTTTGTCTACTAAACAGTTTATTGTTAAGACCCTCTTCCGTAACCGGAAACACGTCTAAATACAGGGATAGAAGTGATGAAATCGATAAACAACTTTCCAGTAATTCTATTAGAAGTTCAGATAGCAGATTGGTTAGTGCATTACGCAGCAAATCTACAGGCCAGGGTTCGAGTCGAGTGAAATTACCAGTGTTTCTGGAATAATCTTCCGGAAAGTCCTAACTGTGACCAGAGCTCATCCGGAATGAACCTCACTCACTCACTCACTCACTCACTCACTCACTCACTCACTCACTCACTCACTCACTCACTCACTCACTCACTCACTCACTCACTCACTCACTCACTCACTCACTCACTCACTCACTCACATACCTACTCGTAAATCTGTTTACCTTATAATATCGGGAACAAGTAACTTCATCATACGTTACGATCAGCATCGATGTAGCCTCAAATCTTTGATAAGCTCCGCCAAAGCTATTCCGGACCTGACAAAAATAATATAAAAAAAAGATCCAGAATGTATAAACTGGCGTTCTTCTTCTTTCTAATAATTTTATCGGGCGTACAGTTGATGACGCATAGACCGCTTTATTAGTAAGACGTGTTCTTTCGTATCTATATACTAGAACGATGATCAATGAGAACAATGAGAACAATGTGTTATCGATCATCTTTTGTTCTTAACTGAATACATATATTTAATCATTTATCAGAATTTAACATAATCGTTGTTTACAATCATTTATAAATATATAGACTGTAGAATAAATTAGCTTCATGGGTTAATAAAGTATCTTATCTTATCTTAGCTTAGCTTAGCTTATTATCGCCGTACATCTCTCGTTATTATTATTATTATTATTATTATTATTATTATTATTATTATTATTATTATTATTATTATTAGTTGTTGTTGTTGTTGTTTTAAATATCCAACAGTAATGCTCAATGATAAAGTAATATCAAAATACAAGATTTTTTAATAAATTTATAACAGCACAGATGCGACGTGTCTGTGATACAGAAGTGATTGTGTACATGAACTGTCTGGCCAGAGTTGTCGGGATCTTCAGGATTTGTGTTTTCTGACCCGACAGTGGATATGGGAGTTAGATGTAAAACAGATTACGTCATGTCGAGTTTGTTATTTATCGTTTTGTTCCTTTGTATTTATCCATTGTTATTCTTAGCTGTACCCAGTAGTTGTTTATCACAATAAAACATATCACCAAGACATCCTGCCTTATCGGATTCTCTGCCTTAAGTAACCTCTCAATAGATCGCCCGCTATGTCATTCGGGCTCTGGATTACCTGCCCCCACCCCCGCAGCAGGCATACGTATCAGGTGAGTCAGGTGAGACCACGCCGGAGCTAACCAAAACAATAACCCTCTGACACCTCCCCACAATTGACTCGACGCCTACCTTAAACGACTACCTGATATATAATGACCAACTATAGACTGTTTTTTTGCGAGCGAGTTTCTCATACAATAAGCCTTACCATGGCATTTTATTTATCATTATTTTTAGTACCTTACCTGAGCTGTGCCATTAATCAGTTCCTCGCCATTAGTTAGATGTCTATAATACAGGTTAGATGATCCACCCCGATACAGATCTATGGTGGACCAGTACGGAGCCAGAATCACGTGATCCGCGATCGGGAACGGACGAGGATCGCCAACGATAGGTGATTGGCTTTCGTCGTACAGCATCAAGTAACCATGGTGATGGATCTGAAATATAATGGTACTCAATGCGAAAATGTTTATGCTTTAGAGCCACTAAATATAGTCATGCGTAGTAAGTGATAAAACATCATTCACGCAAAGCTAAGCCGGGATTTGAATCCAGGTGCCAGAAGTCTGTGACCAACCGCAATACCAATAGACCGAGCCAGGCGAAATGCGTTGCATCGGTTACCAACTGCGGTCTCGGGTTAGAAACAGCTATGGCGCCCACTGTTAATATGGGATGGGAACTTTTCACTAACGGTAACAACTGGAAATCTTTCAGCAAATTATTTCATATTAAAAGGCGACTGAGACTAATATTTCAGCTGAACGATTGTGCCTTTCCAAAGGATTTAACACAATATTTATCAGGATATAAACCAATGATTGAGCGGACAGATGTTTCCAGACGAATGATACAGCTAACCCGTAGTTATTCATGTTGACTCGTAGGGGATTTTTAGCATAGGTTTCAATGGATTTCATAAATGATTTTAAAATTAAACTTTTAGCTGAATGTAAGTTGATTTTAATGAAGATTTTAAAAATATTTAATGTAGAGTTTTGGAAGTAATATGTTTACTTGTGTCTTTGAACCAACCATATATGTATCACCTGTATATTATTATTTTTTTATTACATTAAAGTATTAACACCCCTGACATTTACATGTAGTAAGCATTGCACGAATAGCTGATTAAGAAAATAAAACAGTTCACTTTCAATACGAGATAGCATGCATAAATACCAATGTTACAGAAAGAGGAATCACCCATTGATAGGTATTGAATTATAATCTGTGTGATCATTGTCTTTATCCATTCACATCGTCATTCCAGATGGCAAAGATTCTACAAACAAAAAATAAGTTTGAACTCGACAGGCCGGATCATGACAGCCAGGCAGATCGCGCTGAACGTTACTTAGTTTAGTGGCATATATCTATTGGATAAAGTCTATGAAATTCCTATTAAATGCAAAATTATGATCTGAAGACCACATACCCTTAACGGACTATAAATACAATCCAAATATAGCTGGTATATAATACAGCTTTTCAGTAAGACATATATCAGCCACTACACGTGTAAATCGGCATGGCATACAGTGATTCTTAGACTTCTAACCCGAGACAGTAGTGTGTGAAATTCAACCGTTGTTTGCTCAGTGGTAATTGAATATATATATATATATATATATATATATATATATATATATATATATATATATATATATATATATATATATATATATATACAGACAGACAGACATACAAAACGAATTTAGCCTACAGTGCAATCAGAAAATTGTGAACAAGCTTCTTGACATTATATTCATTTCGACTTATTAACCGCACAGCGCACTCAGAATAAAGTGTTCGTTGCCTAAGCGCGTACTTTTGTTGTACAGCTAGGCTCATAACCATTCATTTTTGAAGCACTAGATCTGCTGTGAAAATTACCATTTTTATTTATGGCCTTACAATCGACAGCCTTCTCTCCACGTTTTCTAACTTTTAATAGCTTTTATGCATTCCAATGAGCACAAGTCAATGCGTCATTTTAACCAATTTTCAGGTGTTTTATATAGATGCAGGTAGCATTCAACATATTGATACCTGTCAACCTCCGACTAATGAAACAATAAATCCATAAACGTGTCAACAAAACCACAAGTTCACCGAAAATACGACCATGATGATTGATGTCAATTATTATTATTTTTTGATTCTATATTTATTAACAGATAATGTAAGAATCAGGTATTCACATTGATTGCGATGGCAGAGAGCATGTAGGTCCAAACATGGCATTTAACGAGTGCTGCACGTTATACTCGTGTGTGGCACGTTTTGATAGAGCCATCACCTCCTCTGATACAGTTAACATCCGTGTTAAAGCTCTGATGACGTTGTGTATGTACTCTCCGAACAATGGGAAACTATCTCTCAACGTCTTCATTGGCGTGTGGCAAGTTGAATACAGCGGCCATTACCTGTGCAAGAGCGGGGAACCACATCTGTCCCATTGCCATATTTACCTTCATGATTTCACCTCAGTAATAGTTAACATATTTCTATACACCATCTTCTTCCATGACGATCTCAACGTCCCCCACAAGCTGATAATCCTCAAATTCTTCTTCGATGACCTCTTGGTCAACGAGAGGAACAAAACGTTCAGCCGGATGAACAATTGTGGCATACGATAATTCATCGCGTTTGGTTGTGTTGATCCAGGACAAAAGGGTACTTATCACTCTCTCGTCATACAGGAAAATCTTCACCATTTTCCGCACAACAGGACAGTAGAATTTGCGAACATCGTTAAAAAGGTTCGCTTTCTGGAAACATTACTTTCATCAAGTTGGTGAAATGGTCGGTTATTCAAAGAATACCTCTGCATTTGTGGTGGCGGAGGACGACTAATGTTTCACCGCGAAGAACGACGTCATTGGCATGTGTGTGTTATTGCCTTGGTCTCAGGTGTTTTGTGTAGTGAGGCGGTCAGATATTCACATCATAGATGCCAGTTGTGGTTACCTTTACATCGTGTGCACATACGGTACAATGAGCGTACTGACTGCCAGGTATGCCGCCAAATCAAGACACATTTACCACAATTACTAAATAAATAGCGATAAAACAATTAGAGAACCGTATATGGTTTTTCAACTACACCCGCAGTCGTCATTTTATTAATAAAATCGTAATAACTACGGATAAACCGTAGTATTTGATAGGTCTGCATATTAAATCAGTTGTGAGTCGAAGCTAACTCTTGTTGTTTGTTGATCTGTCCACCCCAAAGTCGTTGGATTTGTTGTTTGGTCTTTATTTTTCAACAACGAGTGGAGCGAAATTGGACAGATGTAGTTAATTTTATACAACTTCTTCACCAAAAAAGGATACGAAAAATGTGTCAGCACCGTTGAAATAATGATCTGTGTTATTTTTCAAGAACAAAGGTGAACATTTGATAATGTTCGGATTGTGTTGGTCGTGAAAGAGATCTGGCGAAAATCGAACCACGAGGCTCTTCCGTCAGAAGTGGAGTGTGCGCTTATTAGGACATATCCGCTAAATACGTTGAATACAGAACATATGTTTTTCGCATATGCAGACATATATGCACATGTTATACATATAAATATATATACAGGTATATAAATGTATTTATGTACTCTTTACGTGTGTATATAATTCGTATATATATATATATATATATATATATATATATATATATATATATTAAAAGTTGGTTATAACGAAATTCAAGGGGAATGGGAATTCATTTCGTTATTATGGGTACTTTTATAAACCCAGTTTTAAAATTAAGGTACCATGTATGTATTAGATACCGACGTATGAGCGATAATTGGTGAAAAGCTAACCGGAAGTTCGCAGTTTATCATACGCCATAATACCCTTTGAAGTGACACGTATCAATATCTACTCACCATCTTCTCAAACCCTAATGTAACCATAAAATTGCATGTTTCTGTCGTTAAAACAATGCAATTAAATTTGATTTTCATTTTCATATTGGTTGTTGTATTTACGATTGCAATGATCACAAAGGTCGTTAGACTGACTGACAATTGAAATTTCAAATGTCGTATTTCGTTATAACCAGCGCGATTTATATTTATTTAATGCTGCAGGGACCGAAAAATCACTTCGATTTAAGCATTTTTCATTGTATAATTTCGTTATATCCCCGTTTCTTTACCATGGAAGTGAATGGACGTTTGGCGGGACCAGCTAACAACTTCGATTAAGCTACTATTTCGTTATATACAAGTTATTTATAACCAACTTTTACTATATATATATATATATATATATATATATATATATATATATATATATATATATATATATATATATATATATATATATATATATATTTGTGTGTGTGTGTGTGTCATGTGATGGTGTGTGCGTATGAGTATATTGTGTGTCTCCGTGTGTGCGTGTGTATGTAAATCTGTATGTATGTGTGAATGTGTATATGTTATTACGTTGTTCTTACCATAATAGGCATGTATCTGTCAAAGATATGATAACTGACGCCTGTTCTCAATCCATAATAACACTCTTCTGGATGTGATGTAGTGATGTCATCCATAGAAGTACCATACTGATACAGAGGATGTGATGTGACGTCATTAAGTAATACAAGAATAAAAAATGGTAGAAACCTGCTCGGTGTGGATAACATCTGTAACTAAAGAAACAGGTTATAAATAACATCTGTGACTAAAGAAACAAGTTATAAATTACATCTGTGACTAAAGGAACAAGTTATATATATAACATCTGTGACTAAAGGAACAAGTTATACATAACATCTGTGACTAAAAAACCTATATATATATATATATATATATATATATATATATATATATATATATATATATATATATATATATATATATATATATATATATTAAAAACCAATATGATCCAGTCAATATCAGGTAACTATATAATATAATATAAAATAGTGTAATATTTGATATAGATCTAGTTCTTTATTTAACTTCAATCATAATCTAAGCTCATACAACATAAACACATTTTATATATAAATAAACTGGTTTATATATTATAAATAGGCTAATTTAAATAAGTGGGTTTTAAGAACCGTATAACATATTTCTTTACTTGCCGCAAGTTTAAAATGGTTTGGCAACTTATTCACAACCTTGGGAGCTGATGTTTGGAAGGATTTCTCCCGTTCGTTACCGTGTGTCAAATGTGAACAGGACTCAGACCGGAGCATTCTCAATGGTAAATAATTGTGGATCAGATCTCTTAGATACAGTAGTACTATTCCATTCAGTACTTTGAATGTGTGAAACAGGATCTGATATAGCGATTTGAAACGAGTAGGAAGCCATCGCCGTTGAAACAAAATCCGGTGTTACTTGTTCTCTTTTTGGTTACTAGACCACTAGCACAGTTCTGCACTAGCTATTATTATTATTATTATTATTATTATTATTATTATTATTATTATTATTATTATTATTATACAATGAAGAAAATGTATACTACATAAAAAAGGGTCATATACAGAATCTATACTTAATTGTTTTTATAAAGCAGCTAAACAAACCATTTTTCTCCTCATCGACAGTTGTCTGTTTACACTCAGAGGTTAAGCTGTCTATCACTCTGACTTTAAAGCTTTTTGTTTATGTTTGTATACAAATTATTAATACACTTACAATCAATGATAATAAGGCCTTTTTTATTAATCCAAGTAAGCAATAAAATTCTAAGGGTTTCTTAAACATTCCCAGACAAATGAGGACTCGATGTTATATGTCTGTACGTGTTATATATCCAAAATTAAGGAAATAAAAAAAATTAATGGAATTTGATAAATGAATATAAACCATTCATGTTATGTATTTTTATTGGTAAAAATTTTTGCAATAAAATATGTTTGTAGTCAAAATTATATTTTATTATTGAAAAAAGTGGTACAAATTCGGTTGTGTAAAGTGACGGTTGTTATGGGGCTGTCGAATCGATAAATACTTTACATCTATGACTACTAGAAGATTAAATGTCACAACGTACATATCAGTAATAATCGACATGTTTTTCAAGAGTTGTCTGTATTACATTATAATTGTATTATCAAACTTTATATTCTTTTATTAATTCACATATTAAAGTACATAGTAACACATTGCCAACTTTTAGAAGAAACACACCACTAACTTTTAGAAGAAACACACGGCTAACGTTTAGAAGTAACACACCGCTACCTTTGATGGTGTATTTTAGGTTATTTCTTGAGTTGACCGACCGACTGACTCACTGGCTGACTGACTAACTGACTGACTGACTGACTGACTGACTGACTGACTGACTGACTGGCTGGCTGACTGACTAACTGATTGACTGACTGACTGACTAACTAACTGACTGATCCGTCAACAATTAAACATAAGTTCTCCAACGATATACAAAATAACAGATGGCCAATGACTCACGCAATGAACTGACTGATTGAGTGAGTGAGTGAGTGACTCAGACTGACTGACTGACTGACTGACTGACTGATTCACTCACTGACCCACTGACTGACTGACTGACTGACTGACTGACTGACTGACTGACTGACTGACTGACTGACTCACTCACTCACTCACTCACCACTCACTCACTCACTCACTCACTCACTCACTCACTCACTCACTCAATCAATCAATCAATCAATCAATCAATCAATCAATTAATAACTCACTCACTCACTCACTCAATCGTTCACTCAATCACTCACTCAATCACTCACTCAATCACTCACTCATTCGACAGCAATTCAATCCCACACATCTCAATACATTTGCTGGCCGATTGACTAATAACAGCAAACGTGTCAAAACATTTCTAAAATCCACCGACAACTCACCTTTTTTAATGAGATGTCTCTCTCACATAACAAAACAAATAACCAAAATAATCGACAAATTCCCAGCTGAGCTTTTCCCGTCCCAGAAATTATCTAAACCGAGAATCTATATCCACCGCATGGCCATCCTACGTCTACAATTTACGTGAGTGTATTATGTCGAAATACCTTTACAGTACTTCAGTAGATCTACCTGATACATTAACTTGGTATTATCAGATAACAAGGTTAACTGTTTACCTTTGTACTGTTTATTATTAGTGAGAGCTTCTTAAGACCTTCTCAGTAGATCACGATGGACACTTCACAGCTCTCGCTGTCTGATGTTTACTCACGCTCTTCAGATTTTTTCTCTTCTTCGATCAGCCACTGTCCGTTTTATTAGGCGTTTGAGATTCAATAATAATAATAATAATAATAATAATAATAATATAGATTTAATAAAGCACCTTTACTAGTCTGGCCACACTTGGGACATATGGCCGAGGGGCGACTTCTCAGTGAAACATCCCACAAACACAGGTATCGGTCGGATTCGAACTCGGAACCGGAAGGTTTAACAGCGCAATGTACTAAATACTGCGCAAAGGAACGCACTAAAAGGCGCTGTCCAGCGAAATAGCTCAACATTTAATGGAGATCTGGATATTTAGAATGTACGGATCGAAACTACAGATTACACAAATACCAATTCAACAAATACAACATCAAGTGTCCTATACAGTTAATATATGTTGAAGATGCCAGCATTAACATACAGATAATATACAATATAATCGACGTACATATTAAATGGGGAAAACGATTCTGCATTGTTCTCGAATGATCTTCTAAATGCGAGAGTATTACGTGTAAAATACGTCTCGCAACAGTGAGGTTTGTAAATGTAAAGTTGGATGAAGCTAAATCTCGAAATATGAAGAAAACAGAGAATCACTCAAGTTTAAGATTATTTAGGTGGGGAAAAGGTCTGTGGCGAGATTTCTAAAAGCTCTCCTGCTTAAAAAAAGAACGCTCGACACGTATGTCAGGTATCAGTCGGCGAACTTTATGGCTCGTTGTGTTGGTCAGGTGTAAAATAGAAGATCCTACATCAAACATTAATGGAAAAAAATCGCTTTAAAACGCAATAATTCCTTTATCTATGAATGGACTAACTGAACTATGTCTGTCCTCTTAAGTATCAAGGGTAATAAAAGGATCTGATGTTTAGAAAACGTTTATACATACATTATATATATATATATATATATATATATATATATATATATATATATATATATATATATAGATATATATATGGATATATATATATATATATATATATATATATATATATATATATATATATATATATATATATATATATATATTGACCTTCTTAAATTACACAATCAATTAGGAGGGTGAGCATCTTATTTACACCAATGAGATACCTGCCAT
Source organism: Paralvinella palmiformis (assembly GCA_025642065.1). Classification (NCBI taxonomy): domain Eukaryota; kingdom Metazoa; phylum Annelida; class Polychaeta; order Terebellida; family Alvinellidae; genus Paralvinella; species Paralvinella palmiformis. The sequence continues at coordinate 55,508 of JAODUP010000155.1, forward strand.
GAGTTATTTGTAATAAAGGTCTGTATATCACATCTCGTGGATATAATTAATTAGTCACGTGACGGCTAGCTTGAAGTGATCCGTGTAAACACAAACTTATTACGACGTTTCTACCCACAATAAAAAAACACTTAATTTGTGTTTATCTTGCATCGTACACGTGACGGAGTGACTAATCGTGACAATATAAGTAATTGTTCTTAGAATCATTTGATAGAACTTTATTGACCACCAAACAATTGCTTGAAAATGTATTTTTAGTGATAATTTTGTATTAGTGTTGATCCATCTTGTCATCAGAGTGGTCGGAGATATGTAATGTGTTACGCTCAGTGCTATATGGTGATTATTGTCATGTAGGGTGTATTGTCCTACAGTGCTGGGCCTACCACTCTGGCGTAAGTATTATTAAAACAATAAACACACAAACTTTTGGCTATTACTATAGATAATTCTATAAATTATGCGAATTGAGAGCTGGATTTAAAAATTGTTCTATGATCTCATCATACAATAAGCTACTTTGCTTCAGTTGCATTAATAACCTTCCCCCCCCCCCGAACAGATAGTAAACTGATTGGTTTCTTGGCGTAAAATGTTCGTTCTTTTGAAACAGCGTTGCCAGGTATGGTTAGAATTAACTCAACCTGCCGAAATACTTCTTTAAAACCTGATGCGAGACATTTTTCACCATCAACTCAATTAGTTCGTGCACGTTTTGTGTGAAATCGCTGTACATGCATACAACGCACGCAGGAAGTTTATTTCTCAAGAGAACGTAATCAAAGAGAGATCCATAGAAATCCTTCGGCTTGTTTTGTAACTGGAGCAGGGAATTTAATTTTGCCAAAGGTTGGAAATTTAAGATAACCTGCACTTAATAAATCCCAAATTGTTTACTTTATCCCGATACAATCCGAGATAAGAGTTTTTTTCCCATCACCTCCGTTACTCTAATCCTTTTACAACTTTGGACTTTATTGCCATTTTTTCTGAACACAACCGATACCCACAAATCTTCCAATCCATGTTCTATCTCCATCATCTTTAAGTTGTTGCAATTTATCATCTATTTTTTTGCAGTATTACATAATATCATATACTTTGCTTTGTAGCGTATTGTATAGAACATCACTGTAGCTAAATAGTTGTGAAATAATTTCAAAGAGCAAAATTGCCTGAAAATGTTGCAGAAAGCCCAGAAATACTTGTACAGTAGTGTCGCTGTCCAGTTTCAGATCAACGTTAATAAATTCTGGCATATAAAATACACAAGAACGGATGAAAAAGATGAAACTGAGTGAGAATATTAACACACAACTTTCCAGATTAGCTATTCCCGTCGACTTATTTAAACAACAGATGATACTATTACGTAAACAGTCCGAATGTTTTGACCTGGCTTAATCTTTGTTTACGATTGTGTATTATTAGATTCGAAAACATATTACGACCCAAATATATCACTATACAGCAAGAACAGAATTATTTAAAAACAAAATCAGTTTTAGTTAATGAATTTTCAACGAACTTATCCGGACAACTTCTCCTCGCGAAAACGAACACAGGATCAAGATCTCTGTTGGTGGATTGTCACTCACCTTTCGATGGTTACTTTTGGCTTTCTGACATTTTCCCGCCATCCGCCCAATGCCGCTACATCAGAGTAGTTGTGGGAGTTCCACTGCTATCTCAACATAACTGTCACAATATTTCATAGCAAGGGGGAAAAGAAATTAGTTATCCAATATGATCCATAATTAAATTTATTATTTAATGTTATTTATGATGAATTGATAAATTGTTGGTGGGTATGGAGCGCTCCCCCAGCATAACCTATCCAGAATATACTCCCACGGTAAGCTACCAATTGTACCACAATTTCAACGAACATAATGAACGCCATCCTGGGCTGCGCAATATTTACGACAAAGGAGACCACATCCAAGTTTCAGTTATATGGCATTTTTAAAATGAATACGACACCTATATTTAATTGAAATAATTTCTTCAAAATTTGATCTTCATCCTGCTGATGAAGGCGTGATCTCCCGCTGGCTAATGATGGGTTTTGCTCCTCTTCGGCTACCCAGGTAGCCATGCCAGGTGAGTATCTCATTTACGTCGATGAGTTACCTACAGCTAGCAATTCAGAACCGAAGACCTGTATATCTCGTTGTTGGGCTCTGTAATGGCCATTAAATACAAGTAGACGTATCGGAAACGCCGTCGTGTGCGTTTACTAAAGATTTATTTCACTGGAGTGTTAGTAGAAAGAAATAAAACAACCGTAAGCTAGATAATAACATATGCTAAGCTAACCCCGCCAAGGAGATGATGATGATTGATGTTTTACGGCCACTTTTGTGCACACGGAAGACTAAATAGGCCGAGCGACCTCCGAATGCAATGAAGGGAAGTCAAAGACGAAACAACCTTCAGATATGCCCACGCCGAGATTCGAACACGGGTGGTGGTGATCTGTGATCCAACACGCTACCGCTAAACCACGGAGGCGCCCCATCAAGTAGAGGAGAGAAATAATTATATATGAAGGGTCTAAATATGACATGCTGCTCTCCTGTCTCAGGAATGTGACATATGTTGTATTGAAGCGTTTATGTATGTGTGTGCTTACGCGCATGCGCGTGCGTGCGTGTATGGGTGGGTCTCTGCTCACTTATTGGTGATCACGTGGACATACACGAAGGACCTTGCTAATATTGGTAAAATCTACACTTTATCATTTTATAGATGCTCGTTGTCCGCCAAAAAGGATACATCACAGTCTTGTTCAAGGTCGTATAACCCCATCATTATCATTTTTACTGATAACAACGATATGGATACAGTACGAATGGCCATCAAATTTGTCCTCCTGACGAGCAAACGCATAACCCATACACGTAGAAGACTGGTCTGACCAATAAACGTTATAAACTCGGGTTATAAATATATTTCACGCCAATCCGTCTCCCGGATATACGGAGATACATATATACACAGTCGGATAGACGTTGGCACTTCAACTAGTTTGATATCATCATCTAACCGTCAGAAGTATGTCAGCGTCAAATACAAATACATTAACTCAGGAATGTCTGCAGGACACATCCATTTCATATCTGTATCAGCATGTAAACAATTAAGATGGAGCAGGTCAATAGAACTAGCTTCGTCAGAGACAAATACTCATTTCATTCGACTTTACTTGAAATTAGCACTACAGTAGTGCACACACACACACACACACACACACACACACACACAGGGAGAGAGAGACAGAGAGAGAGAGCACGAATCTTTGATCCAGAAAATCGTTTTCTTTGTGAAGAATATTTTCCTAGAAAATGTCTTCCTTTCGAACGAATGAAGCGATATCGAAAATGAAACACCCTTCAGATATGTCCACGCCGAGATTCGAATTCAGGTGGTAGTGATCTGTGGTCGAACGGGCTATCAACGTGCTTCACAGTATTTCATACAACAATTATCATCGATTGAGATTATACCTGTCTGTGATAACCGATTAGTGATACAGAATTATTGATGTTGTTTTGTATAACCGACTGACATAATTAATTACCGACCTGAAAACTTCATGCACTAGTTCAGTATCCATGGAGTCTGATAACCTTCAGTATCCATGGAGTCTGATAACCTTCAGTATCCATGGAGTCTGATAACATCTCCAGCGCAAATAAACAAACAACAACAAATTATTGGCTATTCGCTACCTTTATATTTTTCTGATACTGTATCGCTTCCATTTGTCGGATCCGGATTGATTTCATTCCAGCTGACAACCGAGTAAACTCTTTTGCTAATAGTGTTATCTGGATTGAAACGTCGTTGAAAAGTCGTTTTGTTTAAAGGCTTCGATGCTGAATTAAATAAGAAATGTATCTGTTATACGTCAACTGTTATCGACGCTGTCCAAAAGGTAATGTGGGGAAATGAAAGATGAAACAATCATCAGATATGTTTTGATAGCTGCAATGAAGCGGGGATGAGTCTAAGTGGGCTTTTTTAACGTAGAGATATGGTATATGAACTTTATTTGTAGACGATGTCCTCTAGTATTTACACCCACACCGTCTTAATTGAGGTGTGTTATTGTTTTATTGCGAACAATTCTATCATAACGCTCCGTCGCAGTTCATCTACTCTATACTAATATAGATAGACGAGGTGATTTTAAACCATTGATAGCTGGTACTAATTTGATGGCAAGACATTTGTCTGACATTAACATGGGTTTAAAGGTATAGGACTCAGATCTCTTGGTATATATATATATATATATATATATATATATATATATATATATATATATATATATATATATATATATATATATATACAAACGTCCCACTTATAGTCAGTATACAACATAATTTTCTTATTGATCTTTCCGCAATAGCCATTAGTCTATGAAAATGCCGCAAACATGCAGGCACACACACACACACACACATACACATACACACACACACATACACGCACACACACATACACGCACACACACAACTAATGACCATTATTATTAGACATACACGTACATAAAGAGCCCATGATTAACATTATATTATCACTCTGACTAATTTGTATTCACACCGTCTAATACAATGTTGTTATACTTATATGCGATATGTAGCCGACGTAATTTCTCTCCCCCCCCCCACTGTTATGCAGATGATACCCATGTTTATATGGCGATCATGCCCAAAACAACTTGATCCGACCTTGCAAAGAAATTGGAAACTCGTTTGACTGATATCAGTACTTGGATGAGTGTAAACATGCTTAAGTTAAACGAGGAAAAGACAGAGCTCATTATCTTTAACCCAAAACATCAGGCCGGGATAAATGAGGAATTACGGTTTCAGGTAGGTAATAATACTGTTTATGTAGCATCGTCAGTGAAGAACTTAGGAGTACATTTGGATACATCCCTGATCATGGAGAGGCAAGTAAATGCAATATCCAAAGCCTGTTATTACCAAATTCGTAATATTGGTCATATCAGGCGGTACATCACATTGGATGCTTGCAAAACACTGGCACACGCCCTGATAACATCTCGGCTAGATTACGGCAACACTCCCCTGTATGGTATTCCAAGCACACTGATGACACGGCTACAGAAAGTACAGAATTCTTCTGCCAGGTTAGTCACTCGCACTCATAAAAGAGATCATATAACACCAGTCTTGAACTCCCTGGATTGGCTTCCGATTGTATATAGGTCGCAGTACAAGATTTTGATGTACACTTTTAAGGCACTTCAAGGGACTGCCCCTCAGTACTTAGAGGAACTTGTCGTACAGTATCAGCCGACAAGGTCTCTACGGTCTGAGTCTGGAGCATTCTTAATGTAATAGATGTTTCAGAAAGGCTGCTGCAACCTTATGGAATAATCTTCCAGTAACCATCAGAAAGTGCAAGACCCTTGATACCTTCAAAAAGAAGATAAAAACTAACCTTTTTGTTTCAACTTTTCCTAGCTGAATATATTATGTATTTGGTTGGAAATAATTATGTATTTTTAAAGATGTAAATTTGTTATATCCATAGAATTATTTATATTTATTGCCAAGCGCCTTAGAGTAACCTTCTTACAGGTTATATATGGCGCTATATACATTTTGTATTATTATTATTATTATTATTATTAAGTATTATATTTATTTATTGACTCGTGTTTATATCAACTATTCACTTTCACTGTTTGAATAAATATTCCCTTTTTCTCTAACAATGAAAGTGTACAGATGTAAATGGTGAAAGTAATGATTAACTGTTTCAAAAGTACAAAACTCTACTAGAATAAATACAGGTACTACCGAACATCGTCCATTTGACATTGATTCTGCTTACAAACAAGAGCTCCCATTGGCTGTTGCTCATCATACTAATATTCCGACAAAGTTCCATTTCCCTTGCTATCAATATGTTGATGCTGCACTGAATAAGAAAGAAATTAATGGCTTAAACATTGGTGTGGGTATTACGGAACTGATGGAGGGTACTGCCGAACACACAATGAGGGAATTATCGAACACTCCACCCAGTACAGTTAATTATTTGTATTGCCTCGTTATCTAGGTGCACATATTTTATTCAAGATATATCTAATAATCAAATGAGTTTAATTTGATCCAATAGAAAAGTTATTAGATCATAGCTTAATATGTAATATGTATGTTGATGTCTTGGGCAACTTATAAGGTCACCAAATTCCACTTCAGTTATTTAATTTTGACGGCTAGACATTAATTATTTAATTTACTAAAACATTTTGACGGCTAGACACGTTTGAAAACGTGAAATATACATCAAATACAGTTATAGACAAGGTGGTACTTTAGGACTACATGCTATTTTATCTCGGTGTAAATACCCCCCCCCCCCCCTCTATAACCATACTATATGTTACAGTTCGTGTATGCGTCGAAGATACACAGTGCGGTTATAATACATGTCTATACAAGGGGAAAAAAGATAAAACATATATTAACTATCTTATCACATATATTGCTTGTAATAACCGTTTAATATAGAATTAGCATCTACACATTACAAGACAGCTTATAATACTGGAACTAATACTTGCGTAAACAATAAACACCCTATTTACAACAAGTGAACAATCATCACAGATTTAACACGAATTACAACCAAAAAAATATATTTACACTGTGCCGCATTACTGAAACATGCACTCCTGTCGTGAGCTTATACATATTTGAGATATGCATATATCTACATTAAAGGACTAAAAACTGATCAAAGGGGTTTGTATTCAATCGTTTTATGCTTGCGTTATCAAAATAACTTAGGCTTGATTAAAACTACCCACTAGCAAGATGGATAACACGACTATTAGCTAAAGAGCAACATTAATTTTAGAATATTGATCTATACAAATTATATTTACACTACCAGGTAATACAAATATAGCATAGGAAAAAAACGTGAGTAGGCAAAAGCCCAACCTACGACAGAGACTCGCGTGACTTGGTACCACTACTTTTCAAACCCAGCCTCACTTTAACAAACAATTACGCGGATTTATTATGCAGCGACATTTGACTGACAATGGGACTGATGGATGGTGTCCCACAGGTCGAGAAACGATTTTGTAAACTCTGATAGACCGATACTCTGTCGCGCTCATCCACCACAGCAATGGCATTCTTATCATATCGATTTGTTGGATCCTCCCTCAAATAGTATGTTGCACCTACAACTAATTCCCTCGGCCCGCGATGGTGCATTCCCACTGCCCAGACGTTTCTGATAAAACGCGATCCATTCTGAGCCTATTCAGATAGAGAAAGTACCCTACAGCTAGATGGAGTAATAGCTAAACCCCCACGGGTGAATAATTCAATAAATATATGTGTATGCTAGATATTGGTATATCAAATGTCGGAAAAGAATGCAAAGTTGTCTATAACAGTCTATATCGACACCTGATAATAAATGAAAATCATGCACGTTTTCTCTCATTCATACTTGTATCATATGCACACCATAGGCTAGCAACCATGTGAAAATATATAATTAATGTGCATTATTAAATCAAACTTGTAAAATGAATTCTATTAATTTCCATAATCATCAAATTATACATGTATTTTTCATAATAAGCTATTCTTAATAATTTGTTATAGAGAGTCTATTATCGTATCTTGGTTGTGATAGTGTTCATTAGGACCCTAACCCATGTTCGGTAATTACCTGCCATCCACAAAAATTGCTTAGCTTTGACAGCTAATGGTTTAGGTTTTGTTGCTCGGGGAGAATCCCCAGGCTGTCGCTTAATCAGCACAGCCTCCATGTTGGAGTGGTTGAGAAACCTCCTCCCCCACCACTCACAGGGGAGCAGTACGGAAAGATGGAGCCGAAATACCATGAGGGTGGTCACTGCCAGAGTGTTTTACGTCCTCAGGGGGTTTTTAACGTCCCCCTTTATTTTAAATAATTCGGTGGAGACGGCAGCCCCATTTAACGTGGTCAGCCACCCACGATGTAGTGAGCCGAGAAATTAATCCCTGGAAATGTTTCGACCTCTTACGGGGTTCGAATCTGCGACCGTTGGCACCAAGTGCCGAGTGCTTAACCACTAGGCCACTGGAGCTCACTGACAGCTAATCTGTTAATTGCAGCCTCTTATACAATGTTATGTTAAAAATGCATTGATAGTTATGATCTTGAAGTCATAATGCACTCATATATACAGTTACCTCGGTCTTATAAGCTACCTGCCGTTATGATCGGCTATCACTTTCGTCTCGGTAAAATTCGATCAGGCATGAATGATTCTCCGAATATGGTGCCAACTATTACCTAACACCTGACGTATCGTAGTTGAATTACTTCGTCATTTTCAACTAATGAAAACATCGCTAAACATTAAACTTGGAGGTGTATAAACAAAAACATGTCGACATTAAATTGTCTACGAACAGTTGAAAATATTTATGAAAATCTGAAATATAACAACGATGCTTGCTTGTTTGTAGTTCGGGGAGTATTCGCAGGCTGTCGCTTGTTTGGCACAGCCTCTATGGTGGAGTCCATCTCCGTAGAGTTTCTGTATCTGAAAATGAATTTGTAAAGTTCCGCTTCCGGACGTACCGCTGCCAAACTTTTACAAAATATTTATTATGTGTCGTTTGGCTTTTGCCAGATGTATGGATCTTTTTTTAAGTAAGGGGATTATTATGTGTGGCGTGGCTGTGACTTTGCGTATTACAATGACTGCTTTTTCTGTGTCGGTTAGGTTGTGTTGTGCCGGAGTTAGAAGTTGTTTAAGAGGTTGTCGGCAGGCTGGGAAGGCGGGATTAGATAGTGGATGGGGTTCTGCTTACAATGTAAGTACCTGGTATCTGTTCTGCGTGTAGAATGTTGGTTAGATTAGTGGCTTCGTTGGCCGGGGCATCGGCTCGTTCGTTACCCTCGATATTTGTGTGGCTGGGATCCCAGTATAAAGTGGTTAGGCTGCGACGTTGGCTTAAGGCGAAGGCGGGGTCAATAATTTTAGTTGTGAATTCTGGATATGTTCGTGTTTTGTTTGTGCGAGGATTTTGATGGCTGCCAACGAGTCTGAGTGTATGGTTGTGTCTTCGTGTCTGTCTTGTGCCTCCCGTTAATATAACAACAATATGACAAAACGTGCATTTATTACGTCTTCGATCGTACCCCGTGTTCGATAGTACCAGCATTTACTCTAATACCCGACAGATGGCGCTAGTGGTTGTCTCTTTAATATGAGGGCGGCTGAGTGATCGATTAAATAATATATCCCAAACTCTACATTAAATAATCTAATTTTAAAACAATTTATTTAATCCATTGAAACGCATGCTAAAAATCCACTACGAATTAACATAAATAACTAAGGCTTAGTTGTGTCATTCATCTGGAAAAAATATTGTGTTAAAATCCTTTGGAAAGACACAATCGTTCAGCTGAAATACTAGACTCAGTCTGCGTGTAATATACTGTTAGTGAAAAGTTGCCATCCCATATTAACAGTGGACGCCATAGCTGTTCCTAACCCGAGACCGCAGTTGGTAACCGATGCAACGCATTTTGCCTGGATCGGTCTACTGGTCGCAGTTTGTGGAAGCAACATAAACGGAACAACGATTGTCGTTTGATTTATTTGTGCACGAAAGCGCTGTATAAGTATGATCTAAACAGAAGAGTGAAGAAAAGAAATTGTATCACAAGAATTAGCATATCACAAATATCAAACGTTATCCGATTACGTTCCCATCGAAGGAACGACACCGAGTCGCGCGTTGACTGCGGGATTGTGGTTGAACGGGATGTTATCATTTAGCACCAAAGTTTCTCTGAAGGATCAATCTACTCGGTATGGTACGTGTATAAAAAAAAGGGTATAACATTAATTCCGGAATATAGGCTGTGCCAAACAAGCGACAGCCTCGGGATACTCCACGAACTACAAGCAAACAAATTCCGGAATAAATTTCAAGTTACGGATCTTGATGTAGATACAGATAATAGATTTTCTCGACGGCTGGTTTAACCTCGACGCTAGTTACACTTGGGACATATAGCCGAAGGGCGACTTTCTTTGGCAAACATGCCACAGACACAGCTATGTAGCAGATTCGAACAGAGCCGTGATAGCGCAGTTAGTTAGAGCGTAGGACTCGTAGCCGAAGGGTCGCGGGTTCGAATCTCCGGGAGCTGCAATGTTGTCATGTGGCCACTGGTTCACTCATCCATAAAAAAATGAGTACCTGACAGGACGCCATGGCTATGTGTTTTAGTAACGCTTTGCGCCTATAATGGAAGCATTGGGTTGTATGTTCCCTTGGGAGTTGAGATTGTACTGGGTGGAAACAGGTTTGAGTCAGGGATAATAATACTGTACAGCGCCTCAGAACAGGGTTACCTGGTTCTGGCGCTATATAAACATGCATTATTATATATTATAGAGAACCCGGAACTAATCGATAACTTCTACCAGTCGCAATGCGTTTATACGCTAACTTTATAGATTTGTGTCGTGACCGATCGATATCTCCTTGACAGTAGTTTGTTTGTTGTTGATTTTTATTGATTTTTATATATAACTATATCACATCTGGCTGGGATAGACAATTTTCGAACGGATAAGGATATCTAATCTCAGTCAAATGTGGTCGTTTTGGGGTTTGATGCTTTCAGTCTCGAGGTATGACTTTAAATACAGAGACTATAAATTTAAATATTTAAATATTATATTTAAATACATGGACTATAAAGACGACACGAACGAATGGATACGACTCAGTGGCCAGAGTATGTTGATTAGCAGGCAGGCTTTTAAACTGAGAACAGAGACTAGATGAATGTTGTGCTAACAAATATAAATTTATGGCTTCGTATTTTCGCTAACTTTATTATAAGCAAAAATAAGAGGAAAAATGGCCGATGTGTGTAAGAAAAAGAAGAAGAAAAAAAACCCGAGTAGATCACGTGACGATCAGTACGACCGATAGATGGCGCCAAACACTTCCGATTTGAGGATATCTCACAAGAGGAAATTCCGCCATGGATCGGCCAAGATCATTGTAAGTATAACAGATAATGAGCAGCAAATAATCAAAGTACTAAGAGCAAATGTGTTCTTATTCAATCTATTAAAAGTTACTAAATCTATTTGGTTATATTTACAAAGAGACTCAATAATTTTGCAGTTTTCGAAAATAGCATAACGCTAATATTCCAGTATAAAATGTCGGCATTCCTATGTCACGTTCAATAAATATTCTGCAATGAAAAGAACCGGAATACTATTTATTGTTATTTACTAAATTGTTATTTTTGTAGACTAACGGATCCAGATGTACTGGACATGAAGGGAAAGCCCTTCATAACGTTAAACTTAAAGGATAAGGTAAGATACTTCTTTCAGTGCACTAAGAAGGGGAAAGTTCAAAACAGTGCCTATTTGAATACTTATTAAAATACAGAAGATAGTTCTCATTAGATTATCGTTTTGTACTAAATTGTCAACTAGAATACCTTTATGGCCTAAAGCTTTTAATTATCTCATTTGTTTTGTAGATGGTGCAGAATAACAGATTACCTGGTCCAGTGTAAGTTGCTTTGAGCGTTTGTGTCTTTATATTAAAGATTAAACGATATTTGGAGGTGTAGAATATTTTATATTTAGATTGAAGTATTTATGGTTTTATTTATGTAAAGATTCATGGGGGTATAGGTTTCAAATGATATTTAGATGTATCCTAACACACACACACACATACACACACACACACACACACACACACGCACGCACGCACGCACACACACTGGTGAGACTGGTGAGACATCATAACACATATCTCAGCAGGAAAAATCCCAACTGTTCCCATAGTCATAGAATGCTGTTTAGATGTTTGGCCTTGGAATCCAGGATTTAAGTGAGTGTAGCAGGCACAGTCCGCTCTTAACCCAGTGTAAATACCACTGACTCAGGAATAGAAACACTGCATCGCTCCTCGTGCGGTGACATTGGGCACAGTTCACCTTGTATTGTTTTGTCACGTTAAGGGGAATTTATATCCCTGGGCGTTGCTGTGGGGGCACGGCCTCTTATAGGGGGTATGTTAATTTGATGAAGGGGGTAAATGGTCTTGTGGATGATGGCTGATAGTCTTAATATAGATTTAGCTTTCTCTTCTGTGGGAAGGGAATGATGAACCGGGAGTAGTTTGTTGGTAATATTTATGCGAATATTTGGTAGTCCGGAACATTCGATTAGGTAGTGGGTTGGATCAAAACACATACATTCATATGGTATGTCTATCTGAACTCTTGAAACTCTTGGAATGAGAGTGATGGGAGTGGTGTAGTAGTCACTGAAAAGTGTGTAGGTCATTTTCTTGATCCTATTTGGGATTTGTCGTTCTAGAGCTCCGATGGTTTGCTCACGTCTCTGGGTAGTGGCAAGGGTTGTGGCCAAGTTAATGTGAAAAATAATCTAGATGGCTAGTTATTTAAGATGTTCGGCTGCATCACAGACTTGGTGGGCTGTTTCTGGAGGATGAGGAGTGCAGCCAGGGAGTCAGTGTGTATGACTATCCTCTGGTTTAGAGTTCGGTGGGTTCAGTGTCTGTGGGGCGCTCGTTAGAGTTAAATCCTTATAAGGCTACTACTATGGTTCTGTTTGAAAGGAATTCATTGAGCTATGCCAGGATTTTACCTTTGATCATTAATGAAAGGAAATTAATTAAAGAGAAACTCACAGCCGTTGTCCTATTGTTGCCGTTGGAATTTAGACCATTGGTTATGTCGCAGTGAGCTACTGCCTACAAATCCGAAGAGATTTTGATGGGATGGGAGGAGCCAAGTTATCCTGTTGGCACTCATCTTTTCCATAATCATAGAGATATTTTGGACCAAGGATATCGCCCTGTAGGCGGACCCACCAGGCTTTTCTATCAGTATGACCGTAGCCTTCTTCCATTGTGCTGGTAGACAACTCTGTTGCCAAGAGATATGATACAAACTAAATATGTTTTCTAAGAGGTTCTGAGGGGGATGATGATTGATGTTTTACGGCTACTTTTGTGCACAAGGTAGGCTAAATGAGCCGAGCGACTTCCAAAGGTAATGAGAAGAAGTGAAAGACGAAACAACCTTCAGATATTCCCACCCGGGATTCGAACACGGGTGGTAGTGATCTGTGGTCCAGCACGCTACCGCTACACCACGCAGGCGCCCTAGGTTCTGAGGGGGAAGGGTTGTAAAAAAATAATAAGAAAATGTATCCTCCTTACTTGGTGTAGTTCGTCTAACAGTTTTTAGAGCATTTTTGAGTTTTTACATGCAGAAAAGTCGGTCAGTGCTGGATTGTTTCTGGATAGCTTCTTGGAGGACTAAAGAGTGTTCTTCATGTCTGTTCCTAAGTTGCTGTTGGAGCCTTGGTGGTAGGGCGTTGGATACAGCTCGGGTAGTAAAGTGTTTTGCTAGAGAGTCATCTTTTTCTTTTTGGGTTTCTGATTGTCACCTGTTTCTTGGAAGACTCAAATCGGCTAGAATTCATAGGGAAGAGTTTCTTATACCATTCGTCCCAAACTTTGATCTGAAGTTTCCGTAGTTCACACTGGGTGGTCCTAAGTTTCGTCAGTTTGAGCCACTGAAAGGCTTTGGTGGTTATGCTTAGTTGTGGGGATGTACAATTGACCTTCTGGTGGTAAGAAGTTGGGCTGTCTGTTGTAGTGGTTCCCAGTGTTTAGGTACCGAACCCTCAGCCCCCCCCCCTGTATTGCTTCTAGAATCTTGTCAAGGTGGATGTTTATAACTGGATTGGAGAAGATGTCAGTACCTTTAATGTTGTAGAATATTGTTTTCAGTCAGCTCTTCGGATGGTCCACTTCAGGATGAAAGTCTCCGACGATGAAATGAAAGAAATTTAAATTAGAATATGGGAAGCAATGTGGTCAGATACCAGATCATCAGCTTGTGACCAATGTGAATTCCGTATAAGATCTTCTCCGGATGATCCCCTGCGAGGTGAAAAAAGTTGTGGGGGTAGTTTCGTTTGTGATAGGTATGATAACCTGGACATTTAAGGCCATTCCTGCTGCTGGTTAGTATTTCTTGTTAATTTATGGTTGTCTATACTGGATGTGGTTCAGGAGTACACTCCTATTGGTGTAGAACCCTCTGATGTTCCAGGAAGTGACCCGGAATTACTTGTTTGGTGACTTACCGTTAGTGTGAGCGTTTTGTGATGTAGTACAGTTGTCTGGTGAAGTGTCGGGTCTGTTTTGGAGGACATTTTGGTCGTCTCGGTCATTTGTCGTCGGGGAGTTGGGAGAGCAGTCGGAGTGGAGCTTCTGGCTTCTAGCACAGTCTCCAGGCGAGTCCCTTCTGGTGCCTTTTCCTGTGGGTTTTTTAGGGTGATAGCAGCGTCTTTATTTAGGTCCTGGGGTAAAGGTTTTATCATGTCATTTACTTTGGTCATAAGAGCCCATATATAGTTCATATGATGGCCATGATGAACGCCACAGCACTGGTAACATTCTTGTCCTGATGGTTAGTCGAGGGAGGATTTGGAGAACTCACGGGAGTAGAATTGGTCTTTAGTGGGTTTAATAAAGGGAGGTATGTGATGATGTCTGTCGTGAGGCTGTAGTCAGAGGCGAGGGTTTCGGGTAGAGGTGTTGTCTTCTGGGTCCATCAGTTACTGCTGGGAGATAAGATTGCTGCGGGCATAGTTTTAGCCCTCGGTGTAACACCGAGTCGAGTCTGAGAAGGTTTGACCCGTTCAATCCTTGAGGGACATCCTCCGTGGGCTGTCAACTGTGGTTGCCCGCAGTTCAGGCATACGGGCGTTTGGTTTGGGTGGACAAGGAGTCATCAGCTTTTGTGGTTTCATCCAGAATGTAGACATCTGCAGCCGTATATGCAATCTTTCGCTATGTCATGGCCCCATCTGGAACACTGGCTGCATTGTGGTGGGTTCACTGACAGCTGAGGTCCGAAGCCTATTCGTACCATGTCGGGTAGGGGGTATATCGAGGTCAGTACCATGCACGTGTTCCCTTTCATGACTCTCACCAGCCCGTGACGCATTTATATCGCCAACTACTTAATCCAGTGGGTGATACAAAACCAGCTCAATTAATTTGTACCGCTGTACAATAACCTGCAATAACGTATTGGCTTTTTCTGTTGCAGACTCACCGAGCCCACCGCGACTTATTTGGATGGAACAAATTTCCTTTGTCAAAGCGAAGACGGAGAGGTATCTGGTCGAAAACGAAAGACCTCGCAACCAAATACCAAAAGAGATTAAATACTGACAGAGATTGTTTCAGGGTGCACATTACATTTTCTTGTTTATAATTTAATAGCAACGATAAGATTCAGTTTTGGCACACACCACTTAATGCACCAGAATATTATGAGGAAATATGTAATCTACTCAAATATGTTAGTATCGGGGGGGGGGGGTTCTGATAAATTATTTAGGTGATACAACAATGATCCTGTAACAAGTTAAAATTGTTGTTTTATGAAATGATGTCAACCGTACAATGTTGTGTAGAATCTATCTATTAATACTGAAAACCGTAAATAAATTTGAACCGATCGTTTGGTGTAACATTCTTATCGAACTTAAAGCAAGAGAAAGTTATTAGTATGCCCACACATTTCTGGATAATGTGCACTCAAAGATTGAAAATAAAGGAAGAATATAATCCATTTGTCAGTAGTTTTGTGAATATGAGCCTACATGTGCACATCCGTGTGTGTGTGTTAGGATACATATATAGTGGCACCGGCTCAGAACATCAACATCTAAATATCCTCTGAATCTATACATAAATAAAACTATACATACTTCAATCTAAATATAAAATATTCTACACCTCCACATATCGTTTCATCTTTGACTTCGGTTCATTACCTTTGGAGGTCGCTCGGCCGATTTAGCCTACCATGTGCACAAAAGTGGACGTAAATTTTCAATAATCATACCTATGCATACGTACAACCTATATATGTGTCTGGGCCACTCATAGTCAGTCTGTGTGGCCCAGCTAATCCGCCTTTTCGTACGCGATAAATATGTCACGCCCACAGGAAAGCGGCTATATACAGGCTGCGTACAAAAGGAGAAGCACGTACCATAAATACCATTTGACGCCACAGCTCGCAGTAAACAACACGTGCGTGTGTAGTGGTTCAATGGTTAGTTAAGTACATACACAAGACAACTACTTTGACACCACAGTTTATATTCAACAGTAAGTTTCTGTGGTTCAAAATAAACTTATACATAGAACATTTTGACTCCACAGATGCTGACCTGAGCTTTATTCTGGGTTCGAATCACCTAACAAATAATCCCTATATCAATCCACCGATAAACGTCCAACAGGTCCAGCGTCCCAAGTTGTACTCTAACCAGAGTGTAAAGTTAGGCTTTTATTGGTTCTTGGCATGTCCACCAACATAACAGTTTGTTGAACACGTGACAAGAGGTGTGCGCGCACACACACTCACTCACTCACTCTGCGAGACCGTGTACTCATCAATAATGTTGACATTATGACGATTCATGTTTGGGAAACACATTTAATAATATATGTATTATTGATCCGGCCGCTGTGTGATCAAAAGCTATCGGTGTAGCCATTGTGTAGGTATTTGCAAGATTATTCCGTCTTATTGTGTCTAGTTGTGATGAGAGCTTTATGTACATCAAACACATCGAAGGCGACGTGTAAGTCACTAGATTAACTGTTCATCTTGCTGTTCTGTAGCGAGATCTCATACCCTACCACACCAACCCATCCGCTCTTAGCTCTTAGTAAATAATACTTCTGTTAATTTGAAATAATACGGCCTGTTCTAAAATCGGAACCCACGAGGTGATGGATCTCCAATTGATCTGATAATCGAAGGTAATATAAAATGAAAGTGACGTTTTGAAAGTAAGCTCACTGTTTTACGATTCTGCATATTTTATGCGGATTTATAAAATCCAGATTTTATTATTTTTTAAACGATCCATCCGTCCAAGAAAGATTTTCTGTCTTTTACTCGCCACCAAATTACATGATCTTTCCTTACACTACATCGTGGAGTCGAATCCAAATGTTCCCTGAGTCTGTGGGATGTTTCAGCCACCAGTATTGCCATCGACCTGATGATTTCATTTACTCGGTGTTAATGTTATTCGGTGCATTGATAATTACGTGAGAAACACCTAATTAACAGACTTAATAAGAGGCTTATTTCCAAATGATATTCGGCCCATTTAGCCTACTGTGTGCACAAAAGTGGCCATAAAACATTAATCATCATCATCATCATCATCCAAATGATATTAAAATATGCAATCATGCTGTATGCCATCATACTGTATGCCATCATACTGTATGCCATCATAATGTATGCCATCATACTATAGGTGTACTATCTTTCGCGTGCTATTAATATTCATAGTTTACCCGAACACCTGATCATCGTAAATATCAATCACTGTGAATATATTTATTAAAATACCTATAATGTTAGCTATTAAATGTAGCTAATCTCCATTTTAACGCGGTCTAAGCCATTGAATGGATGGCACCGTCATGCCTTAATTTCTTTTATATATATATATATATATATATATATATATATATATATATATATATATACGTACATACATACACTTCTGTCTATCTAGAATCAGTTTGTTTGACGAAATATATTATAGTCTAAACTTGTTAACATACCCAGTAACAAGGTAACGAGGTAGTAACTGGCTTTGCCAAAAGACGTGAATGAAACATTAGTTAGAGGAGAAGAAAATGTGTCCAGGATAACTGCTACGAAATGGTCAAGAATTAAATTATGTAAAATATTTGCCAAAAAATTGGAACAGACCAACATGGAATCAATCGGTCGATCTATGTATGGCTCACTGCGAATTAGCGATGGTCATACCGAATCTTGCTACCTGACATGGGACGAGTATATAATCGTTCTTGTACTTCTGGTTACGAATGCGAGTACTTGCTCATACTCGTATCACAAATCAATCAATATTCTTCGCAACGCGCTTTCGAGAAATCTTGGCTACTCTGGCCAAATGTGTAGTATATTGATAAATTTGAATGAAATTATTAATAATTTAGGTAATTATTGAAACATCTTAAGGACAGTCGTCATTGTTATTTCTAGCAATGATCAACTTAAAATTAATAATAATTAACCATAAAAGGAATCATAATTCCTTTTTCAAAGTACTCGTAATCGTACTTGAGTACTTTCAACTTTCTAAGAATTAGTATTCATGTTAAATAAAAATATAAAAAAACACTCGTACTTATGCTGGAGTTCTCTTGAAAAGTACTCGCCCCGTATCTAGCGGCTATTAAAAAATTTAAAATAGATTTAAAAAGATATTGCAAGAATAACGTGGGGAGAAGATACGGCTAATTGTGTGGTCTATTACTGGTTCGATTATTTTTAAACGAGATGTCTTCAGAAGGTCAGACTTATTATCTCCGTTATAACAGAAATAGCAATAGCCTAAATGTTTTAAGCGACATTTTGACGATATTAGAGGCAACATGATTAAGTTTGGAAGTAATTAGTTGATTTTGGGAGGAAACTAAAACTAAAATATTTCTTTCGCTATGATTGCAACAATTTTAATAAATCATCAAATGTAAATATAAACTTTGTTGTTGTTGTTGTTGTGCACAAGGTTAAAAGGGCCGAACGATGTAACACCATTCTGACCTAGTCTGACCGAGGTTTGAACTTAGGTGTTATAGATCTATGACCAACTGCGCTACTAGTTAGGCAGGCCATGACTTTACAGTCAAGTCAATTTGGGCTCCACCGAAAAAGATGTGCTGGGAAATCTGTTAGCAGTCTTTTCAATATAGGATAATACATATAATTCTGCCATGTAATGCATGGCTTTATGTTAGAAAAGTAGTAAATACTAGCCATTGCCAATATGTATACTGTACCAATAATAACTTAGATAATATCAGTCATTATCTTGTTAGTAGATATTGGGAATCATTTGTAACGTGGTGAAATTCCATTGAAATATTCAAAATTAAATCCATTGGCTGAGGAGAATATCATTCTGGTATTTTCGGTTGAAACTAATGAGGATATAATCCTTACGTATTGGCTAATTGTTGTCAAATATGATATATATTGCTCTAAACAAAAATCAAAAACATATTAATCTTCTTAAATTCCTGGCTATTTTAAAACACAAACTCAAACTTGAGGAAAAAATATGCATCCAACAATGTAGGCAAGAACAATTCAGAAACATATGGGGTTATATATTTAATGTATTATAATAATCTATTTTCATATTTATAATCAACGGTCAAAATTTACTATCACGACAATTACTTATGAATATTACTAATTATATATGTATTTCATGTCTTGTGTTATGTTACAATGTATGTTTTGACATT
>JAODUP010000155.1:80000-355000 GCA_025642065.1 Paralvinella palmiformis
TTTGACCAAAGGGCGACTGCCAAAGGAAACCTATTTCTAATGAATAGCGAATAGGCTGGATTCGCAAATATCTTGCATACGGTTGAGGTAGCGACAATGGTAGCGGGAAGCGAACACTGCTTTCAACAGATAAGCATATATAGTGAATCAACACGACAACACTTTGATGGTGACGTCATGATGACGTAACGAGGAGGTGATTCCGATACGACCCAATAACAGAAAGCGTTTACTCAAAGAACGTCTTACTACATGATGGTGATTGGTGTTTTACGGCCACTTTTGTGCACAAGGTAGGCTAAATGGGCCGAGCGAACGCCAAAGGTAATGAAGCGAAATTAAAGATGAAACACCCTTCAGATATGCCCACGCCAAGTTTCGAACACGGGTGCTACTGAGCTGTGGTCCAACACGCTACCGCCAGACCACGTGAGTGAGTGAGTGAGTGAGTGAGTGAGTGAGTGAGTGAGTGAGTGAGTGAGTGAGTGAGTGAGTGAGTGAGTGAGATCATTGTTGGTCTCGGCGCTCGACACACTCGGAACATATTGTCCCGAAGTGAGTAGTCTTCAGTGCAGTGCGTTATCAGCTGCAGTACGGATGAGATCTCTAGTCAGCATGTATTCATCAGATGCTCATACGAGCAAAGAAATAAATTCAGTTTAAATATCCCTTTCCTTAAACACCTCCACAACAGCATCATTTCACTGGACGTGTAACTTGATGTAGAACAAGATGGCCAAATCCCCCCCCAATTTTATATATATATGTCAAGAAACGACGTTCTATAGTAAACAAGCAACACGACACAGCCACCATAAGTCCGAGCTAACTTAAAGAACAGACAACTGTCTAACCTTACACAAAAACAGGTAGGTATATATATATATATATATATATATATATATACTCTCATAAAAGTAACAATGATTCTGACTTACCGCGACATAAGATCATCGTCTTCAGCTCCCCAACCGAAGTAAAGATTCGAATAGCCGTTTACTCGTAGGAAGTGATCATTCCTGAATGATACGATCCCACCAAACACTGCTCCGCTAGCTATTGGTCTGAAACCAATTAGATATTGTTAGATAATCAATCGGGAACACAGTCAGGGTTAATAAAAATTTAAATTTATTATTAATTTTATTTAATCGGATTTTCAAAATATTTTCTATTTCTAAATAGGATTTGTGCATTTGTATCATTTTTTTTCAAAATTTCTCATATTATTCAAAATGTTTACGTTTGTTTTGCGCACAAGTGTCTATAAAATCCGGCTTCTGGTGATAAAGGCTCTACACTTGGGTATTTTGGTTGGGTGATGATTATACAAATTAATCCCGGATATTAGTTGCATACCAATTGAATAGGTTGTGGTCACAAAAGTCCACTATCCACGCTATATGCCATTATAGTGTGCGTCTTTGTTTTCATTGAAGTAGATCAGTTGGGTGTTCAGGTGTGAAATCTGCCAATGGCAGGTTATTATTTAACAGTTGAATATGCCCAACATCGGATCGAGTTAACAAAAACTAATTTTAGAAATCTATCGAAAGCACATTTTTAAATAAAAAATCTTGAATAAAATTAACTTTAAAACAAATTAAAGTGATTTAAACCAATAATTTAAATCGGTGATTTAAATAATTTGATTTAAATCAAACAACCCTAGAACGTGGCAGTTGGTAAATAGGGTTTAGGCACACAACGACAGTTAAAGATGATTTGGTGATCTTATCTTCCTTCGGCGTCCAGGAGACTACAGCTCCATATCCCGAAAAAAATTCAAATAATTCAAAGGTAGAGGCGCGAATTAAAGGATGAAACATCCTTCAGTTTTTTTTCCACTACCATCATCAGCACCGCCATCATCGTCATCGTCTTCATTTTCATCTATCATCAGCCACAATATCTAGCCACACCGTTACGGACATTTGAAGAGGGGGGGGGGTCCACCCATCGAAATTACTCTCGACTTACTTATACTGGAAGTAATCCAGGGCTATACACATGTGTCGTGGCATATCCGAGCATCCGTAGTAGTTCATGTCATTTTCCGGCAGCAGATCGACGTCGTGAAATGTCGTACAATCAAACCGTTGATGAAGATTAGCCTCCATGAAGCCGATGTTTTTCATCATACCGCGATTAAATGTCGTATTGTAGGCCTACGACAAGAAAGACAATTGCCACAAATTACTGATGACGACTTCCCATTAAGTGACGAAGAGTTGAATACCTTACCAGGATCAGGCTACCAGCTGTAGTGTGTGTGTGTGTGTGTGTGTGTGTGTGTGTGTGTGTGTGTGTGTGTGTGTGTGTGTGTGTGTGTGTGTGTGTGTGTGTGTGTGTGTGTGTGTGTGTGTGAAAGGTTGAATTACTGGAGTGGGCCTCGATACATTTAAAAGCCTAGGTTCTACCATGGGTGAATCCGGCCACGATAATAGTAATATTAGTAGTCGATGTTGTTATTGTAATCGGTTATTATTTCGACCTGATGAATATCATAATGGCAGGGGGGAGGGTCTATCATTCAAGAAACATTGTGTCTAAATATCTTCAAAGGATAACAGCGAAAATAATGATTTCCATTTCTCTAAATCGACTGTATCTAAGAGTATGAGTATGCACACGCCTATATATATATATATATATATATATATATATTGTCAAATGCTCACTTGCTCCACTATAAAGATACCATATTGTAATTTTTGTTTTTGTAAAAATGGATGTAGATGTTGAAGGAAGAGTCTCAGATTATAGTCTCTATCCCTGTACGGGACAACGATAGCCACTCGGCTTCTGGATACGCAGTCATTGGGACGCCAAAGGCCTCCTAACTTTACATCTGGATACATAGACTCCAAATCCTGCCAAGTTGGAGAGTTCAAGTTCACTTGTATATCTCCTACTGTTTTTAATAAAAGATAAACAGATATACATAAATATAATATAAACGATTAAAAGGACATATCTATAATATGATAAACATATTAGTTATATATGTAACACAACTTTAAAATCCTCACTCCGCGGAGGGCTACCATATAACTAAAGGCTTTGAATAATACAAATTTATTTTAATGAGTAAGTCCCAACCAAAAGTCATATTCACCGCCGTTTTTATTTGTATAAATATCAAGCTTTAACTACAACAACAAAATCAAATCATGAAATAGATAGTTTTCTTTTGAAATTACTTTGTGTGTGTGTATATATATATATATATATATATATATATATATATATATATATATATATGGGCGTGTGAGCTTTACAGATAATCTTGAATCTTGAATTCAAACTCTGGACGATTCACCAGTGTGTCTGTCTAGATGTCTGTATGTCTGTCGGTCGGTCTCAGCTGTTTAACTGTCACGTCTATTAATATTTTGAGCTGCCTCGATTAAGTGTGCCTCTTACCTAAGTGGAGTTCTTCAGGTAAGACAGGACAAACATGCATAACTGCCAGTTCAGCGCCGGAATAATTGTTCACAATCTCTCCACGTATTTGTTTATTCCTGACGGGGGTGTACCTCTCCATAGACGACTCACGGATTGAGAGCAATTTAACATAACGTCGCATGCCACCCAAAACTATCAGCGCAATACTGGCCACAAGAAGAATGGCGACAAAATGTCGTAGAATTAGCTTCTTGGTAAAGTTTGCTGAAACGGGAACGCATAGTCTGATAACGGTCGGCCTGAAAATTGCGTTCTTCTCCGCCGCCTGAAGAAGGTACAAAATTGCGCTATTAACCTGTTAACTAGACTTTGTCATTGCCAATTAAGGGTTAGCTAGGTGCTGTGGGATGCCAACATTGCATTCACTTATCATTGATAGGCGTGTGCGTTAATCGTCATAACTCATTCACTCACCCATTCGACAAATAAAAGTGACGGATGGTAGAGGACCATACAGCCGATCTACTAGGATATTAGGAAAATATTCTACAAAAGAACAAAAAAAGAAACAGTTTATTGGCAATTTAAGAAATTCTGGATTTTATTGCTTCCTTCTTCCAAGATTTTGTGCCCTGAATAAGGTTTCGGCGAACAATGACGTTTGGTGTACGTATTGCATTGAATGCGCGTTGGTGAAAACACGTTTGTGCCAACGACAGGGTAACTGAATCGTGTTCAAAGGTAAGGACCCAGCTAGAGGTCGTTTGTCCAACCGCACCCAAAATATATATATATATATATATATATATATATATATATATATATATATAATTTTATCAGATTTATCGATGAAAGAATGCGTGTCATTTTCATTTCTGCAAACAGTTATAAAACGATGTGCCTTCTTCCATAGCTCTGCTGATACCAAATATTTTATATTGTGAGATGACAGTAACAACATAAAATGTTTTAACAAGTTTGTCCATGTTTCTATTAGAAACATATAAATGCGTAAAAAAATAAACACAATTGTTTCAATACAGGGTGTACTATGTAGATGCATTGCCATTAACTGCCATCGAAGTGCAATGCCCTCCCTCGTCAGATAAAGATGACGAAATGAACGCACGCACGCACGCACGCACGCATGGATATATATATATATATATATATATATATATCCGACTCACACTTCTGTTGTTGGTAAATCCGGAATAATCCAGATGGTCAGCATCATAACAAAATAACTAATAGCTAGATCCAATCAGACGATAGTTAGATGATAAGTAATCTCGTCCCGTCTGTTAGGTTAGTACTTGGTTAGTGTTAGTGTTATACATGTAGATAACAATACCTTTCATAAGAGCAAACACATCCGATATACAACCGAATTGTTTAAACAATATCGCAAATGATATATCTGTAAAAAGCCAAATAAGAGATTTAAACAATAGTTATTATTTATCGGTGAAAGCAACCTTGAGCAGGTGTGTTCTTAGAACAGATTTATGCTTTTCAAGGTATGACGCATTTCTAATATCCACCAGCAATCTATTCCACAAAGTGTGGGGGGATGGGCTGTACCTCTAAACGGACAATTACCAAATACTTTGAGCCATGAGACAGCTACCTGTAATAGTATCTGACCGGATGACCTGAGTTTTCGGGATGACTTTGTAATTGGACACCAGTTCGGATATAAATCAGGTGCCATGGCACTGATAGATTTATAAGTAAAATCTTGAAATGGATCTAACAAGTAACCAACGTAGTTGGAATTAGGGTGATATGGTCATATTTTCGAGTATTTGTCACTATGCGAGCTGCACTATTCTCAATTCGCTGAAGACGATTGATGTTATAAATAATTATATCACAGTGAGGTACAATAGCCCGTAGGAGATGTAATACAGGCATGAATAAAAGTAACAATTGCATCTTGTGTCAGGAATGATCTTAAACGGTGGACGTTCTTAAGATGGAAGCTCGGCATATTGATGCGACATGTTCAAAAATATTAATGCCTTGACAGCGTTCAAGAACTTTGCCAGGGATAGACCAAACATCTTTCAACCGAAAGTACATCATGGTTAACTGTATCAAATGTAGCAAATAGGTGGCGGAGAACAAGTAGAACTGGCTTACCTTGATCAATTGACACCATAACAATATAATTTTTCACTCGAACAACCCACTCACCACAAATCACCTCACGGATTCAAACTTTGACCCGTCAGTTAGAATTATCGACCTAGAGCCAGAGATCGTAAAATTCGATTAAAAATATGTTCACGCCATTTAAAGCGTACACATGGATAGCTTCTTCACGGCGTGTACACGTATCACAACCGAATGAATGACAAAATCTGATAACTTCGTCCCAGACGACTAATTTGTAATTATCGAACGACGTTAAGCGCATGAAAACACCGTTAATAAGCGACTATCTCAGGTGACATTCAACGTGGCGTTTACTTGGTTTACTCCTACCAAATGAAGTAGGTGGGCGTATTTTATCCTCACAGGTACAGAACAAATATACGAACCACCATACTCGTACTTAAAAGCAGTCCTCCACACACACACACACACACACGGAGTCGAGTAAACAATGAAACAATAGGAAAAGGTGTCGATGTTTTGGATGCATTTGTGAACATTGAAACAGGTCAAAACAGGGATAAATCATTATTGAAATGGTAGTCACTTTCGAAGGAGATTCGACTCCGCAAATAAATCGGACGACTGGAGAACTGATTGGAGAATGTTTTGACGATGACGATAACAATCATATAAACTATCACACCGACTACAATAAAGTGTAAATATTGATCTACTGGCTACCGAAGATGTATATATACTGGACGGGACTAGAAGATTTTGATATGCAAATAAAGAAAAGACTTTCTAAACATGGATCTGTGGAGAGAGGGAGAGGGGGAGATTATTTGATAGATAGATAGGTAGGTATGCAGGCAGGCAGGCAGGCAGATAGGGAGAGAGAGAGGATATATAGGTAGGTAGAGAGAGAGAGAGAGAGAGAGAGAGAGACAGAGAGAGAGAGAGAGAGCCTCGGAGCCGACAGTAGTAAAACAGAGGGATAGACACATAAAACATGACTAGTTAAAACTTTTAACAATAAACTATTACACAAGATGAAAATAAAATCTCAGTTCGTATTTTTCGGATCAGATTTATTTTCTATAATGAAAACAGAATCCGGGTGTGGCTTTGGTATCAGTTATCAGGTAGTGTTTTGTCATCTCCACCACCACGTTTATGTGTGAGACGAGGACTGTGGGTCGTCAGGGCGTGGCATCGAGGTTTGCGCTGTGTTTTGTTTTACACATGGCCTAAAAAGTACTCTTTAAGTTCTTTTGAGATTTAGTGTTTTCACAAAACACAACAATAAAACACCATGAACTACCAATTAAGGTCACACAATAGAAGTTGACTCGACCATAACAAAGATAACAATCTTAAATTCCATATATTAATATATATATATATATATATATATATATATACTTCTATCTATCTCTTTATCTCTGTCTTTATTTATCCCTAGCTTTATATCCATATATAATATATTCATCGCACCATTCGATAAAATAGCAATATTCAATAACGTTGTTGTTTAGTTTTTTCTTAGTTATTCATTTGTTAATACATACATACATACATACATACATACATATATAAGATTGTGAAGGTTGTGAAGTTATGAAGTTGCGAAGTTGCGAAGATTGACTATAAAAAATGTTGGGACGAGTAACAAACGTCGATGTCGTGGCCCCGAGGTTTGGATTCATTGATAACGTGAACTGCAATCAAACACTACCCTGATTTTCTTCTTAGACATGGGATATACATCATGGTGAGGCAGGTACCAAGTCTTACCATCTGACCGATCTAACTCTGACTCTGGGAATTTCTCCGCAAATCCCCTGTCCATTAGGGTCTGCATAAACAGGTTGTAATCTTTCTGAAACTCTGGGTTCTGTACGAGTTTCCTTTTCGGCAATTTCAGACGCTGAAGAGGGAGAAACCTGTTGTTTGGAAGTGATGGATGGTGTTCACGAAATGGAAGTTGGAGCTGGTAATGACAATCCACAACTTTCTGTAAGAATAACGTATCCTCTACTGAGTGCTCACGCTTATCGTTGGTCAATATTTCAGGGAATTCCATGTTGACAGACCGTTGGTAGGTTTGATTGAGCTCTTTGAGCTCATGTAATATTTCAATTGCCTATAGAAAACCTATATGACTATCAACGACTGGCAACATAATGTCACTCAAGTGAAGCCACTTGCTAATATCGCTTCCGTTAACTGGCATTCTGTCGTTGGTGTACATGATAGACAGTGAAAGGCAGTATTCCTCATGAAGATCTAGTATCTCAAGTTTACCAATTTCATATGTGTGCAATACAACTGGAGTACCCGTCAATGGACAGCTTTACTCGTTTCCCCTTTGCTGCTAGTTCGTGCCACAGATTCTCAGCGCAGAATGACACATTACTGCCTGAGTCAATAAAAACGTAGGTAACCACCGATCTATTACATCCCTTCTTCCTAACTCTCACAGGAAAGATCGCCATTGTGCCTTCTGTAGCAGTAGAATTTTGGCAATAACTCACAACGGTGGGTGGCTTATTCCCTTCGGCTTGTTTTGTGAAATTAGGTGACTCATTGAATTCTATTGCTCTGTCTGGGATGTGCAGTATTGATGGATGATGACTTTGGCCCACTTTACACGTAGCCTTGTGCCGACAATCTTGCGATGATGTCCCTACTTCAAACATCCAAAACAACATCCATGGGCCTTCAAAACGTTTGTCTTTTCGCCAAACGATAGGGCTGTGAACTGTTCACATGCAGCAAGTGAATGCGATCTCTGACAGTGTAAACATGGTTGGGTGAATGCATTTGGACGACCTCCATTGTTAACGATGGGTCTGTTTAACGCGGATGTCTCGCTAACATTAATAACTTTTGAGGCAAAACTTCCCCCAGAACGATTCGTTGTATGTTGAGGTCTGGATCAATATTTCATGGCATCTCTTCCAAATGCCGGATCATTAGCTTTTCTGGCCTCTTTGCGGACGAATTTGACCAAGTCCTGAAATACCGGTCTTTGCTTCCTGAGCAATGTTCCGCCACTTGTCATGTAAGGGGTATGGAAGCTTGCCGACTATTCTCCTGAAGTTTTCAGTTTATTCAAGGATTTTGAGACTATCGACATCTTTTATAGCCTGCTCGCATTCCATCAAAAAGATCGAAAATTCATCTAGACCCTTTCCATTGTCGATTTTGATAGTAGGCCAGTCAAGTACTGTATTGATGAACGAATCCACAACAATGTCAGCATTACCATATCTGATCTCGAGTTCGGCTAGTGTTAGCTTTAGACCCTTTGTGGCGTTCAGATATGACTACCCACGTACAATCTTATTTAGTTCACCAGTGGTGTATTGATCCAAATAGCTCAACTCGTCATCATCGGATTCACAGTTGACGAAGACCTGTGTCTCAAGTTGTCTCAAAAAAACGTCGATACTCCATTGGGTTACCACTAAATTTACGGATTTCAATTTTGGGCCTACTCAAACGTTTAACATGGGCAGATATAACACTCGAACTGGATCCTATCTCAGGATAAGCATCAGCTGCTTCAAGAACTTTGGATCGTACACTATGCATGTTTTGTTGCTCTTCAAGCTGGAGTTCCGCCTCTTGTAATTGAAGCTGTAATTTTGCCTCAGCTAGTTCACGTTTGTTTTTGAGGTGTGCTGTTTTTACGTTTGAGTTCTGCCCTTTTCTGTTCAAGAAGAGCAAGGGCTGATTTAGCGCTAGCCTTTGATGAAGAAGATATAACACTGATATTAACTGCGTCGTCTATTATGGCTTGAGGTGGTCTAGCCTCAACAATGCATTCTCTGGCTCGTCTAGTGATCCAATTTTCAATTTTGGTCTAGAAATCAAGAAGGTTACTCCGGGATTAAGCCAATCATTATAATAATCGTCAAGAGCGTCTTCCTGTAAGAGTTTACCATAGTTGTTGTCAACCTCCAGAAATTCATCATATTGGTTTATCAGCCGCTTCTATTGCGCTTGTCGATTTCCGATTTATTACAGTAACTGTCCGTGAGATCTATACACACGTCAATATTTTTTTCGAATGCTTCACCACACAATTGGTTAAGTCTCTAACTTTGTTTGTAGAGTATATTCGAGTCCCTTTTGTGTACGTTTTCTCGGTTGTGCTGGTTGTACATCAACATCATTATCAGATTTGTGGACATCGACAGCAACTGCAATTAGTCTTTCATCAGTGTCCGACATTTTGGTGGTTTTTGTGACGCAACCTTTCAGAAGGCTATACATCCACTATGTCAATAATGTTGGCATTATTGGCTGTGTGTATTTCTTGGATGATCGTCAAGGCATGACAATGCTTCACACAGATTTAGTTACAACTGTACATATATGATGACGTTCTATTGAAGTTGTGAAGTTGTAAAGATTGTGAAGTTATGAAGTTGTAAAGTTGCGAAGTTGGGAAGGTTGTGAAGATTGACTGTAACCAAATGAAAATGAAATACTGTTACAATCACATTTGATTACTATGGCAAGCAATAGTTATTAAAGCATTCAAGTTCCCACGTCAATATCTCACACAAATCTATAAGCAAGGCGGTCACATGAGTATAGAGTTAGGAAGTTTGACTTATAAGCATTGAACATTGAAATTGTAATAATAAACAATTACATATGATAGTTCATGGCTCCATGATCGTAAATATAAATTCCATATAACTAAAACGTTCAACCTGAGATCCGGTATATTGTCACACGACCTAAGCCCCCTGAATAATGGGAAAGACACAAAGACTAAATGTATGCCAAGGAATGGACCTTTAAAACTTCCAGTAAGTCTAGCGCAGTGGCTAGATCATGGCGATATAAACCTCCAGGTTGTGCATTCGAATCCGACTACAACCTGTATTTGTGTGGTGTTTTCCTAGGAAGTCAGCCCACCGATAAACAGAAACTGTCTCCGTGGCTGCTACTAAATAAAAGGAACAGTTCACTCTAAAACATTCTGACTTAACTGTGTAAAATTATAATGTATAAACCTCTGATGATTTTCAATCCATCTGATCATTTATTGATGAAGTATCCTAAAATTCTACCAATACTAATTACGAACCCTAACCTGATAGCACAAGGAAATGATCACATTTTCATAAGGACTAGTTTTTCAATGCGTCCTGTAATTAATTTCTTGATGCAGTCACGCACAGCACGCTGAAACTGCGGCGTCATCGTATGTATGGCTTTGGCTTTGTTGTTCGGGGAGAATCCCCAGGCTGTCGCTTATTCAGCACAGCCTCTATGTTGGAGTGGTTGAGAAACCTCCTCCCCCCACTCACAGGGGAGCAGTACGGAAAGATGGAGCCGAAATACCCTGAGGGTGGTCACTGCCAGAGTGTTTTACGTCCTCAGGGGGTTTTTAACGTCCCCCTTTATTTTAAATAATTCAGTGGAGACGGCAGCGCCATTTAACGTGGTCAGCCACCCACGATGTAGTGAGCCGAGAAATTAATCCCTGGAAAAATTTCGACCTCTTACGGGGTTCGAACCTGCGACCGTTGGCACCAAGTGCCGGTGCTTAACCGCTAGGCCACCGGAGCTCACTATCGTATGTTTCTAGCCAGAGAGCTATATACGGGCCATTCGACTGGTAAAATAATGTGGAACATATTTAGAACGTATTTAGAACGGTAGAAATATGCGATTACACAAACATAACTTGACATGTGATATTAATGAAGAGTATCATTTTACAGAAATTGGGAAGAACAACAACACTCAACAGCTATAGTGACAAAATAATAATGAAACGTTATTATTTGTCAATGTCTACTTGGATGAATTATGTTTATGTTTTAATCAATTTGTGTCAAACTTCCATAATTTTGATCAAAACGATTGTTTGCTTGTAGTTCGGGGAGTATCCCCAGGCTGTCGCTTGTTTGCCACAGCCTGTATCTCAAAACGATGTCGTGCAGTATCATTTATATAATAAGTTCATTTATTTCTTCCACTAAGTTATACAGCTACATAGAAAAAAACGTCGCGTACAAACATAACATTCTTGTATTTTTCCATTAAAATCTTGCGACTGACAGACATCGATTTCAACGCAATTTACTGCTCAAAGTTTTGTTTATTAATAGGAAATACAAACTTAGCCAGTTGCTAATATTATTAATGACTGCTGAAAATTGGTCAAGAACTTAATATTCAGTAGTCTAGTGAGCGACCTTCACCTTTTATGATTGCATACTCATTGTTGTATGGAATTTTGTTGGTTTCATTAAATGTGTAAAACGAGCGTGGTTTTTCATCACATATTAATGCACAATGGTAAGATTCTATATGACATGTTTTTTATTGTAAACTGTGAAGTAGTTGATGTGTGTCATTTTAATATACTGGAATTAGAGTAACTAAACAAATTTAACCACCCTGGGCCTGGCCTGGTCTGGACCTGGTTAGGCTGGTAGCGGTAGGCACTTTCATAAGAAATTAATTTTGGTATAAAGAAAAATATACAAACATAAAGAGCTCAGTTTCTATAACCATATACAGTTTGAACTATGTCAATAAGTAACATGTAAAGAAAGTTATACACATTTTAATCAGATAGAGTAGACATTGTGTCATTGATTGGTATTTTCGGACACTTTGTTACAAATTCATTTGAGGCACACACAAATCAATGACATATTCACATAAAGTAATGACGTTCAACACACACAACTCTCCTCTTGCTGCAGAAATTTAAAATTGTTTCGTGTATCATTTCCTTTAAGGTATAAAACTATTTCAATTACTCCTCCATTGTTCAGTGTAAGAGAAGTTTCTTGCTCTTATCATGCGGTAGTAGTAAGAAGCAAGGCTTCATTTGAACGATCTTACTGTCTCTATTATTAGTCGTATTTCATCTGTTTTTGGCCAAAACATATTGACTAAGGTACGATTTATTCAGAAAATTTATGGTGTCAAAAATAAATAATTAAGGACGAAATGCACATTTATAGGGAGCTTGAAGTTGGATAAATGTTTTGAAATAGATTCTACTTTTCTAAAACGAAAACATAAAATGTTGTGGTTAATTATGTGTTAAGTGTCCGAAAACTGCCATATCTACTCTAAATCTAGTGAATTTATGTTACCAATTACTATTTATTATCATTGCCGTAATTGTGACAATCATAATGATAAATCCAGGAGACAAATTTAAAAGTTAACGTCAATAAAAAATTGTCTTCAACTTCAAGTAAAAATCTTCTTAATCTCTTCACAAGCGGCCAAGGAATTTATTACTAAAAATGTTAACACCACATTTTTGCGGCCTCTGGATGAATTACTGCACGAAACTGTAAATTATTAAAAAGTTGTCCTTTGGAAGGAAAAAACCCTGACAAAAAGGTCTGTGACATTATTTTTGGTGGCTATTTATGGGAGTAATGAGCATCTGAAAATATGCTGTACATATATTTCAACGTCAAATCGTGAAAAATGGCCATATTTCAACAGAGAATTAACCCATTCAGACCCAAATACGTATATATACGTACTACCCTTAAATGTCATTGCGACCCGTATACGTATATATACGTATCCCTCATTTGGTTAATAAATACGGTCCAATCAGCGTTCTAGCACACACGGACATTTTTTTTTCAGAAAGAGGCTTGCATCTGCGGTGTAAAATTGTCAGCCATCTTTAGTCAATGTTTTGTATTGTGTTGGTTTTCGTGAATTTTAAATAGCACCCGTTACGATTTTTTACTGTTCCGTAAGTGTCAAAATGGCCGCATCAACCAGCGCGAGTGATCTGTCATTTGATTTTGCGTTCGATACGGATAGTGAAGAAGAATTTGGGGGTTTTGACTCGTTTGATGTAGAAATAGCTGAGAAACTGGTGCAGGATCGTCGACGGGCCTTTGATAGAGAAAGTGACGATGATTTTTCGATCTCCGACCTGGATATATCTAATAGCGAAAGCGGTGACAGTAGTTCGGACGATGAAACAATGCCTGTAGCGCCACATGAATGTGACTGGACGGATAATCTGACAGATTATCCAGACATTCCATTTATTAACCAAGCTAGTGTTGGTGTTGACAATGCTGAAGATTGCTGTAAAATGTCTGCGGAACAACTGTTCGGAATATTCTTCACAGACTACTTGTTCCGTCTAATTGTTGGGGAAACCAACCGATATGCTGGTCAGTGTCGTCAACACGAGCCTAAAAAAGGAAGAAAACATTCCGAGTGGTATGAAGTGACAGTTCCTGAACTGAAGACCTGGTTGGGTCTGTTATTGACGATGGGACTCGTACAGAAAAAGGGACGTTTGGGTGAATACTGGTTGACACATAATCTGACGCAGACTCCTGGATTCAGTGTAACCATGCCCAGGAACCGATTCCTTCAGATTTTGAGATATCTGCACTTCGTCAACAATGAAGATTCATCCATCAACAAGGAAAATAAATTGTGGAAAGTGCAGAATATCTTGGACTACATTAACAAGCGTTTTAGGGCTGCGTATCATCCAAGACGAGAATTGTCCATTGATGAAACAATGTTGAAATTCAAGGGGCGGTTGGGTATCAAACAATACATAAAATCTAAGCCTGTCAAATGGGGGATCAAACTTTTCACGATTGTGGAATCACACACTGGCTATGTGTTGAACTTACTCCCTTATGTTGGTAAACGTGTGAAGACTGTTGTCTCTAAAACAACACAAATAGTTCTTGATGTTGGTAAACATTATTTGAACAAAGGACATCGTTTTTTCACTGATAATTATTATACCAGCATCGAACTGATGACAAAATTAGAGGAGGAAAACACCCTGAGCTGTGGCACTGTTAATCAAAACAGATCAGGACTGCCAAAGGATGCAAAGAAGACCTGTGCAGTTGTGAAAAGCCTCAAGCGTGGTGACAGTTTGAAAAGAATGAAAGGACGTATGCTGGCTGTTACTTGGAGGGACACTCAGATTGTTAATGTATTATGTAATGTTCCTGGCTATTTGGGTGATGGTGCTGTCAGAAGAAGAGACAGAAAAGGTGCCCAGATAATTATCAACAGGCCAAGTGCCATTGAGCTGTATAACACTTTCATGGGGGGCGTGGATTTGTCAAATCAACGGGTGTCCTCCTATCGTCGTCACATGAAATCGCTGACATGGTATTTGCAGGTATTTTTTCACATAGTGCAGTTATCTGGTGTGCAGGCTTACCTCCTACACAAAGAGATGAATCCTGAAAAGAGCAACAACCAGTTTGGGTTCTTCCTTGAACTGATTGATGGGTTGGTTGCTGGGCGCTCATTTATTCGCAAACATCATCCTTCCAGTTCACGACCAGCAACAGACATTCGTCTCAACCGGGAACTTGAACATTCATTAATAAAACATGAAACCCAATCAAAGTGTGCTGTTCACACAAGAAGAGTGGACACTTTATATGCATGTGGTGTTTGTAAAGTGAGAATGTGTCCTGTGCCTTGTTTTCACCGATACCACTACATGTCTGACTACACATACGATGACCCGCAGAAAGCCAGCTCAGCACCAGCAAGGAAGAGAAAACATTGTAGTGTTAGCAGTTGATTAGATTAGATTTGAGTAGTAATAGTAGTAGTGTTCACAATCACTTTAGTTAGATAGATAAGTTGTTATTAGTATAGAAATATGATTATTTTCATTCCGTTTTTTATATAAACTGTTATTTTTAGTATTTTTCATACCTTTTCCTAATATATCAGTTTAAAACTTGCATCGTTATAAACATTGACATTTGTGGATAATATATATAGTAGTTCAACTTTGTAGAGTGAATATTTAGATTAGTAGACTGTTTTTAAATTGAACATTGTTTCTTAAATTTTTAAAATATTAATTAATGTTTTTCTATTTCATATTTCACATACCTGTTTGTATTTTTATAAATAGAATCAATTTAATTGAAAAGTTTATTTATCAAGCTTTCAGAAAATGTATACTTTTATGGGTCTGTTTTCTACCATTAAGTCCTTATTAAGCAATATGTTGCAGTGCCCTATAACAAATTTAAATATGGGAAAAACTGGTTCCAGAGGCAAATTTGGTACCCGACCTTGTGGGTTTTAAAGGGTTAATAAGACTATAAAGTTGTTTATTTACAAAAATGGCAACATGTGATTACGTTAAAGAAATGAAAGAGGCAGCAAAAAAATTCGAGAAAACGAGTACCCCTCTTGTCGCCTTTTCCAAGCAGCAGTCACAGTTGGCCATGAGGTTTTGTTGGTGACATTCTGTCACGGTGGTTATGAAAGTGCCTAGGCCTGGCTCAGGCCCAGAAATTAGTTTTAACACACTCAGTGACTCACTGACTATGATTATCAATAATAGTCAACGGATTTTTTATTATAAATTAAATCTAAACCCTTTGAAAAACAAATTAAGGCTGATTTTAAATTGTACACTTTTATTCCAACTTCATACTTAGTCTGAATCCTAGACAGCTCAGCTTAAATTGTGACAGTTTGACCCGGGGCCGAGTTGTCCAAGACAACTCAGCCCCATTATGAGGCAGCTTGACCCAATGATAAACGATACAACAACAGTGTGGTGTAGTAATGCACAATATCGAATCAGTTGGTTGGAGCTAGCATCAAATGTAGGCCAATCAGTGGCATGATTAAAAGAGCAAATATCAATTGATTGATAGTTAATTGTTGGAGGCATTGGTCAAAAGCATATTCAATGTATAATACAGTGCTGCAATACTAATTTTTGGACAAATAGAAGTGTGTGTGTATTCTGACAAATGTCTACTTCTAAATTATTACGTTTGTGTGGGAAGGTTTATGTGCCCATGTCATGATTATTCTGTCATGTTGTTTTAACGGTATAAAATAAATTGATTGATAGTTAATTGTTGGTAACATTTGTCAAAAGCATATTCAATATAATACAGTGCTGCATTTCACACAGCTACATGCACTTATTCCATATCAGTCTTACACTGCAAGTAAACGACCACCAAGCTACATATGGCATGCACTTATTCCATATCAGTCTTGCACTGCAACTAAATGACCACCAAGCTGTTAATATATATATACAAATATTAATTAACTAATTTACATATCTTTTTTTGGGGCCGAGTTGTCACTTGGACCGAGTTGTTCAGGCACCCTTAGTCTTGGTGGGGTCTGTCGATCTCGGCCAACGTATTCCAAGCAGGTTAACATTAAAATAGTTGCTCATACCATAATGGCAATGGGCCAAGATTGATGTGAGTGTCATCAGTAGATGTTGGTTTTGGCCCATTTTGTATTAAAGTGTTTATTGTAAATATGTTTTTGGATGTTGCTGAACTTGTTCCACCTGTGTGCTTTTCAACCAGGTGATTATGTGCACGAATAGGTATATTATGCACATCACTGTTATGTTTCATCTGTTCTGTAGAATATATATATATACATAAAATGATTCACTAACAAATATTTTCAGAGTTACACCATTTTGAAGTGCCATAGGGTACCGCTATGCTGCTTTTGAAATTGTGCTTAATTTTTAGCCCTGTTTGAACCCTGATTACTTTTTGCCTGCGTGAAATGGAAGGCGCACCACTTCAATTCCATGGTTGGGAAAACCATGGAAGCTGCCCTCCACGTAGCGTTCTCAAAGTCGAGGACTGTCCGCTGTATTTGGTGATGTGGCACCGTGGCCAATAGTTCACGAAATATTCCCGGACACTGCTGTGGTGGTGGGGTTGGCAATCTCGGATAATTAGAAAGTGTAAAAGCATGTAGACTTTCATGTAACATTTTATTTTTGTACACAAACACATGTATTTCATTATGTCGGCCATTTAATTATACATAACAATACATAGGAGTACCACTTTAACAGCCAAATAGGTGGGCCGAGATTGACGCGAATCCTTAGTCTTAGATGCTACAAATTATAAGTGACATCAAGAAGACATCAAGTGAAGCAACCCTGGGTCTTTGCTGTTTTTTCACCTCCAGAAATATCCATAATTGATCTTTCAGAGCTAGCAGGATATTAGACACGAATCAGTTTATCTTGCGTTTGTATTTTTGACTTGTCTTGTTGAAGTTTGGGGACACAGCCACCTGGTGTTCTCTTCTATTGTATTGATGATTGGCAAAGTGGCAGTTGTTTATCGTGGTTTAGCTACCTCAGTTTACAATAGATAGCATGTTCGGAGGAGAAAAACCTTGCCAGTTGCATGAAAAACTCCTAGTATAATCCAGCGGCCAGAATTCAAACATCCGGCCTCACACACAGCCTGACCATGGGTACGAAAGTCCAGCGCTCTTGCCCAGTAGTCTGTAGAGGCGGTCTGATCTGTCCTTATTGTTGATGTTGGTATTTATAGGGGTCATACTGGAGAAGTGGGGTCATGCTGTCTGGTAGGAATGTTGATTTTCTTATAATCAGTGCTACTAGGTGATAGTTCAACAAATTAAATGATTCTGAATTGTTATTTACAGAACTCCTTTCACCTAACAACTGCTGACTTCAGAGGATTCCTGTTTCACATAGCCTATCATAAGGACAAAAGTAGCTGTAAAACTTTGACTAGTGGCATATGTCATTTTAATACTTCTGTAGTTATAAGATGTGTAGTAGGGTATGGCAAGCAGTCATGGCTTTATACTAGGGAAGGTTTACTGCCAGCCAACTATAAAGGTGTTCTCCTAAATATCTCCTCTACTCTAAACTGTTACCTCCATCTGGGTCATTTCATCTGATCGTCTCGTTTATCCAATCACAACGGCTAAACAAAGCACCCACTTACTGAGACGGACAACTACAACATATTAACTAAACATTGCTGATAAATCTGGGAGTCTGCATTGTTATTAGTTGTGGCTGGAAATTTGTTATGTATAATAATCACCAAAAAGGTGTATTGTGTTGTGAATATAAAGGTGCTGTTTATTTTCTTACAGAGTCTCAGTGCTGTGTCACTTCGACCTAAACCAGAAGGATGTCATGTAATCCAGCAAAACGATACATCCTATGGGATACCTAATACAATGATAGATGGGTGAGTAATTTTTACTATTACATAAGATTGTACACTTATCTGCATAGTTTACTTTCACAGTAATTGATAGTATGTGATATTATACATAAGAATGTATATGTATTCATATAATAATAATAACATTGGACTTATTATAGCACCACATATCTTAATGCTTTGTTCCAGGGGGCTTTATATACTTCACTTCCACAAATATTTGATAGTATATGTGTTGCATGATCTTTTTGCTGTATCGGTTCATTTGAAATAATTTCTGTTTTAGCTTTAAGAATGTAAAAAATGATCTGACACAAGATCATCCTTTGGAATACTCTGAAAAACAGGTAATTGTCAATTATTGGGAGCTTTTCTTAACTGTAATAATCCTTTAATCATCATATGCAATACCTACTTTGTTTTGTTTAAATAGATAAACATCCATAAATAATAAATGATCCTAAGCATTAGGATAAAATATCAGAGGTACTTTTTTTACATTGTTCCAAACTGTCTACAACAAAAATTCCCATACACGTGTTCTAAATACCAAACTGGTAAATAAGTGAGAATTTCTTACATCAATGAAAAGACCAATGGTTAATATTCTTTCTTTGTGTGGTAGAATATTAAACTGGTAGACTTTAAATACTACTTTCTATCAATATTAGTGGAAAGAAAATCAATCATCCATTGATTTCCGGATGCTGAGAAATACACAAGGTTTACATGCCCCACTGCGATTACGAATGGAAAGATTTGCTGCAAGACAGGTAACGAGCAATATTCTCTCTTGTGTGTGTAAAATACTTATCTGGACTAATATCCTAATACTGGAAATCTGCATAGCTTACTAATGTGATACTCTATCAGTAGATATTTTATGTATTCTTTGCAATTCTTCATTTACAGGTTGAGAGACTACCTTGTTTGCATTCTTCAAATTTAATGATGGACACTTTGACAGGGAAATTAGACACCATTGAATTTGATGACATTCTTAACAGTATGTATGGTTTAGTAATATTTGTGGTAAGATCTAGGTGATATTAAATAAATAATCCTAGTACGTTCTTAATTATTAATTTTCTAAGCCTTGATCTATTCATCGCTGTTTCAGTCTAACATTTAGAAGCTGGAAGTGTTTTGTCACGATTTCATAAGGAGTAGAATCCGATGGTTAAATAGTGTCCTTTCTCTTTTTGTTTAGATCCAATGGATAGTGAAGTAATGGGACAGCCACATGCTATGGTTGAACGAAAACTTGGTCTTCTCTAGGCGATTGGTTTCTGTGGTTTACATATTATTTGAGTGAATGTTTCACCCAAAGAATTAATTGTTTACCGACAAACACAAGATTGCTTTTTATGGATGATAGATAAATATTAAACATAGAAAGATATTAAACATATGCTTATGAACACATTTCTGAATCGTATTACATAATAAAGTGTAAATACCATAAATAATAATAAATTGCAGATGTTCTGAACAGTCGTTATTTTTTCCAGATACATTGAATGTATTAAATGCAGTGACTGAACAATGTTTAGTTATTTATATAGCCAAGTGGCTATTCTAATGAAACCCTTGAAGCTACGATATGTTTCCCCCCACACGAGATAAATAATTTTTACTTTTTCATTGTTTAGTTCATTTTCCTTTTGGATCTGCCATCCACCATAAGTAAACAGTAAGATAATTTGTATACAATAATAATTTAAAGCTATATTTACACTGTCCTGTATCAAATTCACCACCAAGCCATCAAAATGGACATTTTTCTGTCAACCAGTGTTTGTGTATTTACTGGCCTACAAGACCATAGATGGCTGTTGTTAAACATGATATCTTTGGGAAAAGAACTTTCTCCATCACATCAAGAAGTAATAAAGATTTTTTTACCAAATGTAGTCTTGCGCTAAAGGTTTTTTATTCATGCAGTTTCAAAAGATGAAATTACCAGCAAAAAACTTCCAAATAACAATAATTCTAACAGGAAGGTGGCACAGTGCACTGTACAACAAACCTGGATTGAAAGGAAGAATAATTAGGTGACAAATTTCCTATACAAAAGCATGGATTATGCAATTTATAATTCTATATTGATAGGGCTCTTTATTGGCATCCTTTGCTTGTTCTGTGCAATGTCCGAGAACAGATGCACCAAATCTGGTACTGCTTTTTTCTTTGGTATTGCTAGGAGCCTTCTATATGTATGACAGTTGCTGGATCAGATATACAGATTGGTTCTACAGATCTTTGGAATTTTGATGTATTGGGATATTCCAGAATTTATCCTAACCAACACAGCAGAGCTAAAGAGATTGATCTGGAAACTACTTCATATATACCGTGTATCACAAAAGACACAAGCTGCTAGACCGAGTTTTTATGGATCTTGAATACTCTGTTTTATTATTGGTTGCATGGCCAGTGTTTATGGATAAGTGACCAGAATACACATCGACTTTACATAGACTTTGATGACCAGTTGACGCTGATAATACTGGTGTGGTTTATCCTTAATGTTGAATCGGGTACAAATTCTAATACATGTTTAAACGAAAACAGAACTAGTCTAAAATGCTAGCCCAGATATTATCAATAGGACTTTCTGCATGTTTGAAATACTTATTGGTAGCCACGTTTAAAAACTGGTTTATAAGAGGAAGTAAACTCTTTGCAATATTGAATCCATGCTGGTCTGAGTGAAAGTCATAAGATAACTGTCATGACTGCAGTGGATCATTCTGCCAGTTACAATTTAATCATGTACATTTCAAAACTGTGACATACATAGATGTACATAAGTGTGTATTTTCATAAACATATGCAGCACAGATTCAGAAATTTGTATCTCGTCAGCTGTCATTTTTCTGATTGTGTTTCCTTTTCTGTGTCAGTTCTTCTAGCTTTTTGTTTAGCTTTCTTTCAAGGTGAGCTCTTTTTGTGGGATCTGGCTTTTTATCTGGCACACCACTACCTCTGTACAAAACACCTTCTCTGCTGACGGTAGCCCTTGCATGTGCTCTCACAGCATCACCACAACCATGAGCTTCAGCTATGTAATGCTGCAGACAGAAACGTCTTGCACAGAACTGACAATTCTGCCCAAGTGTTGCAGCATTATTCTTACACTTTGGATAGAAACAGGTTGTATTTTGTTTAACGGCCTCGGCTATCAGTGAATTAAAATCTTCAACCTCTGTAGTCTTATCAACTGGCTTCTTTTCTCTCCTCTTTGTTTTCTTTGGTTTTGTTCTTGTCAATGGTGTTGGTGATCCAGGACATCGCATGACATGGAGTTCATAATTTGCTGCTGGAACAACCTTGGAACATTTATCACAAACTCTGGTTTCTAGCCCATGCTGGCCCACATCCTCAGCCACATTTCTTTGTGTATAATCTTGTTGTTGAACAGCTACTTTCTCCTTTTGAAGAGCTTCTTTGTGTGCCTTTTTTGCTACAAAAGATGGTGGTAAAGAGGACTGCTGGTGTTCCTCTGCTGCCTCTGAACGTTTCTCAGATTTGCTGATGACAATGTGTCTTTTAGCACCAATACCAACACTTACATGTTCCAATCCCAGTTTTTCAGAAATCTGAATAAGTAAGATTTGTGAAAAGTAACATCTCACAGTAAATTATTATTATTATATATACATGTGTGTGTGTGTGTGTGTATATATATTATATATATATATATATATATATAGTTAATATTAAAAAATTCAAATCTATTGATGATGGGTTCATCAATGTCAGTAATATACCTCATGTACAGTTTTCCTGTCATTGCCATTCAGTGATGTTGGGAAAGTGTAGTTTTCCATTTCTGAATTTAACATCAGCTCAGTGATGCACTTCTCAATTATGTCAACTGTCCAGTCGGAGGAACTGAAATACAGTATATTTAAACAGAATTCCTGAACAGCTTAATTAGTATTTTGTTTAACATAAAGTGTATGTCACTTGCCTATGTTCTTCATATTCTGAATACATAATTAGTACAAAAACAAATCTTCAAACTCATCTAGCAACATTTTCACTGTGTACATGACCAGTGTAAGCAGGACAAATATCAATAATAAGAAATTATATTACAGTACATTGCCTTTTTGTTACAATTTTTAACTGTTTCCACAAACTGTGTGCTATAACATTACATTTCTATTTATTACTCCACTGACCCCATAGCTTTCTTTTTATCATTTAAATCAATGTTGTTAGAGATGCTTGAAGATTTCTCTGGTCTATGATAATTGTTTGGCTTTGGTTCCTTTCTTGGTGGTTTTGTAGCAGTGTTTGGTTTTGGCTGTCGGTGACTTTTTGCTCGAGTTTGTTGGCAACCAGTTCTGTCATCTAGATATTCTGGTCGTCTGTAATTATGGTCCAGTGCTCCAGCTGAAAAGAGAAAACACAAAAATCAACCAACATTAATTTATTGCACCAGCAATTATAATAAGCTACCTGTATGGTGTCTGAAAAAAATCATTCTTTAAGATAACCAGAAGACAAATGTTAAATTCACTGCTATGCAAGTTATTTTAAATTAATACCTTTCGTGGCTGCCTTTAGCAGTCCCCAGTGGTTGGATTTTGTTGGCTATATTTATCATACTGAAATGATTACGTTATTTTGGATAGAAATATTTCTGTGCACATGAAGGAACTGAAAAATTCAAGACTATTTCTTCTTCAACATCCCAAAGTAATAAATAAATTACTGGTTTGAAAATTTAACACGTTTCATTCAAACCTTCAATAATATATGAACTTGGTAATACATGTATCAGATAGGCAAATATTTCTTTCACTTTAAAGATTAACGTGCAAAACAAATGTCCACAAAAACCATTATGGATGGTCTCCATTTGAATTTCACACCATCTTATACCTAAACATAGTTTAAAAAATAGTCGCAAGTTAAAATTAAATTTTCTGCCTGTCAATTTGTTTTCAGAGGCCTAGTTATGTGATGAGAAGAGCTATGTTAGAATGAACTTTTATATTCTGATCAGAATCTGGATTAACAATAATAAATGTGCACATAAACAAAATAAAAAAAAGAAGAGATTTTAAGCCTGTCTTTTCATTAAACTTCTCTTCAAATTAACCAACGGTAAAGTGATAGATCTCATGTTAGCACTTTGAGACCCTAACTTAACCAGTACCTTGTATGTATTGTTCAGCTGATCTAATCTCTCCTTTCTCTGTCATGTACTCTATCATATCCTTTAGAAATTTATGATGGCTGACTGTGTCACTATCACAAACAACTGCTAGATGACGCCTAGCACGTGTTATAGCCACATT
Source organism: Paralvinella palmiformis (assembly GCA_025642065.1). Classification (NCBI taxonomy): domain Eukaryota; kingdom Metazoa; phylum Annelida; class Polychaeta; order Terebellida; family Alvinellidae; genus Paralvinella; species Paralvinella palmiformis. The sequence goes on from JAODUP010000155.1 coordinate 103,858, forward strand.
AATCCTCCGATCTTCAGCCAGAAAGCCGACCTCATCTGACATTAAAAAAATTGTCAAAATGAAGTCAGTACAGAGCACTGTACATGAGATACATAAAGATGTCTAAAATTACTATCTATGACCAAAAACAGTACTCCGATACCTTTATCATTAGACCTAACCAATGATATAATAACTGCTTCCTTCTCTCTGCCCTGGAAACCATCAACAGATTTTATTTCCAAACCTGGATATTTCTCTGATAGACGTATACGAAGCAGCTCAACCTGAAAACAAGATATTAATGTTGTATGGAATTGTTTGACACTTGTAATACTCCCAAGAACAAATTCTTAAAGGGGCACATGTATAATGATGTTAGTCATTCTTGTTAAAAAAATTGTTTGGTCATATGTAACATATAGGTAAAGATATAGTCACGAGAAGCCGTGCTTTTGTGCAACAATTTCACCACAAAATCATTGAAATAGACATTGTTCTGACAATTCATGTTTCTCCTTTAATATGTTTCTCCTTTAATATGCCATTTTGGGCATTATTATTATTATGACATGTGGGCTATTCAAGCACATAGTTTATGCATGTTTTGTGATATTTTTCAAGGTGGCATCATATCTAAAACACATCACTTAAATCTTAATTTATATATAAACATCAACAAGTTTCCTCCCCAACCAGTCTGGGAAACACCCCCCCCCCCTAAACTAGAAATCAAAGTGATTACTATTATCAAACACTCAATTCACTTTAAAATAGTCCATCCAATCCACTTTTCATCTATAAATTGGAATCCATCCATACATTTTGTGTTATTGTAATTAATTGATAAAAGAAAAACCTGCACATTTGATTGAAAACTTCATGTTGCAATTAGTACTTCAGAGTATATTCAGAATTACAATCATCTTGAATGGCAATTTATAAAATAGGCCTGAGGGGGGCCTGAGTAGATCAAATCACAGTTAGAATTGCAATTGTCTAAAATTGCAATTAACACAATATGATTGCTCCTCTTCAACCAGAAGTAAAATGCAGGTTTTCAATACAAACAAACATTGACTGACGCAGAGAACATCTATTTGGCTTGTTTGTGGTGAAATATTACACACACACACACACATATATATATATATATTGCATATATATAACACCCTCAAAATGATATAAATTCCATATAAGACCCTTCAATAACTGGAGAACTTATTATTTTATATGGCTAGTCTGTTAGATTGTTATGGCACTAGAACAACTTTAAAACAACAGTGCAGAAATTAATTACCTGAAGGTTATATGGTGCAATAACAGCTATATCTTTGGGCTGCAGCCCACACTCAACAAGTTGCTGTACATGAGAGGCAACAATGTCTGCCTCACCTTCATTACCTTTGGACAGTTCATCTAACAAACAAAGTTCATGTAAATCACAACCTGCTGTGTCTATCAGCAGCACAGGTATGCTTGTAATATCTGTATCTCTTACACCATCCAGGTCTCTGTAAGTATTAAAAAATTCTTCATTTGCTGGGCAACAACTAAATATTTTACTTCACTTTTCACAAAGAATAACAGCACATGTTTCATAAGGACATCACTCAAGTGAACAAGACTCCTTTATGGCAGAAGAGCAACTTCAATGAAAAATAAAAAGGACCTTGCCTTATGAGATGAAGATCCATAACTCTATTAGACATGAAACACACCTGAGCAAATGTTTAGCCACGGATTCATGTGCTGTAAGTCTTCCATCATAAAGCTGGTCTGATGGCCACTGCATAATATCTTCATGCATACGATACTGGGTAGTCAGCATAGACATTATCTTATCACCATACAATTTCAGAAGGCGCTCCATTAAGGTGAATGACAGACCTTCTTTTGCAGCCCTGCAGTTGAAGAATGTAAACAAATTATCATTATTATTTCCTCCCAAATTAAATTACAGCAAACACCATAATTTGATAACTAAGAGATGCCGAGTGAACAATTTCTATTCAACAGAATAGTTTTTGTTTCACTAAAGCTGACCATTTGTGAGGTTATATAGAAATGATGATACATTTAAATCAAGTTAACATTGATTCCAATAAAATATATTAGCAAAAGTACCTTTTAGCTATTGATCCAGTTAATTACAAAAACAAAACCACAACAGATTACTTATTACATCACTGAGATGTTGCACCATCTTCTTGAATACGAGATACACTTACTCGTGTGATATTATTGTAGGTGGTAGTTGGTTATGGTCACCAGCCAGAATACATCTTGTACTTCTTTGTAATGCTATCCAACAAGCTGCTTCTAGAGCCTGTTTGTAAGTAGAAAGCTATCAGTGTTAATGACAAAAACACCTCGCATCTCAGTGGCAACAGACCTTACTCAAATCAGAGAAAATGACTGACTGGATATTATAGAATAACAGTCGATAATACATATTCTATAACATCCAATCAATCATTTTCTCTAACTTGAGTAATGTTTGTTGCCACCGAGATGCATTAATAAGCAGGAGATGAATTCAAGTTATGTTATCGCACAACTACACAACACGATTAACAACTTTGCTTTATGAGTAATGCTTGCTTTTATCTTGTATGCTTTAATGCTTTAACCAAACCTAATTGTTTCAATGAACATAGCACAACAATATCTTAATGATTCAGTGCTCTATTTAATGAGTTTGTTACCTAAATATAAATAGAACTTCCTCTTATTTACCTCAAATAAATCATGTACAGAATGTTTGGTGAAGATCTTTATATAAAGTACTAGTCTATCTAATTGATATAAACAAAAAGTCCAAATTATCTAACACAGATTGTAGTCATAATCATCAATGCAGTGTCTGTATCATCTTTGATTTGAAATGTTCAGGTCAGTCAGTATCCAAACAAAGAAGAAACATCAGTCAGTAAAATCATGCTGACTGTTAAGTTTTATCTTCTGTAACAGTCTATTAGTCACAGTAGAGATGTCCAGTGTTTAGCTAGCCAAGATGTTTGCAAATAAACTTCACATAACCAATCCCTTTTGTAAATAAAAGTTAATTTGCATCTTATTTATATAAGGTTCAAGAAATTAGCCAAAACATTTGATCGGAACTCAAATATTGAATAACGTCCATTTTGGGCATGTTTCTAGGCAATTTTTCACTAAACGTATAAAATTAACTGACAGACATTCTGCATTAACTACATGTCAAAATGTTGTCATACATTTAGATGAATTGTTACACAAAATTTATTTGTGATTATAATCATATACTGACTAGTTGTAATGCCAACACCTATGAATACCTTGTGAATTTTAGGCTATTTTAAGAAGACAAAACTGAAATATTTAGGATCCTGTTCGACCACCTTGCATAGACTGTCATGATGCAAGCAATTATGTTGTAATGAGCTTTACCTGTATATAATTTGAAAATTCATCAAGGCACATTATTATGTAACACACACAATGAAAAACATGCAACTGAATATATTTCTGTACCTGTGAACATTCATCAATCACAGTTATGTCAAACTGGTGATTATCCATATATTTTAACGGTCCTTCAGTGGTTGCCATGGTGAGAGTACACAAAACAACATCAGATTTATGGAGGACATTTTTAATAGCTTTGGCCTCTCTAACACGTAGTTCCTTCCTCAAATGTCGCAATTCTGTCTTTAACCTTTGACGCTCTCCCTTATCATTGCTCTTCTTTATCTGTAACTATAACATCTTAAGAAGATCATATTTGAACTATATCAGATCTGCATACAAATGCTTATAAATTTAAAAAAAATTAAATACATCCTAATGTTCAGACTTGTGTGTGTGTGTGTGTGTGTATATATATATATATATATATATATATATATGGTCAAATAAAAATTAAATGATTACGTATTTTAATGTTCATTAATCTAGTTTAACAGACTGTTGACCATCTCTAATTTGAAATGGTGCACATACGAGAGATCTGTCAATGTCTTTCTTAACATCTTCAACCAGTTGTGTCTCATCACTGCTGGCCAATATAGCATCAAGTGAGTACTTCTGTATTGAAGGCAGTACACGGGCTGGATGTCCAAGGCGTACCATACGTGTCTTATAACAAGATAATTTCTCCACTATATTGTCCACGGCTATGTTTGATGGAGCACACACAAGCAGCTGATAATAATAACAAAATTAAAATAATGAAGTTATCTTGAAGCATCAAGACAAATATACTGTTTAATCAAGGATACCTAGCATCGCTGTTAATACTAAACAAAAAGGTTTAGTTTTCAGAAACATATTTTAACGATAAAATATGTTTCACATAATGCAACATTTTGCTGAGCCATCACACAAAATTTAAATTTTTTCAATTCAAATAATCAGAATCCACAATGATATATTTGCTTCCACTGTATACTGACCCACATTGTAGTGGAACCAGAATTCCCCATTTAATGAACTGTTTCCTCATTAATGCTAATTATAGCATGTTTCACCTTGTTTCCCTGTTTCACAGCCTGAAGGATAATCTCGGTGACAGTGGTCGTTTTTCCAGTACCTGGTGGACCATGTATAATAGCCACTTCTCTCTGCATTAAGGCAAACTTGACAGCATCCTGCTGGGATCCATCCAGATGGTCATTGTAGAGTATGACATCTGAAACACGGAATGGTTAATGCCTTCATGGTTTCAAACCAAGCTAATATGAAGCGAAGAAAGGAACTCCCAATGGTTCAACACACACAAACCTACACTTCTTCTCAGAAAGAAATGTTCTTATACATGTTTCTGAACAGCAAGAAAATCTAGTTTGTGAATCATATAAACATAACTTAAACCAGGTACCTACCTGTCTGACTGTTATTAAATATCCTAATGCATGTTATATTGCTGTTTTTATTTCTTAATCGAATGCCATGTAAGTATTAATAAATCATTGGATATTAGTTAAAAACTCATTCAGAAAGCCTTATAAGCGTACAAATGTTAAAAAAGACAGCAGTGTATTATTGATTAGCACACGATCATCAATGGATTATATTGATTTTTATCAAAATAGTTCACCTTTCATTACTTAGCTTGCTGTTAGAAGAACCAGTCAGTATTATAATACATCTTTACCTATATGGTCATGATGTATAAATGGTGATGTATAAATGGTGATGAATCACTTTTCCAAGGTAAAATACACCCACATTTGATAAGCTGAGCATTATGAGGTATATATGTTACGGTTAATTTGTATAATTGGGTAATAAATATATTACCTGAAAATTTCAGGTAATATACATTATCTGATTATACAGAATAACTGTAACATGTATAAATAATACGCTTTAAATTCTTAAATGGATGATTAATCACTTAATAAAGTTTGACGATTTAGCACTTTCTATCTGTGGGAAAGTTACATAATCTCTCAAAGAATACAGAATGAAAATGACCCAACACACAATTATATGACCATACCTAATTTTATATTAGCAAAATGTATTAATAAATCCAATAAAATTAATGTTACATTTCGTTAACTGGGAATTGGCATTTATGTGGTAAATAAACCTATTTTGGTCTTAACTGAGTAGTGAGTGGGGTTCTTTAGGCTCAGTGTTGGTCACAATTGGGATATATCACTGTGGGATGACTATCTAGGGAAACATATCCTATAGATACAAGTATGAGATGGATTAGAACTCACAAACTGGAGATTTGTAGCATAATTGAGTGGCAACTGTAAAAACAAATACAATATTAATAGCATGATGCATTCATTCCTTTTTTTAATAAATATACTGTCATTGTAAAAGGAGCTGTTTAAATGTTCAACTTCTACAAAATGTAGTTTTCTGGCGTTCCAGAACATTTATTTACTGGATAGTTTTTTCTTTAACTTAGTTGTGCAGAATATAATTTAGCCTTGAATGAACATTATCATCTTAAAATTATTATTATTATGTCAAATATGTAGGCAGCATATTTTATCTGTATTTTGTGTGTAAATTATACAAATGATGCTGGAACAAATGGAATATGGGTATAACAAATATTCCCTTGTATTGTTAATTCTGATTACAGTTAAAAATAAAACTCTCTGTAGACATAAGAATCATGTTCAAAATGTTATAATATGTGGTGGCTTAAATATAACCAAGCTGCTAAAAACATAAATGCTAAGATTCAGGATAAGAAATCTTCCAAAAAAGTCACTGAATGGATCTTTTGACTGATACATTTTTCAAACCTAATTTGTAATATGATCTTCATACATGTGACTCATCATAAACACTACCAGGGGAGATTTTAAATCATGATGATTGGTTTTGTGTAATGTGCCCAAAGAAAAATATTTTTTAATTATATGACTGAATTAATTAACCATAGAAGATTATTTAGTTATTATTAATAGCCTTTATCTGTATCATATTTCTTTTAATTGCTATATACTTTCCTCGGTGAAAGACCCCCATTCTAATTACAGTTCATATTGTACTGATAGCAGAATCACATTTATCTATAAGAGTTTCACTTGCCATCCAACATACCCAGCTGAGATCCTCAACAATAACATGCACAACTACAACTGTAACACTAACAACTACAACTATAAGCAAGTAATATATAAACCTGACAACTGGGTTACATACTAAAGATAAAAAACATCACATCTGTTATTCCTTTCATACAGTGCCAATTATACACACACACACACACACACACACATATATATATATATATATATATATATATACACACACACACATACATTATACCTCTTCAGTAGCTATACTTTAGCAAATGCACATATTACATTAGAAATTAGCTGTTAACAAGTAATAAATAATAAACGAATATTGTCATACATTACTCATTTCTGGAAACATGATGATAGTTTTATAAAATACAATATAATTTAAAGGAACAGTTCACCCTCGGATGATAATTATGATCTAAATGTGTAATGCTTATAAAATTAACCCCAAATTCCATAATAATAATTATGAACTCTAGCTACCGGTAGGATCGTAGAGATGAAGAAATAATCTTAAATACTGGAGGGTAACTATTACGTCTTCCCTGAATGTCAAAATGTACGGCGGGAAGGAAAAAAGTCATATGTTCTGACCTCAGATGGCACAAGGAGTATGTAACTATCTTGACCCTGATCAAGTCAGATCACAGATGCTCTGCCATCTTTATGACCTATCTTCCCCCTCGGTCAACCTAGCTACTAATAACTGATGCCGTCATCAGTTCATTCATATAACTCCATCAGCTCCATTGATATTTCTCGTTACAAAATTACAATTTGTGTAAGCATATTTGTATTAATTCTAAAATAAATTTAAATGAAGGTGAACTGTTCCTTTAAGTTTAAGCATCTTAATATCAATAATGCTTAATTATACCTTGCTCAGCTCCATCTCGGGCTTTGCTTAGTGGAGGCCCTAGTTCTGTTTGGCCAAATAGAACACTGACAAGATGTCTACTGTCACTTCCCTGAGAATTTTGTAATTCTTCAAGTGACCTAATTTCAGCAGAGAAATATACAATCAAGGCATAAAAAACCAAATACCAGCGATAACATGTAGTCCACTCAAGATCTATTAAACAACTCTTCGATATAAATATTTTATGACCAGCAGTCTCTTACCAATGAGATTTAAATAAACTTGTTTTGTACAGCTGTGATATATAATCAGCAGTATTTACCTTTTCAGTCTTCTATAGGTGACACTATTGGCCAGTCTTAGTAACTTGTACTGTGTATGATTGTCAATGTCAAGCTGATCAAAGGTTTCTTCAAATGCCACCTGGATGGAATTTGTTTTAACATATGATACTACGCCTGATGCCAATAGATCATCAAGTGTACATGCTCCTTGGGATAACTGCAGTCCGGCAATATCACCTGAATAAACATATATATACGAGTGAGTGAGTGAGGTAATATAATGTCGTCTAATTTTTGTCAATTTTTATGAACTGCAGAACAATGCAGCAGCCCATGAGGCCTATTGTATGGAAGAGCTTGAGTTGAGTTTTCGTAAGCAATTATGTGCATGGAGTTGATCAGGGGATAGATGTATTGTTACGTAGAAGACACAGACAATGTTACAATCAGATGTACAACTGTACAGAGCTAACTTATTAAAGTTAGCAGGCAATGGATGATGAGCCATTCATTGTACTATTACTTTTATAATCAGTGTGCTGTAAAGATCAGATGATTACCTGTTTGTATTATACAGCAATGAGAACATAATTTTATTCTAACTCAACTTATGTTTGCACACCTAGTGTGTAGGTGTACTTTGTCTGCTGTTAGTGTTGTTGTCGTCACTAATATTTAATACATTTTATTAAAATGATACTAGACAATAAATGCTGTTTCTAGCAAGCTGGCCCTAATCAACATCATATATGTAAATAAGCATCATTTAAGATCAGTGTCCACTGCAAGCATTTTACATATTGAGTTTATAGATATATATGTATCTGAGCAACAAAATCAAACAGCTGACTGTGATGTTATCAGCTGACTGTGATGTTATCAGCTGACTGTGATCTAGGCTATGGAAAATTCATAAACAAACTATGTTCTATAAATACCCCCCCCCACACACTGAAAGGTAATGACAGGATGTAATCTTCAGTGATTCTTCCCAGGGTTGGAGTTTAACCCGGATTAAACTGGTTTAACTCAGCCTGGCAGGTTAAACCTAGGTTTTGCTAGTTTAACCTGGATTAAACCTAAGTTTTACTAGTTTAACCTAGGTTAAACTGAGTTTTTCTCAGAATACAGTATATTGACTCACAAATTTATATATTTTATACACATGGAAAGTAGTCATTTGAATGGTATGCATTTTTAAGATGTTAAGATACTGACAATGTGCACCAATCAACATAATCCAATATTTGAGATATTATGCTGTTAGCGGAAATAATTAGACACTATCACACTGTAGTCATTACGTAAGATGTTATGATTTGTTGGTGGCCTGAACCAATTGATTTATTCTATAATTGGCTGAGCTCATTTGTTAAATTGGATTCTGATTAATACAGATAATAAATGTTTAATTTACATTTAGTGTGTTTTATTTAATCAAATAGTGGTGAATTGTGCCTAAAAATGAGTCTAACCCGTGTTCAACCCAGTAGGTGGGTTAAACCTGCCAACCCTGATTCTTCCAAATGACATCTCTGGCTGAGTGTAGATTCTATAAATTGTATTCCAGACTTAGAACATGGTTGTACAAATCATTAATAAGCTAGTAACAAACTATCTTATACTAGAGCACCCCCCTACAACATGCTGTTGAAAAACTGGATAAGAAATAGTTTTGATTCTCTCCCTGATTTTTGGTCATGTAAAATGTGTTTAGCCTCTCTGTAATCATAAATGTTTGATATTGGGGAACTAGTACTGTTCATGTGTAAAATATATTTGGGACTTATCATGGTATTTTGGTAGTTTGGTTTTGCAGCATTTGGGTTAAAAATACTAATGATATTGACAAAAATAATAGTAATGAATGTAAAACAGAAAGATAAAAGGCAGCAAGTTAAAATATGAAGATAACACAAGAAACCACAAGTTTATCCTTTCTGGGATAAAGTGCCTTCCTGGTATTTCTAATTCTGGCTTAAGTTAAACCTGTGCATCGCACATGAAATTTGGGCAAGTAAATATTTTGTCAGGCAGGTCAAAATTATACTTAAATGGTTTATGTCTGTACCAGAGTCTGATTTGAATGCAAATCCTGGAGGTTTGTAGTAGGGTGCTCTAATCAGCGAAACCATTGGAACACCTGGTTTATACTTGAATTACTTAGCTCAAGTGTCAAAGAACAAGCAATATCATGAATGTTCTAAGCACCAATCGTCATTGATCTGGTACTTTACTACCTTATAGTATCAGTCTGGCGCGGTGTGCTGGTGGTTTTCTGCCCCATACCTGTACTTCTTATGGCTCTTACCAGCTGGTGAGCATGTATTGGGAAATGCATCTTTTATATCCAGAACACACAGGAATACAAAAGAAAGCAAAAAGTTATTTATATATTATAGAAGGCTGAAAACATCAAACCTGGAGTGAAGTTATGGGAAGGGAGCTCTTGATTCTCCCAAAAAGGTTCAAACACGACCACAGTCCTTCCATAAAGTCCTGTGTGGCTACCTGACAGGCGAAGTTTCAGCAAACACACACCCCTTCTTTGGAGTTCCTTTAATGGCAGCTGTTCTTGTAAGGAACTGTATAAAATAATTTTAAAAAGAATGGCTAATATATTTCATTTAGTGGTAATCCTAAGAAATCACTTCGAATATTATTATTTGAAAGGCAATATTTATTCAGTGAGATAACATCAAAAGGTAAATCCTAGTCAATGGGACTAGATCTAAGTGACAGGCCCAGTCAGTGAGTCACTGAGTCAGTCTGTGGGTTATAACCATGTGAATCAACTTAACTAGATACCACATTGATGACGAACCTATTTTCTTCTATTTCGGCATTCCTTTCTTTCTCAATTAGTTCCAGAGATTTTGTTACAAATGACTCTACTGAGGGATTATCCATATCAAATGTATACAATAATAAACTCAACAATTTCCACCAGTTTCAGAGGTTGTTAGTGCAATATTACTGGTATCCGCCAGATGGCAGCAGTGAGTTCGCTAGAGGGCGCCATCACTTTCAGTGGGGCATGATTTATAAAAGACCGCTTATAAGCTCTCTGATTTTTTATTTAAAAAACCCCCTGAGGACGTAAAACACTCTGGCAGTGACCACCCTCAGGGTATTTCGGCTCCATCTTTCCGTACTGCTCCCCTGTGAGTGGTGGGGGAGGAGGTTTCTCAACCACTCCAACATAGAGGCTGTGCTGATTAAGCGACAGCCTGGGGATTCTCCCCGAACAATAAAACCAAACCAAACCTCTGATTTTATTACTTGATGATAGAAGCAGGGATAGCACACGAAAGCACTAAACATTTATTTATAATGTGATGGGTAGTGAAAAATCCCCACCCGAATTCAATGATAGGGAGCAATTTAGAAAGATGATGGCTAAATATTTTGAGCTAGAGTAGATGATTATTGATTGATTTTCATTCGTTTCATGATCTATGGTCATGAAACAGGGATAGCACACGAAAGCATAAACACTTATTTCCAGTGTGGTCCCTTTTATTGGGTGGTCGTTTATGACTCCTCCCCCGCCACTCACAGGGGAGCAGTACCGAAAGATGGAGCCGAAATACCCCGAGGGTGGTCACTGCTATGGTGCATTACGTCAACAGGATGTCTTTAGCGTTCCCATTTTGTTTTAATCATTTAACGTAGTCAGCCACCCACGATGTTATAAGTCGAGAAATTAATCCCTGGAAAAGTTTCGTTCTCTTGGTGGGATGGAACCTGTAATCCTTGGTGCCAAATGCCAGGTGCTTAACGGCTAGACCACCGGAGCTCACGATACGCGTGGCCAATGTTTTGAGTACGTCATCGGGTAGTTTACAATGTCCCACTTACTTAATTCATCAAATATGGTTACATCCGCCTATGATGTTCTGATCCGAGAAATTAATCTCTAAATCGGATTTTTTTTAAATTATCCAACTCCAAATAAACCCGTCATCTCTGACTCAAGAGCCAGAGCTTTATCTCTGGACCATCCACCATCAAAGGGCAGTGTGGATGACGGGAGAATGTTGTTATTCAGAGTTTAGAAAGTTTATTGTTCTGTCAGATAAAGCCAACATTCCAATATTCCGAAAATACATTGCTCCAACAGTGCATATATAACAGTTTTAATTAAATCAGAGTTTCATCGTGATTATATATATATATATATATATATATATATATATATATACTAGTAATTTCGCATAGGATTTATCTTTTTACATAAACTTTGCAGCATGGATGTGTTCCCATGCGCTATTTGTCAAAATGGCGAATAGTAATTTATTTACCGAGTTTGATAGTCGTAAACAGACCGAATGTGTGTTTTACTTTTACTTTAAGAAATGGCTCCAGTTAATAACGTTGTCGCAATGAACTTTGTATATACAACAATGGACTAGTATAGGCCTATTACAGCGCAAGTCGAAAACGGAGTTTTGTAATTCGTTTTAATAAATTTGTGCCCAAACTGTGGAGGGAGTAAATTCTGGTTAATGACCAGCTAAATTTGGTGACAATTTCATTTTAGTACAACTTAGACAGCTCACTGTTGTCATTGTTACGTAATATATTTTTTGACTGAAGATCAATCTGTTATCACAGTTTCTTGTGTGGAATGTGAATCTTTTCTGTTTATTGGTTCATACAAAATTGAAGAAAATAACACATTAACATCCACAATATTTTACCGTGTGTGTGTGTGTGTGTGCGTGGCGTGAGTGTGTGTGTATGCGTGAGTGTGTGTGTGCGTGTGTGTGTGTGTGTGTAGAGAGAGAGAGAGAGAGAGAGAGAGAGAGACCACAATTGTTCAATGATGACATTTCATAACTTAAAATATCAATTTCTACTATTGAGCAAGAAATACTGAGTGAGGTCAAAATATGTCGAAATATTTGATTATTGGATGAAGAAGTTATCAGAACGTGAAATTACTTTGTTTGCTCGAATTATACTAATGATTTATACTCATGAATTATACTAATTAATTATACCCGTTAATTATACTCATTAATTATACTCATTAATTGTACTCATTAATTATACTCATTAATTGCACTCTATATGATCATACCAACACTAAAATAATTAAATACCATTTCATAAACGTTATATTTACAAAAGAACCTCAGAATCATAGTGCTCATACTGAAGACCCTATTTTAATAAATAAATAATAACACGCACGCGCGCGCACACACACTAATATCAATATTCTGCATTCACACGAAATATAGAGTTGGATCCAATACAAAGAAATCAAGATACACCGTATAACAAATAAAATAAAATGATAAAATTGTTTTTCAAATTTCAAACAAAAGGAATTATATTGAGCATAATTGTGCGCGTGTGTGTGTGTGTGTGTGTGTGTGCGCATATATATATATATATATATATATATATATATATATATATATGAGATAATAAAAAAATAATTCGCATTGTTTTTTGTTAACAAACGAATTATCATATTTTCACCTGGTTTTAAGACTCAGTGGAATAGGTTATCGTAGCTAAATTATTTATATTTACTTTTGTTTCGTGCTCTATGATCTTAAAGTAGTGATAACACACAAATGTATGGCTACTTATTTCTAGTGTGTTGGCTGATACAATCGCCTTACGTCTCCACGTGGACGCCACAGGAAAAGTTTGGCTCAAATACTTTGGGTGGTCCCTGCCAGTGTTTTACATCGTCAATTTAATGTCCTCAGTTAACGAAATCTATCGCCCACAATGTTTTGAGTCGAGATATTAATGCATGGACTATTTTGCCGGATCAGACCTGTGATCTTTGATCAGGTTAAATTAACATCCTTTGGCAAGGTGTGGAACGTGCTTAACCGAATGATAACTGATAATGTGAATAAAAGATATCTATGATTAAAAGGATGAAAACTATTTGTTTTTACAATTCTAAAATTGTGTGTCGCACGCGTCTGTATATATATATATATATATATATATATATGAAGTCTGGTAGTGGCTCCCTCTATTGAATGATAGCGGCACATGAGAGGCTACATTGCCAAACTTGGTTGTGTTCTTAATATCGACTTTTTTCTTGTTTACCACAGAACATGTCAACATTTCAGGTAATTATCTCGTAAATAAATTAATGGGACCAGTGAATAATAGACTCAACCGTATTTTGTTTACATAAATAAACTCGGTGAGACGATTGTTATTGTAATCAGTTAAGAGACTAAGAAGTAAGATTAAGACCGATTTAAGTGAAACTTGATTCTAAGTTAGAGTCTAGATCTAGTAAGTTTAGGTAGATGACAGACTAGATTTATCATCTAGTAAGTTAACTAGACATTTATAACCTACTAATTTTAAAATTGGTATGAATTAGTGTGTAACCGGATCATTTCATCTGGGAATATTATTTCACAATCACTGAAACAGCTAGGCTTAAACGAGTGCTTGAGTTGAGCGTAAAGAAATATTAGAATTGACACCATCACTCCATCATGATCATGTTATACCTTGATACACATACAGAATATAGATGTTACGCCTGTTGATTTATCTTTCCTTAAACCAGAACTTGTCCAATGAACCAGTTGCCAGTTCTGTAGTTTTCTCAACTGTTTGCTTGGTAAGACTTCGAAAATAACGTACACATCATACGATTTAGATCTAGTATGGAATATATATATATATATATAGGCAGATATCTGCCTTTATTCTCACCATAGATTGGCTTCACATATATGGAAAAACAGGAGTCTGAAAACCGGAGTTTTACTAAGAATATTCCCGTGGCACAGTTTACAATGGAAAGTATTTATGGGAGATGGCGGACAACCGTGTTTGTTTACAATTATTAATCGCCTGTTGACATCAATGACATACACTTAAAAGAAAGAGGAAGTACATTTTCTATTAACTTAAATGGTATTTCATCCAAAAATAAGTCAATCACAAGCAAGTTTTGATAATTGTGAGGAACTTTCAGTGTTGTTGATCCATCACTGGCATCAGCCTGTCAAACTACATGCCACTCAGGGGGCTGTCAGAGGCAGTTTATCAAGGTTTTGTATACAAATATATATTCAATCATAATTTCTATTTGTACTTGTATGTGTTCACTGCTGGTCAATATTGAGCATCGAAGATGACAAACATGATCCTACACATATGGATGTTTTCTGCCAACGTCATTTATTATGACTCATTGTATGAACAATGACCACCCAGAGTCACTTATCTTATCTTGTTTATCTTATATTATCCTTTCTAACTGACTTTTTATGTTTAAAAGTTTACTGGTACAATGTAATGCATGTCAGGTTGATATCGGTTTTGGAATTTTTTCTACATATACATATCTGTCTGGATAGATCTGGGAGGTGGAGTGCCAGTTATTGACCTCCCGGGAAATTGGGACAGAGCCCCCCCCCTGAGAATGTTTATCCAGATCTGGCAACTGAGCCATTATTACTATGGATTATTAAAAACAAATTTGAGCCATTGAATCAAATTGATAGTTGTTGTGAAAATAAATTGTAGGATCTGTGGTCATGAAACATGTCACGTTGAGGTCTGTTTCATTCATAGTCTGTTTCTTTCTGTTTCTTAGAAATGCAGTCTATTTCATGAAACAGTCTGTTTTGATCTTTCTACTCACCACAAAGTTTTTCACTTATTGTGGTTGTTTAAGCTAATATATGCTAATATTTGTTACATTATTGAAATCTGAGCAAGATATGTTATTACATATCCACTGATTTATTCTTCACTGATTTATTCATTTGATGATATAATATTGTATTTTAAGAATTTTGACAATAATAATAATAATGCGTTGACATTTAATTAGGACCCTATCCAGCTAGATAGCTGCTCTAAGGCACTTTACAGTATTGTTATCCCAGCATCAGACCTGTTTTAATCCAGCACACACCTCAACTCCCAAGGGAGCATACAATGCCTGCTGGCATTATAGATGCAACAGTTTATTTAGACGTTTAGTTATCACATCCTATCAGGTTCTCATTTCTGGCTGAGTGAACCAGTTGCCAGATCACAGCCTTGAACCTGCAACCCTTCAGTTACTAACTGCACCATCATGGCTATCATTCATTACAACTACAAAGTGATTATAGCTTCGGACTAGTATTTTCATACTGTAAGCTATTAGTCCAGCACTTTCCATTATGCAAATTAGAATATGATCCAAAGCTCAAATCCATTGCTTAAACATATTTTGAAATTTATTGAAGCATACAGTAGCTCCCAAATAACTTGTTCAACATACTGGCACATCACATGGTCATGTGTGTATAGATGATTGAGGAAAACATCTCTGTTTGAAGATTGCGTAGAGAATACTCAAGTATATATATATATATATATATATATATATATATATTTCAAACATTGGGTCAATTCAATTGGAATTGATTATTTAAAAATTGGAATTGAAATTTTTTTAATTGGAACTGAAGTTTCCCAGAAAAGGATTAAATCCACAAATTAATTTACCATTTAATTTTTTAATTCAGAAATATTTCTTCTGTGACAATACTATTTGGAATATAAATTGCTCGGTGTAGGTACTTGGAGTAACTACTCATAAAGTAGTAGGTAAAAAAGAGTCTGTAAAAATGGAATTGATACATTTGGAGTTGATCAATTTGATTTGGAACTGACTAAATGGAATTAATTGGAATTGACAAACCGGAATTGACCCCATGTCACTTGATGTTGTAAGGTTATGCGTTTCATATGCTTGGTGCTGCATGCTGAAAATATCTGTATCCATCTGTTATATAGTGTTAAACGTTTTCCTTTTTATAGTGAATGAATTTTGAAGGGATCTATTATAAACCAAGTCTGTAAACAAACACCTAACTATACGCATACACACTCAAGCACAAAGTTATTCTGGCTGAAAAGTTATTGACATTGATAATTGTTCAACTTCAAGTACGGTGTAAATTATGAGATACAGTGATAATCAATCATGTTCTACATGTTTGGTGTTTATTTTGGAGGTTACAGATCTTTGCTTGTCTGTTGGCCTGATTGTATATGCTTATATATAATATTATGTCATATACATATGTATACTATGGTACTATATATATACTTCTGTATATATATCATTGAATAAAATTACTTTCACATCCATGTGCACAAGAAATAGTTCTGTATATGGAATTCATGAATTTTATTGGACACCCAGTGATCATTACTGAAAATTGTATTGTTTTTTTCTAAATTTGGGGCGAGCATGGCACTAGCAGTGCTAAGTCAGTCAGTGTGATAATTTCAATCCAGTCATAGCTTAACCTGAAGTGTTTCTCCCTCACAGTTACCTGGCACACTCACAAGTTTTCTGTGATGCTATTTAGTTCCTTACGGATTGAAATAATGTCTGAATCCTGAATTAGAATTTAGAATCTCCAGACTTAAATTTTAATTCAAAATTCAAGGTTACTTAATCTCAAACAGTTCTATGCAATTTCCTTATTAATTATATCACCCTCATTCTGGTGAGCATTGCTGTTGAGTGAAAGACACATGATTTAACATTAACCTGGGCAGAATATGTTATTTTCCAGCGAGGTGTCAGTCCAACCCTCTCCATGCGCGAGAAGTCTCTGTTGAAGAGACGTATCAACAAAGAGCACAACAGTAATTTCCGTGCTGGATATGTTAATGTGAATGAGGAACAGCTGCACAAGACGGGTATTCGTGGCAGGAAACGTTATGTTATATACGTTGTGACACTACTGTTGGCACTTGCTGTCCTCATCAACATAATGGTAACACACACACACACACATATATATATATATATAGGATATATATCATAAATAAGAAATATAAAAAAATGAGCTAAAACAATAAGTCAGATGCTAATTAAAGGGATAGTCCACCCTCAGAAAACATTTTGAGGACTAATACAGTTATACTCACAAATATCATAAATCACCCATATATTAAATTATCCAGTTCAAAGTGCTGATTAATCGACTTTTAATGGCCTGTGGGAGCCACCATTTTGAAGCTAGACAGATACCGGAAGCTCCTGAATGCTGACGTCACTTCAACGCATCCGGTTGACCTGAAGTCTGTAGAGCCCATACAAAAGCATGTAAACAAGTGTGAGCAAAGAATTATTCCGGAACATAACATAACTGCATTGTTAAAATTACATCATGAATGACATACAACCATATCAATTTGAGCCAAAAGAAACTTACAAGAGGAAGATGACTCAAAATGGCTCAGAAATTAACGCTCAAGAGAAACTATAATTCACGTCAGTATAGAGATCGCTGATGTGACATCAGAGCATTTCAGTTTGCTCCTTCCCACCTTCGAATCTGGCTTCCAATGCAGCCGTAATGGCGGCCCTCCAGTAATTTTGATTATTTCTACTTATCTATGATATCAGGTATATTTCGTGATTATTATTGTGGAATTTTTGGTTATTGTTCTAAGCATTACATATTTTAAAAATATTTTCTGAGGGTGGACTATCCCTTTAACTGTGTCACTAAGATTAAAAGCATAAAAACTGCACTTTGTTGATCTTTATTCCATCTGAATTAACTGTATCTGAAATATTTCACTGAACACTGTTTAGTCATCATGACTTTTCTGCCCCAACCTGCATCTTCACAGATCACTGGCACTATACTAACAGTGTTAAATATTGGTCGTGAAGGCATGTCCTATCTAGAGTTCATCCCAAATGGTTTGTTGTTACGATTCCTAAAGAACAGTAATATGGGTGATGTCTTGCTGATGGAGACTGAATTTGGCAGCTTACCTAATCAGCCACTTGAATTAACAGCATCTGAACATGGCCAGGTAAGTGAGTGGTATTAACTGTGTATGTTGTTATTTAGATATTTGCTTTGTGGATTAGTTATCCAAAGGTTTATGCTGATTTTGAATCTTGTGCAGATCAGTAGAATTAGAAAATACATTTTAACACACAACTATGTTTATTTCTAGGTTCAGCTCAGTGTCTTCCCATATAGAAGTGCCAGATGTAAGTATTTAAAGGGTGTCAGATATGTTATTTTGTTATCTAACCTTGTCATATATGTTATATTCCAGCTGGTTGTATATATATTAAATTAGTTTGTGTGTGCCAACTTGGGACTTCTGAATAAAGTGTGTAATGGTGATTTGGAAATGAGGTTGTTGCAAATAGGATCTCTAGAACTGGTGTATGATTTGTTGTAAATAATCTTGTTATAACTTATTTGAGTTGACTGAAAGGGTACAAATCTAAATGACAATTCTGCAAGGTTGTTCTTTTTTTGTATTTTGTACTTTTTTATTTAATTATTTTGTTGAGAGCAGTTTGATATTGCATGCATATTTGTTTAAGTTTTTATGGTCAGTGTTTAATAATATATTAGGCATCAACTTCCAGGAGCAACAGACCCATGGGGCTTGTGAATAAATTGTGTAATAGTGATCCGGAAATGAATATGTTGTTTCATGTTATGAATTGCAGATGAATAGGTCAAGTAAATTAATGCCTTTCTTCAGTTTTAAAAATTAATTTACACTTTTTCAATTGAATTGAGTGTTTTTTTCCCATAACATCATACTGGTGCCACTGAAATAAACTTTTTGTTCAGATCTGCCAGTATACAATCTTCATTCTCCGACTCTACTACTGAATATGGTGACACATGATCTTTCATTTTGTTTTGTGTAGTTTTAATTTAGAATCTGTAAACATTACATCTTCTCTTATTTTCATGCGGTCTAGACATGTTGTACATCATTTTTAGTAATCAACAGAAATTGAAAGATGTGTGTGGGGTATTTTTCAATCATGTACTATCTCCATTATACTTATATTTCATTTTTTTCCAGTAACCGTGACAGGTAACCGGACAGTATTAACGAGTTCAAGTGGAGTAGAGATTATCGATCCAGATACTGGTGAGACAGTGTTCAGTACCAGTCAGAAATATGTACGGTTTCCTGAAGTGGCTAGGACCATGGATTCTGCGCAGCTGGTTACCGACAGGGTTAGTATTAATAGGTAGAAGTGATTAAAAAAGGTATATTATGTATGACTACATGACACCATTGTGGGTTAGACATCGCATATTTCCATTATCGTATATATCCATTATTATTTACAATCCACAAAAGTTATGTCACGAGTATTAACATGTTTTGTTTGTGTATCTGGAGAGGTGACTCATTTTCAAAAATGAGTTTGATGTGATTATTTTGGATAAGTGTAAGACTAAAACAACAGCAGGGCCCGAGGAGATCATCCCAGTTCACTGCATCAAAAAGATGGACCTGATTATAACAAGCATTACTTATTGGAAGGCCTTTGTGGGATTCCATTAATTTTGATGAACATGGGACAAAAATCGGAATCTAGCGTGGGAGATGGGGCCCAAACAATATATTCATCCTCCAGTTGTTGTTTTTGGAGAGCAAAGAATCCTCGCCTTTCCAGTGAGAAGCACACTAATTAAAGAAATATTGAAATTGAGTCAATCACTGACCAAATGTGCTAATTTATAGGTCAAGTCTAGGATACGACAACCACGTGAGAATTACTGCAGTTAAGTTGGCTATAGTGTACACCCAATTTTGTTAAATAATCTTTGAAAATATAGGAAGATTTGTTTGCTTTGTATTTTAATTATCTTAATTATTTTTCAAAATTTTAACTAGACAGTACCTTATGTATTGCAATAGTCATGAAAGGTATGACGTGCCAGTCTTTATTTATGGATTTGGGCACTACTTGTATGAAAAGGAGTCTTACTGAAGGTCCTGTCTGTTGATTTACATTTAATAATAAGCTACTGTTAAAGTGTAAATAAGGCCTAGGTTCAAGTGTTCATTAACAAGTACATATATATGTGTGTGTGTGTGTGTGTATATATATATGTATATATATATATATATATATATATATATATATATAAAATAACCTTTTAAATCTGATAATTACTAATTTTCCTGTCATTTATCAGCTGTGTCACCCACTTTCGTAATTTAACTTACGCAACACTGAAATGTCAAATCTAAAATAACTCCATTTAATGCTATATAGATGAAAAATATATCACTGTATTGAAAACGCAAATTATTTTTGAATCATATTGGATGTCAATCAGTGATAAATTTGGTTGGAGTTGATTATTAAATTAAATTATATATTTGGTATTAATTTTACCCTATTTCTTTCCACAGAACTGTTTAAGTAGGTGTTTGTAATCTCTGTGGTATATAGGCTACTAGTGGTAAATCAGTTCCTTTATTTCAAAACATCCCAGGTAACCAGTGATACAAAAGACAGACTGAGCATCAAAGCCAGCAAGCAAGCCATACTCGTAGGTTATAATGGGATATCATTTGGAGGTCGTACTGTCAGCATCAAAGGAAAGACACTCAGCTTCTTTACAGTAGGTGTTTTATACATTAACAAACCTAGTTAACTCACAGAAAACCTGTCGTCGTTTGTGATTTCTGTTCTCAATAATTCATGTCCTTATTTGCTAAAAAAACTTGCCATTTCTGATAATAATTCCCCCCCCCCCCCCATCTTTGTATGATATGTGGAATGTCTGTGTTCAGTTTCCGTCATCTTTTACTGAACATGTCTGAGCAGAGAACTAAAAGCAGTGTTAATGTCATTGTTGAACATGTATCGTGTGACTAATGGTGTCTCTCTCTCTCTATAGACCAAAGACTTAATTATTGATGGTGCAGAAGGCACTCGGCTCTTATTTTACAAAGGTCTTCCAATAAAAGATGAGTCTGCTCCAGTTCAAGAAGACACAGAAACATACAAGCTTTGCGTACACTCCACAAGCGGGGAGCTCTTTTCTCTACCATGGAATGGTTCTTGTCACCGTACTGTTTTGAAGAAGCAGTAAACAAAATCTTTCATCTTTGTTAACATGTGCACAAAATGTGCACAACCTGTGTGCAATATAACTTTGATAGTGTCTAATTTATTTTATACAATCAATATGATATTTATTGATTGTGCTGTGTGTTATTTATAATTGGCGTGCCGTTAACATTAATGTTGTTTACTTTTTACTCATAATTTTTCTGGCTTTAGCTGGAGTTTATATTTGTATGGTATTTTTCATGTGTTCCTAAAACTTAATATAAAAATTTGATTTAATATTAATTATAATAAAATTGAAATAAAAAAATACAAGGGAATTTATTTTCCGTGGAAGCTTACTTAGTGATGTTTACACTGATTAAAAATTCAGTATCTGAAATGTTTTATAGTGCTTTTATATAACACACACACACACACACTTTAATGAGTTGTACAGGTCTTGTACGGGTTGCTTAACTGTGTAAGTTTTACATTCTTGGTTGGATTCTTATTAGCCAGCATAATAAGTTTTGCTAAATTGTAATTAAATCTTTATCCAAATAAATATATGTAATAACTAAACTCTGTTGTAATATATATATATATATATATAGTTATGTGTCTGAACATTTGTGCACAAACGGGATTAATGCTATGTCGGTGTTATATTTGGATTGTCATAATTTATGACATGTGTGTCCTGATCAATGTCAGTATTATTAGTCAATCTGCTACAGATATTTTATGAGAATGTACCATGTCACATATTATCACCAACCATTTAAACCATTTTATTTCTGCTTTGCAAAATGACATGCATGATTCATAAGGTATGTATTTCAGGATTAAAATAACAGGGTACCTTTCCACTGAAGGTTAGATATCTGCATATGGTATTTTTCCGTGTATACCATGCATTTGTGTACAACGCACCACTTATTGACCAGAAAAATGTCTGGAAAACCTAGTTTTGGTGTATAACACACATGAGAAAATCTGCAGCTGGACTAGTGCACCATTTCTTCCATAATATGCTCCCATGTGGATTTCACCCACCCAACCAGGGGAATCAATGGTCTCTTTAGGTTACCAGCAGCTGTTAGTGGTTTAGTGACGTACACCCTCCACGTACATGTGCATGAATAGAGATACAGATTTTGCTCTTAAGGTCCGCAAAAGATCAAAAGCTGTTTGCCACAACCTTTGATTCCATTTGTAATTGCTTTGATGCTATAATTAATAAAAAAACTTGTCTCAATTGTGAGCAGTGATTTGGAATGTATCGCTAAACAATGAACTATGATGCATGTATAAGTCGAGTTTTTACAATAGTGATTTATGTTCACACCTTGTATAATTATCCTTTTGATCATTTGGTAATTAAAGGTGATAAAAGATCATAATTAGACAGACAAGGGAAGTAAATGATTTATTATAATAACCGTGAACAGAGTTCAATTAAGTTTACAGTATTATAAATAGCAATGCCAGTCATTGACAATGTCATGGATAGAGTTAGAAATGCATACCTGCAAAAGAAAAGCTACGTATCAAGAAGCACACGACAACCGTACCTGTGGCAGAGAGTTCTGTCTATTTTTATTTTCTTTAAAACAAATTGACATGGTATACACTGAAGAATACGGTACACAATTATTCATTTATAACTTACGATGTTTATGTTTGTATGATCTTTGTAACACTTGCATTTTTAGCTTGCCTGCTGTCTAATTGAGCACACAACGTAGTGTATCATTTCATTAACATTATTATGAATATTCATAATAATGTTAATAAAATATAATATTGTTATAGAATCTCATTTTGGTCCATCATGTATTCTGATGCATGGCAGAGCAGGGACAACAACTTTTGTGCATGTTTTGTGTTATATTTACTACACTATATAAAAGATGTTTCGCTGTACTTGTCATCTATTTATTTACGTAATTTGTTTTTTAATATTGTAAAATGGTGCTATTTTCTGTTGTTCTACATATATTACAGATATTATAGAAAGATACTATTGGTGTTTAGCAATAAAAGAATCTCAAAAATTATTGTTCATGAATCTACCTAGAACGTCTTCTTGGTATTTGTTTGTTAAACGTATGAAATGGGGAGAAATTCAGTTTGAGCCGACTGTCAGTGTACTCTGATGGCAGAGTGGTTAGAACCTTATGCTGTTAACTTCCAGGTGGTAGGTTTGATTCTGACTTGTACCTGTGATTTTTAGGATGTTTCCCTAGAGTATTGCCCATCCTTATCAGTATATCACTGGTAGGATCAGTGCAGATGCTAAATAAACGACTCCTGGGTCAAGCAACCTATTTGGGGAAAAAAGAAAAAAATTTTTGAAATCTACCTTTTGAATGTTCTTTGGGGTTTTTTTTAAACGTTGGCAACTGGGGCAAACAGTCTGGTCAGAGAGCGAGACATAGATGTGTCCCTGGATGGTATAGAATGTTGTATGATTGAGAGCCAGACTATAGATTCTTCTGGTTACTAAAACTGTCTTGCATTCTTTAACCAACACAGCGAGGTTACCTAGATTCACCTATCACTATTGTGTTGATGATACCGAGATCTTTGTGCAGGATCAACAGCCTTGTTTCTATGCGTTTGCCGTCACTGTGATAGCTTGACACATACCTGATAGTGCAGCGGTTAGAGTTGAGCACTGCAAACCTCCAAGTTGTGGGTTCAAATCTATCTTGTACCTGTTTTTGTGGGATTAATTTCCTTCGGCAGATATTTCTGTGTCATATGATCCAGGTATAACCTGTGCCAAGACTGAACAACTAAAATCTGAAAGATGGGTTTGTATCATCAGATTAATATGAACTACACAACGATATGATAAAATAGGTGAGATTACTAAAAACTTTATTATTAGATTAAAGTTTTTTTTAAGTTAATTCTGTCTCACTTTCCACATATTTTACAGATTCTATGTGTTGGTGTAGTCATTCTAATTGGTAGTGAACTCGCTCATGTACAAGACTGGTCCAGCTTCCAAAGTGTTTTATTAACAACGTTAAACAAAAATTTGGTTACACGGATCTACACGATTGGATCTGTCTATAAACCGTAGCAATGGTTACATTTTCTGGTGGACAATGAAATAGAGCAGTTCTGTGTTGCTACTTTTCCTTCCTTATACAATATATAGCACATTTAGAATCCTATCTAGAATACTGTTACTGTAACCATGCAAAATTTGTCTTCGGTAAAGTAAAATCGATGAACAATCCTTTTAGTTGAGTTATTACCTGGACACTGGCTCACTAGTGAATTTTTAATAAGAAAAAAGTGAATTTTTAATAAATCAAAATTAAATGAAAATAAACGGAACACAAATAATGATGCAGCTTCTACCAAGGTTACGTCCAATCTGCTACTCCAAAGGTCAAGGTCAATTTATTATTATTTATTTAGTTCAACCTCCACAGAGTGGATAAATATACATACATGTATATACAAGAAAACAAACAAAACAATATAAAATATGACAATAATAGACATGGAATAGCAGTTAATAAGACCTAATTGAAAGTTTGACCAATTAATATTTATTTAGCATGGCTTAATACAGACATGCGGTTCAATTTGGGACTTGGAATTGCTTTTTTTAATGGAATTGGAATTGAATTTTGGCACCAAAAATTTAATCCACAAATTAAGTTACCTTTTTTTAGTTCAGAAATATATTTCTTAGTATCCTATATAATTATTGGGATGAATATGATCAAGTATGTATCACAAAATGTATTGATTAATCTGCTAAATTAATTTACCACTTGGCAATGCACTGTCCTACATGGTGGGTGGAGCTAATTCAGTTGTTTTCAGACCAAATGAAAGGGCTGAATGTTGTGGGAAATTATCAGATCATTCCCTGTTATATAAATAATTATGAATATATATATATATATATATATATATATATATATAGTGTTACTAAAACCAAATAAAACACTGCCCTAGCTTTTATTCTTACATCTAATTTCTGAAAAAGCTTGAAAGTTACTTTAACCCGCTTTAGGGGATTAGCTCAACTCGGGTTTAACCCAGGGGCGGGTTAAACCTGCCAACCTTGATTAATAGTTGAAATTAAATAATTATTATTTTAATGAGATTATTTTATTTTATTCATATAACTATGCGTTAAAATTCACTGGTGAGCAAGTATCCAGGTGAGCAACTTTCCAGTTAGCACCTTCTCTGTTGCACCACGCCAGTTTACACAAGTGTATGTCATTCGTGGTTAAACCATACAGTAATATTTACAAAAGAAATGGAGGGAGTAGCATAACGGAAACCTACAACTATCATCTACCTGCTACCCCCTATGAATAAACGTATACAATATATATACATAGACTACACACACACACGCATATATATATATATATATATATATATATACATGCACACATACATATACATGCATACATGTAGATGACATAAAAGAGCAGTAAACCAGGAGCAAGTAAGAACATGTGGACACACACACAAGCACCAAAAAATATACAAACAAAAGATAAGAGGAACAAGAAACACGATCAATTTGTATAATAAAATTATTTATGGCAGACGATACACTTTGCGTTGCTGCAGTTGACTATGGCAGCGTACTTACCTGGACACAGTTTTTATAGATCGTTTAAACGAGTTATATGTTGAATGGATGTTTAGTTTCGGATATCATTCATTCCACAACAGGAGAAACTGAAATAGTGGTAATTTTTCAATAAATTTGCATTTAGATTTTATAACATGGAACATATTGACCTGTCTGGCTTCATATACAACATTTATATCGCGAATTAACGTAAATATATTACGGAATGACACGGGCAATTTATCACGAGAATAATTATGCATAAAGGGTAAAACTTGAGGCTGATAAAGATCGGATAAGTCGAGAATGCCAGAAAGCTTGAAGAGTGGATCAATATAACTGTTATATTTTTATTGTTATAATTATCCGAAGAGCTCTCTTGCAAAACCTCGGTTTTGTGAAGAAAACAAAATTTTCCATTTCCCCAAGCAATGATTCCATATGTTAAATGAGGATGTAATAGTGAAAAATATATAGTGTATGTAGACTTTCCTGGGGGAGAGAAAATTTAACTTGCTTAATAGTGAAAAGAGCTCGAGATGTCTTACTATTTATTGTAGATAAATGATCTTTCTAGCAGAGAGCTTCATCCATATGTATACCAAGAAATTGACAAGAATGTTCACATATTAGACTCCTTCCATGTATGGATAAATTATATTGATCTAAATGTTTGAATTTTGTTGATTGTTGAATGATCATGTGTTGGGTTTTCTTCCCATTTAGAGATAACTTGTTTCTACAGAACCAATTAAATATATCATCTAGGCATTTATTAACTCTAGTAAAAAGATGAGATGGATTGGTATCTGACAAGTGAATATATATAGAAATAAAAGTGGACTAAGAATTGAGCCTTGTGGGAAGCCACATAGAACAGGCAAACAAGACGACAAATTTGAAGTTGATATATAAAATATAGCGAAATGATCAACTGCACTATTTATAATTATCCCGGAGGATGATTTTTAGAAGTGATGTCATTCGCAAATATATCATCTATGAGTGTGGCGGTTGTATGAGTTGATTTATGTTGGATTCTAGTTGGTTTTAAAACACGTGGAAGAAATCCTCGCCAAAAATGTCATCAACGTATGCATTAGTCGCATCATGAGAACCGTATTTAAGCATATTTATATTCATATCCCCCATTATGACCCCTTTCTTATTTTCAGCATTTATCTGATCCAATACTCCAAGCAGTGTACTAGTAAATATATTAACATCAGCTCGGGGGGCTCTATTTGGTCTATACGCCACCACAGTTATAACTCGGTTACCATCTTTTGGCAGTATTTCGACGACTAGCGACTGGTATATATGTGGGATGAAAACAGACAGGTCATCTCTAATTACGAAGTCAAGTGATTCTTTTATAAGAAGAGGAACGCCGCCCCTACTATCATCAGTTTGCTCCCGACATCGAGAAATAACATTATGATAACCCGGGAGGCTGATACGTTGGTCAAAATTACAGCGTGACACCTTCGCTGATTCCGATAAAATCAAAGGAAAATTCATTAGAATGCATATCACGTAGTAAATAATAAAATCCTCGACAAGTTAAATGTATAAAAGATCTAAGACATTTGTCATGTGACATATCACTATTAATTAAAGGACTTTCCAGATTATGTGATTCGTAATAGTCGCAATTTCTAGTCATTATTAAATGGGAGATATTCCTCCTCAGACTAATCTTCCGTCTGTTGAGATTCATAGAGAGCGGCCAAGTTAAATCTACGATCAGTCGTGATCTCGTTCATAGAAATAATATTATCTCTAGACCTCAATAAGATACTCCTTTAAACAGTGATGTCTGGTGGTTATAGTGCATTCATGTAGACACAGACTCCTCCATCGCACAGTCACGATGTTTAAGAAGAAAGAAAGAAAAAAACACGAATAAATTAGATAATACAGAAATTACTGAAAATGGTGCTGTATTTCTCAGGTGGCACTGGGTTTTGAGCTCCTGTATGTGCGGTAAGCAGGAATATGTACATAAGACTATATTTGTGCGTTTGTGTCGAGTGTTGTAATATGGGACAAATTTGTCATTTAGTTAGACTAAAAGAAAACACACGTAGAGTGTGACTGCTTGTTTCTGTAACTGTTAGTGAGTAGGTGATAAACATTCAGAAGCCAAAGTATATGTACACTAAAGTAGCTTTATATCAGTAGTGGTTGTAATACCCTCTGTTATTGGCTGCACTACGCAGCCTATAATATTAAGTCATGAGTACTGATATTTGCAACCCGTACAGGTAAATCATTGCTGAAACATGTAAACAAGGCAACGCAGAAACAAGCAAGCACACTATTTATATATCGATGTGTATTTCAGGGCAAGAAAATAAACTGGTCACGGTGAATACCATATATGGGCGTGCATAAATATAGGTCAATGTAACTACAAGTTGTAATCAGGCAAAGCAGCTCACGACGAGAGCTCGTACATATAAACATGGCAAAAGTGTTGTGTATAAACATGGCAAAAGTGTTGTGTATAAACATGGCAAAAGTGTTGTGTATAAACATGGCAAAACTGCTGTGTATAAACATGGCAAAAGTGCTGTATGAGAAGCTTACAAACATCCGAAACTAAATCGACCTTGGTTATATTTTAGGTGGGGATTTGTCGACTTATGTCAACATATGAACAACACGGGATCGACTTAGTTTACCCATAAACGGGGTAATAAAAATTGAGTTCAAAGAAAAGGAGTTGAAGAGGTCGATTTTCTTGGTCAAGCTCGCCGAGAATATAAAAACAAGGCCATTAGAAGTACCTACCAGGCGTCGTGTTGGAACAACAACTCGCGAAATCCATCCCCTGTTCAAATATATTGCATCCTTTGGCTATGACTATTGATAAAATAAATTTGATCTTAATCGAGGCCAATTATTACTTGAACTAAATGCTAGAAGGCAGTCAAGTGCTGATAAGTGCAGAATTATTTTTTAGCAACCGTATAAATTTAGTGAAGAAACGACATTCTAAAATACAAACAGCCATGACATTGTGTTCATGTTTCACAATATACCGAATAATTGATAGCACTATACTCTATAGCAATGTGACAGATAGTGAATCAGATAATGAACATATTATGAAATGTTTATTCCTGGATATTATCTTAGATTAATAAGTTCATCTACTGCCTCAGTTGTGGTTTGATATAGGTGTCGAAAACGCCTTCTACCGATGTGGGAATAGGTTTGGGTACAAAATCTAGTCCCTATCCGTAGAACGTTTGTGTCGTCAGATGAGCGCATGTTTTTCAACAATTCCCAGCCTGTTCCGTGGTCACCGTCAGACTTGAAATTTTCCGTGATACCCATTGAACCATTGTCTATGCGGTAGGAATATATAAGATGTGTCGGCTGTGTATGCCTTACTGACAGAGAACCAGCAGAGCCTATACGAGAAGCTGCTCCAAGCTGTTGTGGACAACTGCCAGGAGTACGACCTCTACCCTGACCGAACAACTATCGTTACTGATTTTGAGAAAGCTGTCCTACAAGCCATCACCCCTATCCCGGGTGAATATCTGACACAAAGTACGTCGAGGAAAGCCCAGGAGCTTGGAGTAAGTAATGCCTACAATGAGCATGATGAAGTCCGTATATTTGTTGGTATGATCTACAGCCTTGCCTTTCTACCTGTTGATCGTGTGAGTGATGGTATGCAGCATCTGCGTGATAACATTCCACCAGAGTATGCTGGCCTTGATGACTTACTTAACTACTTTGACATCATATACGTAACCGGCACCCACAGACGAGTCAGGGCACCTGCACCTGCAGATGACGATGGAAACATTCCTGCTGTTACTATGCGACGCCTTCCACATCAGTTCCCCTACATCTGTGGAACACACATCTGTTGACATTGAATGACAGAACACGTACCAACAATATCTATGAGTCTTGGAACGTCAGCTTTAAACAGCTGGTTGGCCACATTCACCCATCCGTGTGGACCCTTATCAACGCCACGCGCGAGAATCATGCCATCGCATCTACTTCAAGACAGAGATGGGAAGCCTCCCCAGAAGAGAGTCAAGAGGACCTCTCAGGAGCTACAAACCAGGCTTCGTAACCTCTGTCAGGCATTTGCTGATGGCCAGAATGAAGTTAGTGACTTCCTTCATTCTGTGGCACACAATATAATAATTTACATACATGATGATAATATAAATCATTATATTATTGTATGTATATTGTTTATTGTTAACTATTATTTTAAACGTATATATCACTGAATAAAAGAATAAGTTGAATAAAAATAATCTTGTATCTTTTTTTTGAATTTGTAGGGGACTAAATATATGGAATTGAATATATATATATATATATATATATATATATATATATATATATATATATTTCCAATCAATGCCATATATTTAGTCCCCATCTCACATGACACCTATAATGGACATCACGCAATTACCTTTCTTTTATCAGTATTGAATGGTGAATCAATTAATATTCTAGCAACGCCATACTGATCTTAGTGTAATGGACTGAGCTTTCTAAGTATCAACATGGTTGGTGCCATATTATTGACCATTTGATATGGTCCACTGGTTATAAGAATTATATAATATTGATCATGCTAACCTTTAATGCCCTAATAATTGGTAATATTCATCCCATAATTATATAGGATACCAAGAAAAAATTTAAAAAATTTGGTAAATTAATTTATGGATTTAATGTTTTTTGTAGCAAACCCTTTAATTACAATTCCATTTTAAAAAAGCAATTCCAATTCCCGAATTGAATTGGCCATTCTGTATTAATCCATACCAAATAAATATTAATTGGTCAAACTTTCAATTAGGTCATATTAACTGCTATTCCATGTCTATTATTGTCATGTTTTATATTGTTTTTTTTATTGTATATATATTTTTGTATATTTATCCACTCTGTGGAGGTTGAACTAAATAAATAATAATAAATTGACCTTGACCTTGGAGTAGCAGATTGGACGTAGCCTTGGTAGAAGCTCACTTTTTTCTTATTAAAATTCAGTGGTGAGCAAGTGTCCATTATTTCATTTGTTTGGGGGCAAGTTCCAGGTGAACAACTCTCCGGTGAGCAACAGTCCGGTGAGCAACTGTCCGTACACCGTGCTGTATACCTTCAGTTGCGAATTAGAATGTCATTGTTACCCGTGTTTGTGAGACATTTCAACAAATCATCTCGTATCTATGTGGGTTTTCCCCTCGGCGGTATGTTCTAAGCGTGCTGGGCACCGAATAAAAAGAGCAACCCCCTCAATCATTCACTGAACCAGTCTCCGAGAGCTAAGAATTACAGTATGTAAGTAAGTATTTCAGTATCACACGTCTATATCAGGATTTTAACATGTAAATCGTATTGTGTGCCTGTTGAGATGAGTGCTAAGTTTAGATTAAAAATTGTCGATTGAATTAAAAATACACATATATATATACATTGCGACGAATAACAACCTGCATAATACATTTATATCGATTTGACATGTTTGTTTGTTTGGCAACGACATGTTTGATAATAGATCTGACGCCTATAAACCAAAACTACTTCAATACATTAACACTTTGTTATCACTTCATCACCAAGAGAGCTGATCTTTGTGAACAGTAAACAAATACAAGTATTTGTTATGTGGGCACACATTAGGTGAATCATATCAGAATAGATTACAATTGTTTTTTTACTTCGGACTGTTAATTACCATGCACAAGTGGATTTAATTTAATGCCAAACCAGAGAGTCGTTAAAATGGAAACAGAATTAGTTTGGCCACACGTCTAAAGGAAATAATTAAAACATGTTTTAGCTCTTAAAACACGACATTTTAAACAGAAAATGCTAGTTGATAGGTAATATAAATAAGCTAATTTCGACAAATCGGTTTTAAGAATCTTAGAAAACATATATTTGCTTGCTGCAAGTTTAGCGTAATTAGGCAACTTATCCCACAGTCTGGAATATATGTATCCCTCATTCAACCTCCATATTACAGTGTCCATTGGTAACAATTCACATCGTGTGACGTCATCTTTGCCAAACATCAAGTAGTGCCACAGCTTTGTTTACAAGCGTCTTGACCAGTTGACAGACAAAATGTCAGATTCCGACGAAAGTTTTGACATTCTCAGGGATATCAAATTCGGATTTCTTCAAGTAATTTTCGGGATTTGTTGACTCCGGCTGACATTCTTAGATCTGCCAATCTTAGGCAGCATGTCCGAGAAAGAACACACAGACATGGTCACATCTTATATCTTGTCATCTCCATTGATGATGACAATTTGGTCTGTGTCTTCCATGCTGTCTGGTCATTTCCTTATTAACATTAATGTATCTTTACAGAAACAATCTGGAACAACGCTCCCAGAGAGTGTCTGTTCATGGTATTTTATCTGACATTCAGTTTTGTTATCTGGTGTACCACAGGGTTCAGTTCTTGGTCCTCTGGTTTTCACAATGTATACCCGTCCTCTTGGGATCATTGCGCAGCGATATCGGGTTAAATATCACTTGTATGCTGATGACATACAGCTGTATATATCACTGGATCCTGACAATGAGTTAAATTTCTCCTCTTCCTTGAAGAATTTAGAACATTGTATTGCTGATATTCGGGTATGGATGACTCAAAATCTTCTAAAACTAAATGATAATAAAACAAATATTTTATATTTGGCATCACCACATTGTGTTAAATCTCTAAAGACCCTAGCATTACAGATGGGTGCATCTTCAATTACCCCTAATGGGTCAGTAAACAATCTAGGGGTTATTTTGACCAATGTATTAGCATGTATGAACATGTCACATCAGTATGCCGAGCTGCATACTACCATCTTAAGAACATCCACTGTTTAAAAGTATTATTGACGCAAGAATCACTTGTAACTGTAGTTCATGCCTTTGTTACATCTCGTATAGACTATTGTAACTCCCTGTTATATGGCATATCTTATTATAACATTAATCGCCTTCAGCGAATTCAGAATAGTGCAGCTCGCATTGTAACAAATACTAGAAAATATTATCATATTACCCCAATTCTTCAAAAACTACATTGGCTACCTGTTAGACAGCGTATCCATTTCAAGATATTATTAATAAGTTATAAATCTATGAATGATATGGTACCAGAATACCTGTGTGAACTGGTTTCCATTAGAAAGTCATCCCGAAAACTCAGGTCATTCAGTCAGATACTATTGCAGGTGTCAGTGTCTCGGCTCAAGTCATATGGTGATTGTGCGTTTAGTGTTGCAGCCCCCACATGTGGAATAAGTTGCTGGCAGATATTAGAAATGCGTCGTCTCTTGAAAATTTTAAATCTCTTCTAAAAACACAACTGTTAAAGGTCGCTTTCACAGATAAATAATTATTATCTTTTAAATCACTTACATGGTTTTTACAGACACATTATTTGGGGTATTATTATATTATATATTATTTGTAGAGCACCTTTGAATAGCTCCTACTAGTAAGGGCACTTTATTAAATAAAACTTATTATTATTATTATTATTATTATTATTATCAAGCCCTACAACTTTGAACCAGACGGTATTAATTGTCAGAAATTAGCTCTAGCAAGTGCAGACGTGGATCGGGAGCAGTCATCTGTGCCGCCTACACCCGGCCCAGATCCACAACAAAAGTTGGATTAGTGTGTATTTGTTTGTGCTGGTATACGATTAATTGATAAGTCACCACTCCAAGTGGCTCTCCCATATGTGGCCTATAACAGGAATGTGCAGCCCTAGATGGAACACCTACTAGACTAGTTTCAGTTTAGTAGTGTCTACAATACACATCCAGAAGAAGCTTTGAGTAGGCATAAGTAAATTTAATTATTTTTTTGGTGCGAATAAGTGACATTTTACTTTATTCACGAATGCGTGAACTGGTGAATGTCCAGTAGTTTGTTCCCAAGATTACCATATTATCGCTCACAAATAACCCTTTTTCTATTCAGTTTCTCCATCAAAATGCTGATTTGTTTGGGCTTATCATTATCCAGTTTGTAGAATATGGCTGGAGTGGCATCTTCTGTGAGCCTGACACTCTTCATGTCATATCCAACTGATCGTTCGAAATAGACGGCGAAATAACGAACATACGTTCCTCGAAGCGGTAAGTTGGCTTCCACTGCACCCTCTTCATGTTTCGCAGCCAATAGAGCAAACGGGTCTTGTTTTGGGGGAAATTAATGCATACCCCATTTACTGGCAGATCCATTTGCACGATTATATGATGATGCACAATACAGCATTTTATACGTTTAATAAAAAAACAACCTAGAACACGTAACACAGGTTAAACAAGGCCACGTCGAGTATTTCCGTCTTTGTTTGTCAAACATTTACACTTTGACTAATTTGGGAAACCTTGCCCTGTGACCTTTAACGTTAGTTTAATTTGATTTGCCTTTAATCTGAGCTGGCCAGTCGTTATCTTTAAGTGGTGATTACCATCAATACGTTATCGAGCATAACGTCACATCCCGATAGGACTTGACGAACAAGGTACACTCGGCAACTTTAACACATAACAAATATCCTGAATAAAAAAATATCATCATTATCTGGCGAGATATGTATCGTATTATCTCTCATGTCACTCGTTGCCGATAGATAAGAGCCATTCTGATTTATAGCGATGTTATCTGTACCTATATATATATATATATATATATATATATATATATATATATATATATATATATATGTTTGTTGTTTATGTTGACTAGTCGTGACAACAGTTGTCTTAGGCACAAGCACAATATATATCATTAAACCCGGCTGATGTCGGATACTGTGTATTGGTGATACAGTCACTGTGATAATCGGAGATCTTAGGTATTGTATCCAGATGTGTCAGGGGTTTAGTTTCTTTAGTGCGTATTTTATTTAGAGAATTTATTTATTAATCTCTGTCGGGACGTTGGTGAGCAAAATGTGACTGAACCCAAATTTCAGTATCTGTCAAGACAAACTCCGTATTTCGATGTCAACGATCAACACGCGAGAGAACAGGTCTTTGCATATTTTTAAAATATTTTTTACGACAGGCGTTCGTTAAGGTTTTAGACATCAAAATGGGATGCGGATCTTCAAGTACTACTGCCGTCGATGCGACGAACGCGCCCGCGGATATGAAAGCTCTCCAGAAAAAGTCTAAGCTGCCGACGAAGTTAATCGGGAGCTTCTACAGTAAAGTTCAGGTAGAGTATGGTGAACTAGGTAGACTGTGTGCAGTGAGCGCAGTACATTATAGGCGTCTTTAGCTACTAGTATGGTTCTCAAACATAACATGTCGATTATTATATTATGCCATTCAATGGGGATGATTGATTGATTGATTTATTGATTGATTGATTGATTGATTGATTGAGTAAATCAAATGAGTGAGCGATTATGTGAATGAGTTATCGAGTGAGTGGGTGAGTTGTTTGGCGTCGGGATATGTGGACGAGGATCTATTTCCTAGAAAAATGTCAGGATTTTAGATTCACTAGGATTCGATCCCACCACCCTGAGAACTGCAGTTCAATAGAATGCATTACCGACTTACCAGAAGGAGCGCCCAGGAGATGACTAATAATCTGGGGCCTGTTACTTCATTAAATAAATTATTAAAGTGAACGTTTAACAGCAAAAACAAATATAACCCGTAAACTATTGAATGCGCATCGCGATTTTTCTTCCATTCTCCAGAAAGTGGACAGCGATGGTAAACTAAACAACTCGCAGTTCGTTGAACTGATGGCGACATCTGACGACGCCGATCTGAAACGTTTCCTGAAGCAGATATTCAAGGCGTTCGACGAAGACAATGATGGGACGATGAACTTCGAGCAACTGTTAATGGTAATTGAGGACAACGATCACCACAATTATGATCATAATAATCCTCATCATTATCATTATTATCATCATCATCATCCAAACGCCATTCATATCACACGTAGATTACTAATACAACTAAAACTGACACATGAGCTCACCTTCGTTGCTACGGGAAAACGTTGCATCGGATTCTTTAGTTTCAGTCCCGAAATATATCATCTTATAATGCTAATTCTACATTTAACTGAAATGTTTTAAACGTTTACATCTATCGTTCGTTTTCTTGTTCATCCTTGTTGTCATAATTACTTATTTACTAACTAATATAGAAAATATGAGACATAGACAAACTCGATGTTGTAATCAAATTATTTTATCTCAGTCAAATGTTGTTGTTATTGGTGTTTTATTTAGTTACTAAGCGTGGTCATCCAGGGATCGTTAATGGAACGCTTGAAAGCCACATTCCAGATATGCGATGAGGACAAAAGTGGCCAAATTGAGAAGAAGGAGCTTGTTGACACCTTTAAGGTATCTGTGAGATTTGGTTTCAGCCACTAATAGCTAGACTAGACAATAATTATACGAAGTTTTGTTTTCTAAGATGTATAATCCTAACTCTAACCCCTATCCGGGTCATAAAACTTAACCTTGACTTAACTCCTATCCTAACCGTAAAACGTAACCTTGACCTAACATCTATCTTAACCGTAAAACCTAACCTTGACCTAACTCCTATCCTAACCGTAAAACTTAACCTTGACCTAACCCCTATCCTAACCGTAAAATTTAACCTTGACTTAACTCCTATCCGAGTCGTAAAACTTAACCTTGACCTAACTCCTATCCAAGTCATAAAACTTAACCGTAACCTAACTCCTATCCGTTCATAAAACTTAACCTTGACCTAACTCCTATCCGTTCATAAAACTTAACCTTGACCTAACTCCTATCCGAGTGGTAAAGCTTAACCTTGACCTAACCCCGATCCTAACCGTAAAATTAACCTTAACCTAACCCCTATCATAACCGTTATACCTAACCTTGACCTAACCCCTGTCCTAACTTTAAAACTTAACCTTGACCTAACCCCAAACGAAAGATAGCATCCGTGAACATTTCTCAACTAGTTATTGTTTAATTTGATCTAGCTTTTAGTGGCTTTGTCATAATTGTTTGTACGTGTTTTCCACGTAATATTTACTACTTGTTATGTTATCTGTTTGATAACGTATTGTTTTATAAGTATAACTGTTCGGTATGTAGATCTATTCGTGCACTATCTTGGCAGACGATAAAAAATACAATTCAAGCACTCGACATCTTTATTACACCCGGGGGCATACACACTAGTGGTGACACCTAGGCAGCTTTATTATAATTAAAATTGAAGCATGAAGGGTGGATCTGCAACTCTACTCAATGACGACTAGCGTTCACTACGTCTAGTACGTTCCACTACATCTGGTTCTTTGACTACGGCGAACCGGGCCCCGCTTTTGGATGATTCAATTAACTAACAAGACGCGTGCATTCCCCAGTATGTGTGTGTGTGTGTTTGTATGCGTATGAAGTATTTTTGTTTTAAAGGGATAGTCCACTTTCATTTCAGATTTTGAGGACTAATACAGCTATACTCACAAATATCATAAATAATGTCAAAATGTGTAAACAATCACCCACATATTAAGTAATCCAGTTCAAAGTGCTGATTTGAAGCTAGACAGAGACCGGAAGCTCCTGAATGCTGACGTCACTTCAACGCATCCGGTTGACCTGAAGTCTGTAGAGCCCGTACAAAAGCATGTAAACAGTGTGAGCAAAATATTATTCCAGAACTAAACGCCATTATCTTGTTAATATTACGTCATGAATGACATACAACCATATCAATTTGAGCCAGAAGGAACCATACAAGAGGAAGATGATTCAAAATGACTCAGATATTAAAACTCAAGAGAAGCTATAATCCGCGTCAGTCTAGAGAGCGCCGATATTTGAGTTTTCTCTTTCCCGTCGTCGAATCTGGCTTCCTCCAGTAATTCAGATTATTTCCCTATATCTATGATATCAGGTATATTTCGTGATTATTATTGTGGAATTGTTGGCTACTGTTCTAAGTATTACATATTTTAAAATTATTTTCTGATGGTGGACTGTCCCTTTAAGTCACTTTTCCACACACGATGATGATGATGAATGGTAGATGATGATGATGATAATAATACTAACGATGATGATGATGATGATGA
Source organism: Paralvinella palmiformis (assembly GCA_025642065.1). Classification (NCBI taxonomy): domain Eukaryota; kingdom Metazoa; phylum Annelida; class Polychaeta; order Terebellida; family Alvinellidae; genus Paralvinella; species Paralvinella palmiformis. The sequence goes on from JAODUP010000155.1 coordinate 142,142, forward strand.
TTGTTGTTTTACGGCCACATTTGTGAACATGGTAGACTAAATGGGCCGAGCGACCTCCAAAGGTAATGAAGCGAAATCAAATATGAAACGCCCTTCAGATATGCCCATGCCGAGATTCGAACTCAGGTGATAGTGTCTCTGGTCTAACGCGCCACCAACTAGACTACGGAGGCGATGATGATGATGATGATAATAATAATAATAATAATAATAATAATAATAACGATAAATCATGGTAACTGACATTAATGATCATTTCCAGAACATGCTCTTCTTGGTCAAAGATGATGGCGTGAAGAAAGGTGACATGGAGAAGGTGGCAGTGACTGTGTTCGAGGAAACAGACAAAGACGGCAACGGCCACTTGACCAAGGACGAATTCCTCGAAGCATTCCATCGCGATAAGAGAGTGAAAGAGTTGATAACTGTCATCTTTGTCGCTATCGCTAAATCGATGAAAGAAGTTCTCGACAACCACAGCCAGTGAACAAGCAGAATAGGACGGCACGTTGGATTAGTTCCGTGGAAATCGAGTTCGATGTCTCCCTTTCTAGATACCATCGGCGTGTTATTGTAGTGTTTTTATTTCAGATCCCGCCCCTTGCCGTGCTCCCTGTAAACACCACCGCCGTCCTGCATATAAGTCGAGTTATGACGATAGCGGTGTTATATCGGTACGCCAGTTTTACACATTTTAGGTTAACTATCTCGAATTAAGGAAAATTGCATGATTCAAAATATATAATATATATATATATATATATATATATATATATATATATATATATAATATATAACGTTACAATATTCATCACCTTTACGGATTAAGCACTTTTCTGGTTTTTGGGTAAATGCTAGTTCAGTCACACCATGACCTATAATCATTACTATTACAGTTATATATACGTATCTCCCCTGTAATGAATGTTGTTGTTGTTGTTGCTTTTTTATGTCGTTTTATCAGACGTAATATATAGCGTGGCACTTATTAGAATGTTTCTCAAAAATTTTGTAATTGAATATTGCTGTAGAGGTACTATATTAAATGTACTTAATAATAATAATAATAATAATAATAATAATAATAATAATAATAAACATATATATATATATATATATATATATATAAGATTAATAATAATAATAATGTATTTATAAAACAACTGATCCATGGAGCCATTCTTAAGTGTTTTGAATTTATAAACCAACCTACTACAATCTATCTATTGTAGTACTAAAGAGTGGAAAACAATAAAACAATAATAAAAATACAATATTCTGCCATCTCTGAGCACAGATAAAGTGATATGAGACTCCATATAACATTATAGTTATGGACAAAGGTTTTCAGATACCTTAATCTTCAGATAGTCCCCCAAACACTTATATTGTAGGCAAGGACGATATTAATAACGCAAAAGACAGACATTTTGAACATGATGGACCCCGTCATTTCATCACACGAAGTCTATATTTAAACTTTTGTATATATTGACGGATGATGATGATGATCGATGTTTTACGGCTACTGTTGTGCACATGATAGGCTAAATGGGCCGAGCGACTTCCAAATGTAATGAAGCGAAGTTAAAGATGAAACACCCTTCGAACACAGGTGGTAGTGATCTGTGGTTCAACGCGCTACCAATTAGACCACGGAGTGTTATTTCAAGAAAGACACAGCAATTAAATTTGGTCTGAAAATAGCATGACGTCATAACAAATTTCGTCATCCCAAATGTCACTTTTCTAATACCAAATAAGCTTTCGATTTTATTAATTAGCGCCTAAAGGGAACAGTTCACCCTCAGATAATATGACTTCAATGTATATTGCTTATAAAAGTAACCCCAAATCACCTAATGATAATCTGGAACTCGACCTGATATTGTAGATATAAAAAAATAATCGCAATTACTGGAGGGTAGTCATTACGGCTTCCTCGAATGCCAAATTATATGGCGGGACAGAACAATATCTGGTGTTCTGATCTCAGAAAGCACAAGGATTATGTAGCCTTCTCAATCCAAATCAAATCAGATGCGGTGTATTAGCCATCCTCGTCACCTTACCTGTGCTCAACCTAACTACTAATAACTGACGCCATCGTCGGTTCATTTACATAAACCTGGCAAGATTATAAACTAATCTTCTGAAGGACTTTCACTATGTGGTTATGTTGAGGCATTTCAGTAACAGATGAGGCTGTTTGGACCAAATATTCACCCTTAATATATACATGGGTCATCATTCTAATCTGAAAGCGAGGCTTAGCTAGCATTCGCACTGAAGCCCCTATCGACACATGTTCATAAAAGAAATTGCACACACTTCTCTCCACAAGAAAGTACACAAGTCAAGTAAATAACGTTGAAGCAGAAAGACACAAGATGCACGTTTTTTTGATTGAGCCTATTGATATAGTATATGCTACTTATGTATCTTGTGATGTTATTCGGTTGATTACTAACTGTGTAAGATGCTATATATACAAACACAACTGATTGTTATGTTATAATCTATTTACTAACGTTGAACAAAGTTGATATTGAAGATACGAAATCTGACCAATCCCAGGTATTGAAGCAGACAATGATAAAACTGTATACCTAGGAGGAGATGAAAAATGGAATTAAATAGTTAGAGAAAGAATTATAAGAGAAGAATATGGAACTGGATAATATGAAGATTAAATCATAACTTGAACATTTTGTGCTTTGGGTTCAGCAATGATGATGATGATGATGATGATGATGATGATGGTGATGATGATGACATGATTAATTTCTATACTGGATTCCCCTCGTACTAACAGTTACTTGTCTTATTTAAATGCCCTTTCCTGTGACCTTTAAGTGGCTAGAGCTTTCAGCAACTAACATGAGAACAACATCATATCAATGTTATAAGAATCAATATTGATGGTCGTCCCAGATGAACGATGGACATCGACGAGTTATTTCTCTTTCTTCTTAGATTGAGACTTGGTCTTCTGGAAGATTTGTCTTCGAGATTCAACTGTTCTGTGTCTATCATTAGTACGAAGATCATAGTCTGGATTAAGTCTTTACATTTTGTGCTGGGTGTTTATCCAATATAGCTGTCTTGAGAAAACACAAGGAAATATATCCCGGATACTTTTAAACGAATGTATCCGTCAACAAAAGCCATTATAGATTGTACAGAAATAAAACTGGAAACCTTCGTTATTAGTATTAGATTTCCAGTTATATTCAAGTTATAAAGGCACAATAACATTTAAATGCCTAGTCGGTATTTCACTCCAAGGTGAAGTAATATTCAATTCTAACTTGTACGCCGGGACCGTGTCAGATGTAGAAATCATCAACATCAGTGGTTTTGTAGATTTATTAAAAAAGAGATAGTGTCATGGTTGATAAGGGATTTATCAGGGAGAACTTGCTGAGGGAAAAGATTATCTCACGGAATATACCATCTTTTATGAGCGATAAATGACACTTTGCACAAGAACTTGAAGAAGCTGAATTCGTAGCTAGTTTGTGCATAGACGTCCAGAGAGTGATCCGGTGCGTTAAAGATAGTCATTTGTTCAACTCAGTCATACCGATGTCCATGGTTGTTTCGGTAAATCAGATCTGCACCGTGACGTGCCTATTAGCTAATTTCAGAGGATCGATTATGTAAATAACATTCGGATATATGTTTTTATAAATAAATTGTGACAATAAATTAATCAAAATGTTTTATTGATTATTATACTTATGTTTATGGTGTTTATGGTGACGACATCCGTATTATCATGAATAAAATTCCAACAATAGACCGATCCAGATCAAATCCGTTGCATCGGTTACGAACTGTGGTCTCGGGTTAGAAACAGCTATGGCGCCCATTGTTAATAGGGGATGGCAACTTTTCAGTAACTTTAAATATTGGAAATCTTTCAGCAAATTATTTCATATTACACGGAGACTGAGACTAGTATTTCAGCTGAACGATTGTGTCTTTCCAAAGGATTTAACGCAATACTTATCAGGGTATAACCCAATGATTGAGCGGACCGATCTTTCCAGATGAATGACACAGCTATGCCTTCATTATTCATGTTGACTCGTAGGGGATTTTTTAGCATGGGTTTCAATGGATGAAATAAATAATTTTAAAATTAAACTTTTAGTTGAATGTAAATTGATTTTAATGAAACTTTTTAAATATTTAATGTAGAATTTTGGAAACATTATTTTTACTTGTACCTGGGAACCAATCATATATGTATCACCTGTATATATTTTTTTATTACATTAGAGTATTACCACCCTTGACATTTACATGTAGTAAACATTGCACAAATGGCTGATTCAGAAAAGAAACATTCACTTTCAATACAAGATATCATGCATAAATACCAATGTTACATTAATAGGAATCACCCATTGAATTATAATCTATATTATCATTGATTTTATCCATTCACATCGTCATGTCAGATGGCAAAGGTTCTACAAAAATTAAGTTTTAACTGGACAGGCCGGATCATGACAGCCATGCAAATCGTGCTGAACTTATTTAGTTTAGTGGCATATATCTATTGGATGAAGTATACGTCTTTCCTATTAAATGCAAAATTATGCTCTGGAGATCATATCCCCTTAATGGACTATAAATAAAATCTAACTATAGCTGGTAAATAGCCTAAATACAGTTTTCAGTATGACATTTATTGGCTTCTAACCCGAGACCGTAGTGTGAAATTCAGCCGCATGGTGGCACCAGGGGTAATTGAACCAGTCTATTACAAGCATCAAAACAAACTTTACCTGATTAGCGCTGTGTCTGAGTCCTGTAGTATACATGCTTTGACAACTAAATGACATCTCATTTCAAATAAATCAGATCCAACAAAATAATAAATTGTAATTTCCGGCAAAATAGTTTTGATCATATTCTTAGTCTAATGTGAATGCTCATAAAAAAATCAGTAAAAGGAGGGCCTCGGTTCGTTTGAATTGCGATTTATCGGCCGCTAGGTGGCTAGTACGACAGATTACTATCTGCCATAAACACCAACAGAATCTGGACGTTATAAGGAGGTTTTTAGGTATTGTTTAAAATAACAAGCGTTTGAACTAATAAAATGAATCATTTTAAGATTTTGAAGACTAGTTCACTTAGTTATTGAGACAAGTGGCAATATCCGTGAAATATATTGTTGGATTATCATGCCTGGATTCAGCTGACGAATTTGCATAATCGTTCTAGATTTGTATTTCTAAGAGCTATCGACGCTAATATTATTCCAATCCTTGGAAGCCATACTATGCCCTTGTTATGTCATCAAGGACATATGCTAGGGGTGGTGTTTTTATCAGCTCCCCCAACATGGGGGATATATAAAATTTATTTTGTAAAATATTAGCATCCATAGTATTTCGATGTGATACTCTAGAACAGCCGAGTGTGACCATAGAAAGTATTAACAAAGAATATGTCCAGTTTGTGTTTGGCCTCCTGCCAGAAATATGGATCGAATTTGATTTCTTCCTTGTGGTGATCATTTTCACACCAAAAGGACTAGCACCACTCAAGACATATGATCACTAATTGTGCTTGAATCTGTGTCTAATACATGTGTCGTCTGTTCAAGGTGGATATTCCATTTTATAGTACCCTCGAATACAGTACTACCTTTTGGACAATTTATTTCAAGAAAACTAAAGGGTGGCTTTCTTTCACGATCGTTAATTCACCTATCGGGGCTAACAGCAGTGGTGCGCATGGGCTAATGACAATACCAGAGGACATAGGTTGATGGGGTGATCGACAGCTGTCATGTATTTCACAGCAGTTACGGGTTCTTTCCGTAAGCCTGCTTTCATACCAACAGTCTGAGCCATTCTGGTGGATTTCATCTGTTATAAAAGGCCATCATGTGCCTTTTGGTGGACCAAAACATTGTGCATTTAGACGCAGTAATACTAACCATGAGCACGGAGCTGATGCCACATTGATGAGTTATTCTGAAAAGTTTTTTTTTATTCGAATGTGTACATTTCATCTATGGACAATATGAGATCTTTCACACGATCGAAACCTGCAATACGATCATCTGAATGCAGATGTTGTTGCAATGTATGCAATAACAGATCCCTTGTGAAATGTTCCAGGTTTGGTGCTAGACGCTGGCAGACGGATCGACTTGGCTCAGAATAGGAAAAATTCGAGCGGTGCTATTGAGCTGTACTACTGTGCTATCGATAGCTTGAAAAAGAGCTTACGACACACACCTTTTGTAACTCGGTGTCTTTTATTTTAGGTCCTCTTGGTTGGTGCAGGTGATGGGCTGGGATGTCTTCTGATATGGCAGACAGTGTTGTCGTTGAGTTCAGTGTATTCTTTTGCTATCGTTTCAGTATTCAAACCTTTCAGATCTGATCACATGTTGTTGAGGTTTTGTGTGTGTTTTTTTCTTGTGCTTTTGCGCTTATTATGTTCCAATATGAAGGACCCTTCAGTTCATGCTTGAAATTTTACAAAATTTTTATTTCAAAACCACCGAGCATACATGTACTGGGTCACACAGTGTGTAGCTCATCCATTGTAAGTGGGACGTTTCAAATGTTTACACAATGCTATTTACTTGCTGAATGGCTTCATTAAAATTGACAGTTAACTTCTTTTAATGTTTTGTGAACAGGCCTCGTATTGCGGAAAGCTCACAGTCCAACAGGGATACCGTCAATGTCTCTCATAAATATTATCCACTTAAAGGTATATTATTCCGCATAATTCTTAGAAATCATGAAACATCTAAATTTAGTTTGGTTTATTCAATTGAGACACTTGCGTACAGCCATTGGAGTCGAGGGTTGAAACAAACTCAGATCAGATCCCAAAAAGCAGAATTGCAAGACTTCAGCAAGTTTTCACCTAACTTGGTGGGTTGTTTTTAGAAATCCATCAGGATCGTTCTTTTGTTCTGTGAACTCTTTTTTATTATTACGGTTAAAGATGACGGGATTATTTTATTCCCTATCCGATATCAAAACAATTCTAACCACCAGCTATCATATTTTCATTAAAATGTTCCCTAAATCCTTAATTTCTGAACTTTCACGAGCCATTGCTGGTGGGTAATACACTCGCTAGGGATTATCGTATGACGTCATCTTTCTTTACCAAACATCAAGTAGTGCCACAGCTTTGTTTACAAGCGTCTTGACCAGTTGACAGACAAAATGTCAGATTCCGACGAAAGTTTTGACATTTTCAGGGATATCAAGTCCTACAGCTTTGAACCACTCGCGAAAAAGATTACAGACAAGTGTTAATTGTGAGAAATTAGCTGCAGCAAGTGCAGACGTGGATCTAGAGTAGTCACCTGTGCCGCCACAGCCGGCCTCGGTCCACAACAAGAGTTGGATTGGCGTGTATTTTTTGGTGCTGGTATACGCTTAATTGATAAGTCAACACACTGGGCCTGAATGCGAATATTTCCCTCTTCCAATCACTTAAAGTCACTTAAAATAAAGTGATATTTTCCGGTACACGGGAGCCCGGTGGATGAACGGGGCTCTCCCATAAGTGGCTTATACAGGAATGTGCCGCCCTCGGTAGAACACCAATAAGTGAAATTTTACGTTATTTACGAATGATCGTTCGAAATAGACGGCGAAATAACGGACATACGTTCCTCTAATTTTACACATTACACAGTCGCGCGCACATACAAGTAATGCATTTAGAAAACACATTTTATTATTACACAATAAGTTAAATAAATGAATATCGATATTTATTTTTAATCTAATTGATGTTCCCTTGTTTCAAAAATACAAAGGTAGTTGTCATCAACTGTTTATTTCTTGCATTTCTGTCCTTTACTTGCCATCTCCAGGAGTTTTCTGTTGGCTAAGAGTTTTCTGTACATGGCTGGACATTCTTCTGGGAAATTACGGTCCTGTTAGGCAGAATAAAATAAATATCTTGTTTCTTAAAAACTGGGTAGGTAGGTAGGGTTTTATTTTTATTTTCCCAAAAGAGGGAAAATATGCGCATTTTTTATGTTTTAAAGCGGCTTGGTGTCAGTGACTAAGTGTTAATTATAAAAGTTGAAATATTTTAGTTAATGCGTTTTGGTCATAAATATACTTCGTAGGATAATTTGATATGTAAAACCGTCACTTCACCCACCCATGGTAACACTGAAGTTATTCATTCGGCATATTCCGTTATTATGGTGTTATTACTAAATTAACCTATGGCATGTTTCGCATATTTAATGTGAGTATTTTTAAGCTGATTCTGTGCCACAAAATCGGTTTAGTTTCCATATGCCAAGTGATTTATTTACTTCAGAAGACATCCGAAGAGTTGGAAAAGAATTCGTTGATTGGCAACAAGCTACCTTAACACTTGATCTGTCAAATTCATGTATGGGTGACCCATTAACCGCACTCACTAAAGGGCATTGAATAAAGGCATTGAATAATAGTCATACGGAAAATTACGAGGCGCATCAAGGGGTATTTCTTCACCCATGAGTGGGCTTTTATTTTTTCTGTGAACCGTAAATTGAGACTTTTCTTCCTGAATTGTGAATTAAACGTGCTTACTTTCCTCCTGAATTATGTTCCCTGTGAATTGTGACATGAGTGTTATTTTTCCCTTACCCTCTGATATGAGTAATTCAAATAAAAAGAAACGGGAAAAGCAGATGTGTACAAGTGGCAGCATTCGAACTTTTTTAATTCACACAGTATGGCAGATACAAGTATCACCCACACGCTTGTACACAATCCTCCCAATTGATTGATGTTTTACGGCCACTTTTGTGCACATGGTAGGCTAAATGGGCCGAGCGACCTCCAAATGTAATGAAGCGAAGTAAAAGATGAAACAACCTTCAGATATGCCCACGCCGGGATTCGAACACGGGTAGTAGTGATCTGTGGTCCAACACGCTACCGCTAGACCACGGAGGCGCCCGGTAACCATAGAATAGTGACAGCTTCTATGAACATTGCAGACATTGCTAAATTTCTCGTATCTTTTATTTACAATGTCAACGTAAACGATTTCACAGTTGTACTTTCACCATTGCAAAAATTCGAATGGATTTTTATGCATAACCATACACATATGTCTACATAATTTTACACCGCATACACATAATATAATAGCCACGGTAGCTTCGTCACCTCTTATTTATGGCAAACTGACACAGACTGACAGATTCATCGCCATCGGCACGCCACACAACATCAGTATGATCGTAGACTTACATGTAGGTGTAAACAATTCGTCCAACATGGGACAACAAAACAAGAAAACAAACCTTTGTCCAAGTTGTCAGTGGTAAATAAATGATACAGAGTATTCATTGTATGTTTTCCATCCACCACCAACCATATTTTTATGGTGCCTTACAATATGTGAAGATCAAAACAGGTCCGGTGTAGCAGTTAATTACAAACACCTGGAAATCGCACGGTAGTTAATTGGCAGTAATTAACACACATACAAATGGTTGTTAGAATAAGGGTTAGGGTTAATTGACAGTAATTAACACATATACAAATGGTTGTTACAATGCGGCCACTGCAATTGAAAATATTACTAATGGCGGCTAGACCGCTATGCCGTGGTCTGAGAGTAATTAACACAAATACAAATGGTTGTTATAATATGGCCAGTGCAATTGAAAATGTGTGATTCGACTTCTATAGTTATATTTTCAAAAACTATATATTAATTCACCATATAAACCATCTTTTTCAAAACAACCACTGACATTCAGGGGGTTTTGTCCGCGGGGGTTTTGTCCGGGATTCAAATCGCACATCCCAGGCCAAGGTTTCTAACTTCCTAGGAAATCACAACCCCATCCCCTAGGAATCGTACTCCCCCATATATATATATATATATATATATATATATGGCTCGATCTCCATTTTTTAATGGCGACGGGGGAGGTAAATATATAACCACTTTTTATATCATAACTGCTATATATTACTTAAAATACATAAAAATTATAAATATATTTGTGCAGATGGGTGACAAAATTGTAGTTAGAAGATTGTAAAATAGAAATGGGGCAGCTATTCCACTGTTTTGTGACATTATTGAATGAATACATGTGCAATGGGGAGAGGTTATAGGAACAGAGAAATAGACTCATTTTTTTCTAAAATCATATTTTAATATTTCTATTTCTTCAGTTATTAGATTAAAACCTGATCTATGAAATTAAATAGTTTTTTGTTGCAATTTTACAGACATACTATACTTTAAACCATTCTTAAACATAAACCTAATTAATTTTGTGCCAAAAAATTGCAAAAAACCCAATTTGATCCATTTCTAACGTATAAATATATCTAGTTCATATTAAAATTACATATGGCATGAAGGCTTATGATGAGATGCAATTAAAACACCACCACTACTGGTATGTGTCATATATTGTGAGGGGGGTTTCTGCTTTCCAAGGGGGATATATGATTTCCTAGGAAATCACAAGTGGCTGTTTGTTATTCACAGGATGTGATTTCCTGCTATACCCGGCTTAAGCTGGCGACTGATGGAGGATGACGTACAGTCTGACGAAAAGCTGGATGTTTGACCACCCTAGTCATTTATAGGTAATGATTCTCTGTTATAATCTGTATGGTAATTTGTATCAGTTCACTGAGGTGTGAAAAACATATGTTATCGCCCTGTGTATTGTAAGAAGGAAGTGTTGATACAGGTAGTGCCTGTGCTCATCTTGTAATGTGTAGGTATATCCAGTAATTTCAAAACTATGTCTCTTTAAGTAATACTGTTTTTTGTTCTTACAATACATATCTTACAAGTGGATTAACAGGATATATTGAGGGTTTTAATAAAATTGTTATACTTTTTTATCTATAAACCTTATGCTCTAGGACTTGATATACCAGTATAATGATAAACAATCTGATTTATCTTGGCTTAAAAAAAAATATTACTTTATTAATTCTTGGTTTGGAAGTGACCTTATTAATATAAAGTACAATCCATATGGAGGATTGTGGATGATGATGATGATGATGATGATGATAATACTGCTGCTGATGATAATATACAAAATTTGAATAGCATCCTATATAATAAATAAGAAGATTAATCTAAGGCACTTATAATAAATGGTTCAGTAATATATTCAACATCAAACAGTTCTAATTCATAAATTAAACTAGAACAATATTAAATATGATTAACCAATAATAACTAAATGGGAAGACAATATGAAAATCAAATGACAATAGAAGTAGATTAATTAGATAGTAGAGTTAAGTGTTAATGATTGATTTATTGATTTACTTATAGATTGGTTTACCCATTCAAAAGCTAACAAAGTTTCTGGGTTGATTCAGCAGTGAATGATTGATGAATGGATAAATAACAGAGATTTGCATGTTATTTACCAATGAGTTCATCTGCTGTACTTTGTGTATGTCGCTTCAGTTATGATCACTAAATATTATATGATTGAGTGACAGAGACACACTTGAAAGTTTCACCAAATGTTTTTTAATATCTTTATTCATAAATGCACTGACCTGCACATACTAATACTTGCAGTAAGCTAATGTGTAATAAAGTATTTTTAATTTTTAATTACACCCCTCCCCTGTTATACCACAGACCACTATAACACAAGAAATCGCTTATAACACAGTCAGATGTTGAACCACAATGTTTCCGCGAAATGGCATGAAATCCAACACTGACTGATCACATTTTTGACAGTTTATAATTCAGATGTAAAAATCATAGGCAATGGCCACATCTTAAGCATGAGAAGATTTATTGATAACAACCTTAATTACATACCACCTTGGCTCAACCAGACAAACAAACAGCCCAATCACAACCCTCATTTATTGTTTGACTCCACTAACTAAATAAGTTTGATTCTGTTTGTTAATTCATAGCTATTGTATATGTTTTATTTATTGCAATTAAGAATCATATTTTGCGCATAAAAGACCTCTGTTTTGATCAGATTGTACCATTTTTCAAATGCTATTCCTCATGCACAATGCTACTTCAAAATGCCAAAATGAAAATCATACATTATCAAAGAGAAAATTGCAGGCTATTGCACCTGTGATGTTTATTTATTGGTCAATATATTTGCTACCTTCATCTGAAAAACATACGCTATTTGTGGCAGATGAATATCACCAATACAACATATATATATATATATATATATATATATATATATATATATATATATATATCATAACATATAAATATAGAAATTATACATAAGTAATAAGAAACATAAATTAGTTCTTCATTATATAATGGTAAGCATAAATTTAAATCAAACTACATAATATTAATTTGCCAAACATGGTCAGTAAGGAATAATATACTAACTTGTTTGATACAAAAGAGAGAATATTTGGCTTTAACAACAACTATAACAACAACACAGCTAATTATCATGAATTATATTACTATTGTCAGTGCTTTAACTACTGCTGCTGCTACTACTACTACTGTTACTACTACTGTATACTATAACAACAACAGTTTTTTACTAAACAGTTTGATACTACAAGTACTACCATCACTACTGCTATTATTATAGTTATTGAATGATCAGTGTTGTTACAATATTGTCTAAACTGACTATTAAATTTGTCTTTTTTATCTCTTAAACAGACATGGATATAGCCCATTTTATAATGTTTACAAATAAGACATGGCTTCTGTTCACCTTGCTCCATCTTTAGACGTGGTCAGTTCACTGACAAGATCCTGCTAAGTTGAGAAAGAATTTTTTCATACAATTGTTGCTTGAGCAGTCATCATTCTCCACACAGCTTTCTCCTGAGGGTAGTTTGGGCTGACAGAGACCATTCACATGATAACGTTTTTCCTTGATGCAAGTTAATGGCGAGCAACACTGGCCATCCCGTTGACATATCTGGCCGTGATCTATACACTCAACACAGTAACCCTTCTGCTTAATAGAGAGAGAATATATATATATATATATATATATATATATATATATATATATATATATATATATATATAAAACAGACATGGGTTCAATTCCATTTTATCAATTCCAATTCCACTCAATTCCATTTGGTCAATTCCAATTCCAAAATTTTCAATTCCAATTCAATTCCAAAATTTTCAATTCGTACTCTTTTTTTGCTTAATATTTTTTACAATGAGTAGATACTCAGTGTACCTACTTCGAATACGTACTCCGAGTAGTTTATATTCCAAGTAAAATTGTCATGGAAGAAATATTTCTAAATTAAAAAATTAAACGGTAAATTAATTTGTGGATTTAATTTAATTTTGCTTGTTCTAAACATTGAATGGGGGTAAATTCCTAAATAACAATATCTGTATATAGATTACAGGCATATATTATATTATATTTTCTAATCATCAAAGGTGCATTTATATTCCACTGCTCAGTAGGAGCCTTGAAATGAATGTATTTGCTTAGCTCCACCCAGCAGGGGTCAGATCCTGTATTTACTTTCACAACCCTGCTGGGTACTAAACCAATGACATATGGTAAGTTTACAAAATCTCTCAAATGGTTATTAAACAGTTAGGTTTGGGAACAGGCTATAGTAGTCACAGTTTGAGGAGAGGAGGGGAAAACTTAGGCTCCAGATTGGCATTCCCGGTGAGATGATAAAATTAATTATTCCTAAATAGCAATATCTCTATATAGATTACAGGTATGTGTCACAGTGGCTAAATGCTCACTTGGGGTACCACAGTCTGTGTACATATCTGATATATATATATATATATATATATATATATATAAAAGGAACAACGCTCTGGATCATAGTGGTTCCAGTATATTAGTAACACCACATGTAAGTGTTAACATTGTAAAAATGGTATAGTAATTTTGGGATTTAATTGTTTTGTAGGAAACTTCCAATTCAAGATTTCTCGATTCCAATTCAAGATTTCTCAATTCCAATTCAAAATTTCTCAATTCCAATTCATTTTTTTAAATAATTCAAATTCCGGAATAGGAATTGACCATCAATTCCAATTTAGGAATTGAATTGACCGATGTCTGATATATAAACACACACAAACACACACACACACAACACACACACACACACACACACACACACATATGTATATCCACTAGGAGAGAGACTGTGTGTGTGTGCGGTTAGATCCTGGAAGATAAATTTCCCATTTACAAGATTGAAACATGCCCTTACTTATCATGCGTTTCCAATTATATACATAAACTTAGAGAGCGAGAGAGAAAGAGACTATTTCTCAACAAATCTTTATATCATGAAATTTGTTTTAAAATATTGAATTAGAGACACCAGTTTAAATTAAAGGGTTTGCAGCTTTGCTGTTATTATTGTAACAATGCTACTTACATCAAAAGGGTCATATATCTCCAATTCCGTCTCCCTGTAACATATCATATCTCCACAGCATCTTTGCCAAGGCACTCCACGGCATTCTTCAAACATTTCTTTACATGAAACAGTCCTTTGTACAATGGTCCTGACATTCTGAGTAAATCCCCTCCATACATCTGATACTCTGTGTGTATATATATATATATATATATATATATATAGAGAGAGAGAGAGAGAGAGAGTGTGTGTGTATGTGTGTGTGTTAGTCCCTGAATATAATTATTTAAAATGTATTATTATTATTAAGGTTCTGTTACTCCAATATCTTCACGAGTGCGTTATGATAACTGAACACCAACTCTTCTTACACGATAATCAGCATACAAGAGAAGTGCGATTTACTCGTCAACAGTAAATAAACTGTACTCGGAGAACAACACAAATACTGAAACAGAACCAAGTCATACCTTCTTTGTTGACCTGCAGCATTATCCGCTAGAAAAAAAAAAAAAAAATAGGACATGGCAGCCATTATTTATTTATTACCGCGACTAATGTCGGCATGTGTCGTTTATCAGCAGGAAATGTGGTAAACGCGAGCCGTACGCTAGCTTCATTATCTCTTATTTATAAATTACACACATACGTAAACATCTATTGTTTTAGAAGGATGTCCTTACCTATGTTAACGACGAGCCAGATCGTTATAATGAGATAAAAGTTTGTTTTCATTCTGCCTTTTTCCGTCTCGTTTCGCGGTTCCTGATAAGATAATGGCGGAGATAGCTGGCGTGATGACACATACGTACAAAACTTCTGGCACGATCTAGCTATCAGACAACTACTTTATATACATATATATATATATATATATATAGACAAATAATATCAAAAGGTTTGTTATCAGTTAAACCGGATTATTAATACTACAAAAATGTGATATCTGCTAATAAGGCTTCCAGGATGTCACACACACACACACACACACACACTTATGTATATCCACCAATTGCCAGGCTTTGATCGAGTGATGCTTTAAGTAAATGTTCGCGATCCCGACCTTTACTATAGACCAGGCGATTAAAAGGATCCTGATGCGGTTTTAAGCCTTGGTCATTTTGTACTCGTACGCGATAGTAGACATTATACGGCAGAATAAATCACAACCGATGAAGTTCTAACGTAAAGATCAAAGTTTTCCTCTTCAGGATAATCACCAACAATCGGATTTGTTCGATATCAATGAACGTATTGTTCGGTTTCTGAGTTGTACCAGTTTCTAGTTCTAACAAAAATTAATTAGGCTTATAGCCTTAACCACGACCCTATCATATATATATGTATATATATATATATATATATATATATATATAACGCATACCACCAACCATACAACAACTACAAACCCAGCAAGGCGGATATAGTTACTGTTATAATATAACAATATTATATTAGTACAACTTTGTTATATTATAACAGTAGAAAGTAGATATATCCGCCTTGTTGTGTTTATAGTAGTAGATGTCAATGCTGTTGTTGTTGTTGTTAATTGTGCTGGTGGTGTGGTGATTTCTTTGTACAATTCATTAAAACGTATCTTGCCGGAGTAAGAATAAAGGAATGAAAAGGGTCGAAATGGAAGTTTCTTCTAAGTAATGTTGATATATTGTTAAGATTTGTCTATAAATTGTGCCGGTCGGAGGTAACTCAATATCCACGAACAACGACCATATAACATTGACTTACAACAGACATCTAAATGATAATAATATGTCACTTCAAACGATAAATCTATACCCCCCTCCACACACAATTCTACACATACACACACACACACACATGGGGGCAGACGTAGTATTTATAAGATAGCGATCGTTAATGCGACGTTGATGGTATCTCGGAGACGAAGAAATATATATCAAATATCATGTTAATATTCGCGTAGTAATAACTCCACGTCATGGACAGTTCCCTATCGTAAAGACATGGACGCTACAATTGCTGAAAACAAAATTTTCTTCCTCGTCATTTGACTCCCGAGTGTGCGGTTATGTCGAGTAATGGACATTTTCTTGGACTGTTAGAGCTTGCTGTTTGGTCGGCAATTAGATGGTTGTCCTGCTAGTGGGTTGCCCCGATGTGAATGGCTCCAATGTCAAATAGCGACACTCTCCGTCGTTCCAGGAGTGAGTGCTTTGTTTGGCCCCTTCGTCGTTGGTCTGACCTGGGACGAACAACCGAGTCGGCCGTTCGTTTCCGAATGAGGTCATGGGGGCGAAATGTTTTATTTATGGATGAAACATCCCACAGTGGGATGGCGAAATACGTCACCCAAATGCAGTTCTAAAGTGTTCACCGAGAAAATCGTTGTACGTTATGAACATTTACTAAAGTAATATAAAATTAATCAATATAAGGTATTTATATCGCCCGTGAGTCAATCAACGAGTCATTAAGTTTGGGAGTGTTTCGCTTAGGCTTTGCTACTTTCTGCGAAAATTAGATGATCAAATGAAACACCCAACACTCCGGTAACGCTGGATATTCTATCCCACAACCTAGATATCTGCACCACAGCGCGCCACCAACCACGGAGTATTTCTATGTCGTAAAATGAAGCTTACTTTGTACGTTCTAATTCTACTTCTATTATAATAGACGTGCGGACTACTACTATATGCGCACTCAGAGGGTCGAATCCCTAGACAGCTGCGTTTTTTAAATAACTCAAAATAACAACAATCTTGTGCTCGCCGATAGCTCGTAGATAGCAATTTTTGAAAATGTGAGATTTTGTGTATGCGGCAGGCGAAATTGGTTGAGCGACCTGCAAAGGTAATGAGGCGAAGTGAACAATGAAACACCCTTCAGATATAGCCCAAACGGGAGCTGAAACTCTGGTTGGGGTGGGGGGGGGGCAGAGTATGGCCGACCATGTTACCAGTTAGACTTGTAACGACGCCCTACGCAGTTCCTTGCATTAGCACCTTTGTCAATCGCGAATCTAAATTTACTTCATTGTTTCTTTTAGGAGTTGGCGTGGTATTGGTGCTTTCGCGATGGCTATGTTTCGCGGCATCGCAAAATCAAAGGTTTACCACATCTTTCAAATATCGCGAGATTATGCGACGCAAGTATCGTGGGAGAATGAAGCAGGGCATATGTCATCTACGTACTTCCTCTTGTAAATGGTAATTATTAAAGATATTATGACGATTAAAATATACAACGCTAGCGGCAACGAAGATGAATAGATATTGAAGAGAAAAATACTTCGAAAATGTGTGTCAGTTCGCGTTGGCGAGGAAAGGTGGAGCATGTAGAACCGGGGTACACTGTCTTCAATGTTAATGAGACTTGTCAACATTACATCGTCCAGCTGGGTTAATAGTACCCTTTTTTATTTGAGCAAACCTATAGGAATAAGATGCCGGCCTTTGAGTACTAGGATCTATCATTTTTTCCAACTGGCCGATGCTTTGAACCATGACGAAGTTCCTACATCCAGATCCATATATTACCAAACTTGGTGGTGCCGCCCCGATCGTGTCTTCCCTATTTCATCCTCCGCTTCACCAATCCTGCGCCGGAGAGATCTCGGTCATCCTCGCTTCCTTTTTGCCGTGAACAGTCCAACGCGTTGCATTTCTAACGTTGAAGCTGTCTTCATCTTTCCGTTGGCTTTATCGTAATTCGAACTTCGTTTCTGCACCAAACAATAACATAGTCCAGCATTAGCCGCGAAGTGGCCCCGATTAGCGGAAAACCCACCATACGTCACGGAATCATGACAGCGCCCCCTTGGGTCTGCCGTCGAACATGGCGATATTGTTTTTAATCGACTGAGTCTTTTACTCACATACGAGTTAGTAATATGCTCGCGACGAACAAATAACTTACCTCGTCGCCAAATATCGGCGACGATTTTATCTGATCGTGACAGGTTGGCGATCTGCGTTCTGACAAGCGGAGGTGATACTTTATCAATTAAATATAAATATTCGAGGACGCCATATGCGATAAATATATAATGGACGGTGATTGATTACATTTAACGCCAAACAGCGTCAAATCCCGCTAAGTGAGTCAGGTTAGTCGTGATTTTTCCGATTCTGTTATTTCTCCGAATTCGCTGCGATCCCTGTTTAAAATATCAATCACCTAGAAATCAGACTTCGTGGCATAAATTATGTTCTTGTCCCAGTCAGCGAATACATAAATATTATACAGTGTCTGTAATTTGCATACAATCAGTCTTCGGATATAATGTCAAATTAAATTTAACATGTGAACGTACATAATACACTAGGTACGTTAAGGAGAGGTCAACGAACTTGACTATATATTTCAATTTACTGCTATTCAGGTAGCCTTTTTTTCAAACGTTTTGTGTAACTCTGGAGCATTACTCGACGGGGAAGCCCGATTCTGGTTGTATACATGCATGATTAAACAGACGCGGTTATATACCGTTTATGGACTGCCATACAAATGGACGTAACAAGATTTGTCGGCTTTATATCCTTAAACGGCTTTCATATTGATAAAATCAGCAGCGACGTACACAACGTCGTTCCAAGTGGAAGATTGACATTAATCGATCGCAAAAATATTCCGGTTTGGCGACGATAATGGTTATTTGCTGATTGGGGCTAGTACTTATAAAGGAAATAGGTAGACTTTTATAAATAATCTATATCTGCCCATCAGAGTACTTTTAAATATATCATAAGCCACAATCAAGATGGAAATATAAAGAATAATCTTATTAACATGTTGACAAATGGATATTTGTTGTGACAACAGCCGTTCTATTAACAAAAAGCATAAATTAACCAGATAACTTCTGGTGCTTTGGGGGGTGGAGCAGATGGAGATCCTGGTAATTATTTCACGTAGGCTGTAATTAATGATATATCACGTTTGTGAACCATATTAATGTCTACAGAACTTGCTGCCAAATAAATTAATGCATTTTTGCTTGATATAGCTTAGAAATACACAAACATATACATATAACACGGAACTGCTCAATGGTCCTTAATCGTATGACAATGATGTGAACATTTATAATTACCCAGATGATAATACTTTGGTATATACCAGATATAGTTATGATTCAGTCAAAGAAAAAACTATTACATAAAGTAAACAATGTTACCTCCTGATCTGAAACCATTTTTATAAAGGTAAATTCTGACAAATCCGATCATATTGATAATTAGGTGCCCCGAAAATAAAGTAAAAATGTTAAGATTACTTCTCGATATTAAAATAAATTTTAATGAACATCTATTCAAGCTTTGTAACAAAACCAGCAATCAATTACGAATTCTATCTCGATTAAGTATAGTTCTTGGTCAATCTAACAAAATGTTGCTGTACAGTTATTTTATAAAATTCTATTTCAACTATTGTTGTATGATATATGATACTTATACTAGATACTTATGGTGGTAGAATATTACTATATATAAGCTTGAAAAACTTGAAAATGGTCTATGCGATGCATCACTGTAGATTTTAAAATTCTTACGCTAAATTGTTGGATAAGTGCAATAAACGACCACTGTAGTAAGAATTTATAAGTCAATTAGATGATTGTATCAAATCAAGGAACACAAGTTTTAGTTTTAGATATGAAAATATTGTATGTATCTCCGAGTACGAAACAATCGCGTATAACGAGGGAAGCTTCAAATATATGACATCTTTTCACTGGAACAAACTATCAGAAGATTATAAAAGAAAAATACATTAAAAAGTTTAAAGAATGTCTTACAAATATGGAGACTTAATTATCATAGTGGTATATATCTGTATACTGTGTTTTAAGCAATATATTCAGAATGAAGCCTGTGCAAATAATATTTACCTAATGTAATATTTCAGGTAAATTGTAAAATTTATTAATTGTGTGTGCGACTGCCTATCGAGCACGCCAAGACGTCCACCAACATGGTATGTGACAGTTTACCGGAATTTCGTAAGATGGTCGTCCAGTATCATCTTGTGCTTGCTTTCCTGCTCATTATCTTCGTGAGCAGTTTACGGGCTCTTCCGTGATCTAGCGGTAGCCTGTTGGACCACAGATCACTACCACCAGTGTTCGGCGTGGCGTGGGCATATCTGAAGGTTGTTTCATCTTTGACTTCGCTTCATTATACCTTTGGAGGACCCTCGGCCCATTTAGCCTACCATGTGCACAAAAGTGGCCGTAAAAACATCAATCGTCGTGAGTAGTTTACAGGTTTTTAGGGCGGGGATGTATTAGATGTAGGTGCCATCCTGGGACAGGTCCAATACCAACCGGCTTTGGTCACCTATAACTATGGAGGTGTGAATTATTTCAACATCCCTACTTTAATAGTGCAACTTTTAGCATATAATTATCCAATGTATACGTAAATTGAATGTGGAGGGAGTATTGTATATTAATATTTCAGTTGCATGTATTTTCGCCTCATTATTTCATATTCATATTCAGTTGTTTTGTCTTATACACATTTGTGTCGATTGATTAGTGTTTGTCACTAAAGTTATTTGTTTACATTTTTCGAGTATTATTTACATTTATAATTTCTTTCACACACGCACACGCATACACACACACACATACACACACATACGTGAGCGCGCTTGGGATGATGCTTCACGGACGTGGTTTTATGGGATGCGCGTGATTTTGAGACAAACCTAGCGCCAAAGTAAGAATCTTTTTCAACGACTAAAGTCACTAAAATACACAGAATTCTTTAACTATATCCACATGAATGCTTCATTGTAACTGGATAGAATACCTGGAATTTGTTCATTCCGACCAACCACATTACAGGTGATATCCATCTTTAGAATTTGACAACGTCGTCTTGGCGACGAAACATATGCCGATGCTTATCTCTACACACAAGGACGTATATATGTCTATTTCAATGGCCAATAGTTGCGAGAGTCCGCACGCTATTTGGTGAGATTTCGTTTACAATGGGAGTGATTAACGACTGAAGGCGATTTCAGTTCAGAGCGGAGTACTTTCGTTTCGATAAAGTCGGCATACCTCTTCTCGTTGACCTTCCGTTTACTGAACCGGTACAGTCTCGCTTGTTGTCATACGCTCGATTATGGCGTTACCCACGATTTCAAACCAGTGGAGGCAGTGGAGTCGTCAGGAATACTTGCGTTAAAAACTAACACTAACAGGAAGCATAACATTTGGTATGGTTTGGAAATTGAATTGGGCCGGATTAGGGGAAATAATTAACAATTCCTCAAACATTTCGTACCACCAGCAGTTCTCACCTTGGACATATGGGGGGGGGGGGTTGCTCCCCGTGATAAACGAGATTATGGGGCCGATGGCCTGTATTGGTGGACGAAACACGCACCAGACGCAGGGACAAGAGTGCGATTCGATCCCGCGACATGGAGCTTTGTAATGTACTCTCCAAAACGTCGCCAAATTTTCCGAAGCAGATTTCATGAGAAAACGAAATCTAAGAATTGCACTGATCTTATCGGCCGATAGATGGTTCGTAAGAGATAGATTGAGGACATACCGAAAATAGATTTGCCATTACCGTGTCGGGCAACCATAATAGTCCACTTACAGGGGGTGTGTGTGTGCGCAGGCACACATACGCACACGGCTGTAACAGACTTTCATTGTCAGTTCCTAGTCTCTTCCTTAATAGCCACAGTCAGTTCTAGTCTAGAAATTTTGAAGAGAAAAAACCTCCACCAGAACTTAATGATGTGCAACATCACCACAAAACGACCACGAAATATGAGGCGATGGTCTACACCACAACAACACAACAACAGCACAACAATATCAGCAACAGTAATTAACACCAGAACAACAAGAACAGTGACCACCATCACCACCAAAACAACAATAGCAACTACCACCAACACTATCAGAACAACAGTAATCACCATCAACACTACCACCACCACCACAACAACAACAATAATAAACACCATAACAACAACAACATTAACCACAACAACAATAACTGTAACCATCACAACAATAACCACCACCACCATCACGACCACAGCAACAATAGGACCCACTACCACCACCACAACAACAATTGTTAGCGTTATCCGATTTACTGAGTCAGTCAGTCAGTCAGTCAGTCAGTGTTCAGCCTCGGCGCTGGCCTCACTTGAGAGATATACGCCCGCGAGGATGCTCTATAGCGCAATGAGGTAATCAAGCCGAAATATTTTGCCGACTAATGAAACATCCTTCATGCAAAGAACAACTCGATTAAACGACTTGCAGACGGGAAATGCATCACGCTACTAGACATGCTACAATTGAAGAGTACAGATAGAAGATTATCAAAAATATTCAAACATAAATGGATAAACATCAACAAATATGTTTATCATTTTCTCGAAAGTAACTCTTATCAGGTACGGATCCAGTGTGGGGGGGGGGTGGTTGTTGGCCCATATCGCTTATGCGAACCAAGAAGCAGTGTTTAGCGACAAATTGTCACCAAAATGTCGTTTCATATCGTTTTCTTTTATAATTCGCCCATTATGGCATGCTGTAGTCCATTATAAACACACACCCTCCCCCGAACCATATGTGGTATACGAGTTTCTAATCCCACACAGTGTGATATAAGAATGTGGAGTGGCGTTTTATTTAAGGAACATTCAGATGGAGAATCCCCTGAAAACAGGCCTATATATCCGCACTGGAGTTATAACTCTTAAGTCCACAGACTACATCGCGCTGTCACTTCCTGGAAAAACCCTTCTTGGCGTATCATTTTGGGAAGTCCCAACCAATCTGTCAGACTCGCTAGAATTTTTTGTGTGAAATGCTGCCGTTTTATCGTCTCACATTAGTTAAATGGGCCAAACAGTTTCACTGAAAGTAATGAAACGGAATGAATGAAAGATGAAACGCCCTTCTTAATAAAACATTTCAACCCCAGCCTGCGAGCCACGTTATAAACCAGTTCTGTCAAGGAGACACATACATTACGCGTCTCAGTATGACTCGCTTCTTTTGGTTCTGTCCCCTGATGAATGGTTGAAATGTTGTATTCGTGATTTTGTTAGTATCATATCATGAACTGCTACACACACAGACACGCACACACACAGGAAGTAAAAATGGTGTGTATGTGTGTGTGTGTTAGAGAGAGAATAGAGGGAAGAAGGAAAAAACACGAATGCATTTCGTTATTCAAATAGCTTTAGCTATAATATTCATTTATTTCTCATTTTTGTTTCTGAGGTGAGCAAGATATATATTTACATCACATAATCGTCGACGTACCTGTAACAGTCATCAAGTGTCTGAGATATCAACAATATTTGGGGTGATAACAATACGATCTGTACACATTAATAAAACATTCACCCCCACAAACAAACGGATGTTCACAATGCGCGCTAAAACTGTGTACACATTTGATACTACATCATACATCTGCTATACAAAAACAACAACATCAACAACAAACCTGCAAGTCTCTCACAATAACGGAACACAACAGCACAATATTAACCGTTTTTACGTCAATCGTTTACACAGACCAAAACATCTAGCAGACTAAACCAGACCAGACTCAGGCACCAACTTCACAATCTTTATAATCCTCTGTAAACGGGATTGTAGTACAGTGACGGCGGAGTTTGAGGCCATCTGTCAACACCGAAATCTGAAGTCTGTTTTGTCTACTTGTTTAATCTGGTCAGTATGGACAAGTCACCGGCCTGGCTTGATAAGACGTTTATATATATATATATATATATATATATAAACAACCACGCTCATACAAGTTTCTATTTAAAATTGCAACCGAATGATAAAGCTTTCTATATAACAAATTTATCACAGATGAGCTGTATTAATTTCTTGTCTATACAAATTGTAGCTGACAATGCCACACCCTGATATATATATATATATATATATATATATATCGAGCTTCTGCCAAGACAACTACAGTATAAACAAAATTTGAAAATACTTGCCAAGATACACATCTAACAAATCTTACTTAACGACACAGCGAATCAATCGAAACAATAATACAAATCTAAAATGAATATTGTTCATCTAACAATATGGCACTTGGTTGATACGACAAGGTCTATCTATAATCGGTGGAATGTTAACTCCTATATATTTTCCCCATTTTCACGCGTTACAACTTTTTATATAAATTTGGTGTAACGCTTTGCGCAGTAGAAACCGAAAGTTTTTACTGAATACCGTAACGAATTATGAATGGTATTTTTTTTACCAATTGGCTCTATTGGCTATGTACTGTTGCCGACGGAAAGCTGGAGTGTAATTAATTCGTGGAATGTACATCAATTGTGGCCCTGTAATACGAGAAGGTGAAGAACATTTAGCAATTTATCCCCTGTTACACGACGATGTCTTCAGCTATCCCTCACAAGTTTCCAAATGCCTAAAACTGCATTGTACATCACCCCCCCCCTCCCCCGTGTATATATTGCACACACACACAGACGCACGCACCATCCTAGCAAGCATCATAGCGATGTATATAATGAACACAGTAACGATTAATGATAGTTAGCGCTGCAGTAGTACACGGAACAAAGAAACGGACCAGGAGCTCAGAGGCAACAAGCTCGACGACGCTGTACACGTCAGAGATTTTATGATGTCGTGGCCAGACCGTCGTCTAAAAAGGTCCTACGCTCCGAGTAACGATAACGAATGCAAAGATACCGAGCGAGATTTGCATTACGACAGCTCAACAATGCTATTAATTAATATAACGGCGCCACCAACAAATCCAGCTCCATCTCGGTTCGTTATCTCTTGATCGTACGCTAACAAAGTGATGTGATCTTATAAACAATAACAGTACCAGTCATTTCTTTTCTTTTCACTCTTGTATTTCTTTTGGATGCCGAAACAAATTTATTATTAAAATTATCGTCGTCATCGTAATAATCTTTCTTCATTATCGCCACCATTATCATCATTCCCTGAGGTCTGCCGAAAGTGATGACAAAAGTGAATGGGGCAGATATCTTTATGTTTCATAAACCGAGCCATGTGCGATGTTTTGCGTTTTGGAGGCGAAATTACCGAGCCAGACAGCCGTCAAAAAGATGCCATCGCCCACTTGTGATAAACAGCGCCCGCTCGTTGCCGGCCAGTAGATTGGCGCCAAAAGTATCGACGCTTTAAGCGTCAACTTCTCGGTGAACGTTTCGATCAATGCGAACGCTTAACGCCGACATACTAACCATAACAGCTACCGGGTGTCTTGCTCCATTGTTCATCGCTCATTCGGCAACAGGCACGTCAGCGTTAGCAATTACTGGACAGGAAACAATACGACACCGGAGGAATGCGACAAAACATCGCCATCAATCTTACCAGTGGCATTGTTAACACCTCTGTCATAACTAACTCGTCAATAATTGTACATCACCTATATTTATGCTAGTCAACTAGCTGTAAACTAACAGCGAGACCGTTTAGGTCTGCTATTGTTGTGCCGTGTAATGGCCCCGTTTATTGTTGTACTCTCGTAATTAAATTAACGTCATTCACGTCGGGATGGCGTATTCCGAAGACAAGGCACACTTATGGTGGACAAATCATAGGAAACAGGTGACAGTCTGTTGTATGGACAGAAATATGTCTACTTGGCACAGTGTTAGTCTTTGTAAACTGCTCACCAGCCAAGTGTGTGTGTGTGTATGCGCGCGCATGTGTCTGTGTAACGATTCTGGCACGTGCCAAGCGGTCATCTTGGGTCAGGCCTATCGGCTAGCTCTATCCGGTCTGTGTCATCGATTCAGGGCAGCGGGCCATGGCAAGAGACCTTTATACCTATAAACATCTAACTGTTTGGTGAGTTCTGATAATGGACAGAAGATTGTTCTAGGCATATTTCGCGACGACTGGTGTAATCAGGTCACTTCTAGGCAGCAGGTGGCGATAAAAATAACGATCATAATGAAGTTTGAACGGTTAAAGTCTCCGCAGAGAATGTCTCACAATGACATTTTGGCTAACCAAACTGAGCCATTCAGACCTATATCAATACATGGTGTATTGTGTCACACATGGCCTTGGAGCGACACACTCAAGTGAGTTACCGAGTGCCTTGACACTTCTAGCATTACGGAACTAATTTCTGCTGACGCATGCACACCTCACATATTTCACCAAATAAATCCTACACAAATCCAGAGAAACATACCGAGAATATAAAAATAACAATATCACATCACAGATACAGTGTTAATGTCTTCCAGCACTCAAACGAAGTCCGGCCTTGAAGTGTTGAAAATGGAGGTGGCTCGTCCCAGATCATAAAGTCAAATTATGGTACAGGTGCATGATGCCTGAATTTGCGTTCATCTGAAAGCATCCTCCACTTTATGACATCACCATAGAACATCTGGAGCGTGAATCACATGGTAGCGCTGTCCATGGGCACCAGTGCTGCTTTCTCATCGAACTGGTGAATGAAATCAAGGCAAAGGCAGGATGTGAACATCAGAGAGGTGTCTTTTTATATACATGGCAGTGATACCACAAAGGGCTATCCATTAGACGTTATTACAGTCGATTTCTACAATACCCTGTGGTACGTGAGCAAACTGATATACAAGTCTCTGGCCGTCGACTTTGTTCAGGATACCGCGGGCGTAGTAATATCTGAAATACAAAACACAATGCGCATAAATTAGTCACAAACAGTATAAAGATATTTGTTACATGAGACCTATTTCATTATATGATCTTTCTTCTATAAGTTTTAATCATTTATACAGATCTGAGGCTAGTTTTTTTTTAAACGGGTACACGCTTCCTTTCAACAGATGCAAAACTAATTGTAGCACTAATAAGTGATATAATTTATTGGTCTGGGACGTTGGATCAGAGTAGCCAAGAGAATTTTAAGTGTTTACCTCTGACATTATACTCCAGTAAGAGATACTACATACTGTTATTTATTAATGAGAAAATGTGTGCTGTTTTGAAGTAGCGTCACAACTCTCAACTTTAGTTTTTCTTAAAGCGTCAAAGGAAAACTGTCTAGCCAGTGTTAGGTACCTATGGTCAAGAAAACATTGGTAAATAGATCGGGACAGTAACTTCTAACATTGTCTATGATGTTATCAAGCCTTTTTCCAGCTTGGTGCACCTTCACATTTAAGTCGCACGTTCTAAAAAACGTCATTCCAGGAACTGTTTCAAGACAACTTCCTACTTTAATCATTTCAGATGATAACATGCAAACAATTATACATTATTTATCAGATGCCAGACTGCCGCAGGTTATCACTTTTGTTCTAAAATCTCTACCCCATCATTAAACGTCTAAAGAAACTATGGAGCAAAACATGTTAATTACAGACTGATCCTGCCGCAAAAGCATACCCTATCAATTATAACATTTTCAAAATTACTTTCAGACATCAAGATTATTGTATTTATCAATTGTTTCCTCCTTTTCTGGGATGGTGCTTGTCTCAGGTCAAACAAATTCAACACCAATGTCAATCATTTTATTTCAGCCACTTCACTTTAACATGACTTTTAGGTATATAAGCATCAGACCCTTAGAAAGTCATAAATCAGTTGAGGGTGTTTCAGTTCGGGTTTCAGCAGT
The DNA here is from genome assembly GCA_025642065.1 of Paralvinella palmiformis. Taxonomy (NCBI): domain Eukaryota; kingdom Metazoa; phylum Annelida; class Polychaeta; order Terebellida; family Alvinellidae; genus Paralvinella; species Paralvinella palmiformis. The sequence continues at coordinate 170,187 of JAODUP010000155.1, forward strand.
GGATACCACATGAACATAGAGGTCACTGCTTTGAGAATTTTTTTACAAAATATACCTATACATGCTGTTGGCAGGGCAACTGTGCCGGCCCATATAGCTATCTTTATCATTAGAGAGCAGTAAGTGAGAGGTTTATGGGCTGCAGATGAAAAGACTCACTGATGCATTGCAGGGATGTTTATTCCTCAGGTGTGTTTTGTCAACCAAAAGGAACAACAATTTTTTTTCTTGATATTAAGCCGACATTTTAAGTGACATTCACCAAATGCATAAATAAAATGTTGATGCAAAAAACAATTATATATGGGCATGCATCTAGCAAAACAGCAATATATAACACTGTGCTGCCCATATTCCTAATTAAAATTGCCATAAACTTTGTCAAAGGTTGTCCCACTGAAATTAAATGAACTAACAACCTGTGGTCACACTGGCTTACCTGAGAGCTCGACCCATGGTCTCATAATTCATGTCCGGCTTATTTTTGTGTATTCCCCATAACTTTGACACGACCTTGGAGTCAACAAGCTTAAAGATTCCGCGAGGTCTGTCTGCCCATTTTATATAACGTGGACAGTACTCCTTGTCCTGCAACAACTGCAACAGGAACTCCCAGAGATATATGGTTGTACCTGGGAATGAAAAAGATGCAATTCATTCAATTCATCATTAAAACATTATTTATCTAAGCAAAACATAAAAAATTGGCATCATCTGATAACGGGAAAAATATAAAGTAGCATCTAATGGGGACACAAAAAAGAAAATGTCAACTGTGTCTAAGTCTTTTTGATAAAAGCCACATTTCTCATGATGTCTAGTAAATAGTTCTGGTTGAGTGAATTCAAAATGAAGACTGCCATGGCCAGAGCAATTAATTTGCTATTAGGTACTTATACAGAACATACTATAAAAGACTTCAATAACACTAACCATCTCTCCGTCTCTTATGATGAATTGGTGTCTGACCCGTGCACTGCTTAGGCTTTCTTCCTGAAAAATTAAATAGCAACAGGAATGAAAGAACCTTAATGTAAACAGCTTAAAAAATGAACTTGCCACTAAGCAAACTTCTACCACAATGGAGCTAGACTGGACTATATTATGTCTAAATTTGACCAATTTAGTACACGGTGAGCATTAAACTAGACGAACCTTTTTTACACTTAGATGGACTATCGTGCATCATGTAGTCTCCGACAAAGTCACCTCCTTCGCCAAACTCATCCGAGTCGAATTCCTCATCCATCAAATCATAGTTTTGTGCCACATGACTAGCCTGATAATGGCCGTCATGGTGATGGGAGGGCATGTGATGGACGGGTGACAATACTGAGGCATTTGAGTGTTGCTGTGAGGTGGGCATCACTGAGCGTAAGCTGGCGGACATGGGCAGGAATGCTGGTGCCACCAATGGTGACTGTGGCATTGTGATGATTGGTTTATGTAACATGTGGCCGTGTTGTTGTTGGTAGACATCCATTGGCTGTGGATGTGGTGTCAGTCCGGGAGGTGGCGTCTGTGACTTGCTCGTTACCACTGGTGATATGGAACTGGTCAGGACACCCGAGGACACTGCGTAACAGAAAAAAGAAACCAATCCCACATCAAATCAATCTGTCTATTGCTCATCAGTTTGTTTTGGGAAAAACAATGAAAACCACACACATCTCCCTTGTTAAGTATCTTATTAAAAATAACTCAGATCTGTACTTTCACACACATTTTAACATTATAGATGACCATAAATCTATAATCATTTTTAGATACAGATAATGTAATTAATATGACTTTCTTTTTCAAATTATTCCACTTAAAGCTATGTACCAATTACTTAATTTGTTGTCAATTAGTAGCCCCAAAGATTAATCTATGCTAGATTTATTATTTAGTTGTGGGCTGTCTGAACAATTTCACATTATACACCGACAGTACATTACAGAAAAGATTTTAATCAATAGGGCTGGTGCAATCGTGTAAAATACATTCTGTCAATAACATCCCGATAAGTTCTCACATTATATGATGCATAGGATGCACCCTGTGTAGTAATATTTGCTTCAAAGATTGGAGTTTATTTCTTGTTTTAAACAGCTGTAGCCAAAAGTTAAAATTCAAAAAGCAGGCCTGTCGCTGTGATACATACAGCTATCTTTATATCTAAAAGTGCAAGTTTTTGTATTTTTGGCATTGTTAAGCAAAAAACCTGTTCTTAAATAAACCACAGTTGGTTAGTCAGTCTCCCCTATGGAGGCCAAGTGAAATGTGAGTGGTGATATTAATGATGATCATATAAATGGTATCAACAATCATATCAAGTTGTCATTTATCTGATATGGGAACATATCAGCATGTGGATCATATATTAAGTTAATATTAACTATATGGAGCTACACCCCTGAGGTGACTATATAGTTAAAACAGCAGCTAATAAAAGACAAATTACATTCATCTCTGTGCAGTTGGCTTGCTTCTTTACCACTTAACAACCACGTCAAAATGTTTAAGGTTTTTTTCTGCACAACTAAGTGTTATGTGCCGCTTGTCAGAAATCCCGTCTTGTCAACAAGGGTAATATTTCTCTACATATGACGTACAAAGTTTGGTCGCTTTTTGTTTGTTTGTTTGTGTGTGTGTGTGTGTGTTTGTATGATGCACAAATGTTTTATCTGCACATAAATATAAACGTAAATGTAACATCTAGAAGATTCATCGGTGTGTGTGTGCATGTGTGAGTTAACAAAAATGCGAATATTTGTGGGTATTGTTTGCATTAGCATGTTCATCTTGGTGTAGTGAAAGCATTTGATTTTATGAACTACGTAACATATGTATTTTGCCATAGAATAGATTTCCCTTTTTTTACATGATACAGAGCAAGGAAATAAGTAAATCTACCACATACTAGGTCAACCATATCAAAAAATTGAGGCAAGTCGTTGATAGCCTGTCCTATCCATTGAGCAAATGAGCAATTTCTCATGTACTGAATCGTGACTGAGGCTAAAATGTTAACGCCCAATATGTTTAAAACTCTCTCTTTCTGTTTGTGTGTGTGTGTGTGTGTGTGTGTGTGAGAGAGAGAGAGAGAGAGAGAGGGAGAGAGAGAGAGAGAGAGGGATAACAAATGATTAAAATACAATTTCAAATCAAATGACACAAATTAAGTTTTATCTATCAACCATAGACAAAGTTCTTTCCCAAGGGAAATGAGCAATTACTAAAGTCAAATCTTCATTTAAATCAAGTGGCAATAAATTAGTACCTTGTTTGCATGGTGACGAAGGCAGTGACTTTGATTCACCAGAGAACAGGGTTCCATGTCCCCCTAATGAGATAAAAGGAAGTGTCCCGTCATATGGTCCTGGATGTAGGCTTGGGTTACCCAACAGCAACCCATGACAGTGATGAGACAGGTGATGGGGACTAAGTAGAGAGCCCAGTGCTGTGCCAGCTGTGGAAGGACATGAAGCTGAGCTTGGGATGGAAACTGGAAAATGTGAACATCACAGATACAAAATAATAGGGAAACATGATTCAAAATGCAAACAGCATACCACTGTTTGAACAACGGTGATCAATGGTGCATGATGTGGGTGTTGTAAATGACTGATAAAACACAGCATTGAAATCTCCGCTTAGTAAATTAGTAAACATGCATTGGCATCTTTATTGGCTGGATCAGCTTGTTGCAATATCATACCTGGTAATGATTTGATTTTGCTGGCATCATCCAGTAGTTCAGGATCTGATATAGACACACCACTATCAGCAGGACTAGGTGGTGTTGATGCTGTAAAAAGAAACAACATAATAATAACATTGTGTTTATAAGCCAGCAGAAGGCATCAATCATTCAATACCCAAGACTATTTTTAATGGTGCTTAATGGCATTTTAAACTATTTGCCGACTTCGCAATTTGTTTATTATAAAAAATGTTTTAAAACGTGCTGGACAAAAGAGTGAAATACTGCTAAAGTTGAAATTACCATCAGATAGGTAAATTAGAAGTAACCGTATGAGAATCAGGTGACTGGTTGTCAGGTGGATGTGATATCAACACAACCCTGGCCATATAACATTTTATGTAGAAGTATTACTTCGGACAGATAGATATTAATAGATCAAGTGTGTGTAATTTGTGTATAATGGGCGTGACTTCGGTGTGATCAATATGCCTACGCCAGGCAGGCCCTACGCCCTTAGTGTCCAATAACAGGATCTTCACCAGGTTACCTACTCTTGTGTCTGAAGGAAATAAAGGCTAAGAATGGTTATAGAAACTGTTTACTGGTTGGTAAGACCGAATACACACACCGGCCCCCTTTAGAAGAACACACTAAACGTATACATGCCAATATCTATTGTATTTGTTCAGTCACCGAACTGGACAAACATACCTCTGCCACAAAGAATTATTATTTCCTGCTCAAATGCTTTTTTGAAATCCTGCCAATTTAAACGGTTATGATGATTTTAGAACTGGAACTAGGACGGACAGACAAACACATTCAGACCAGGCAGGCAGACAGACAAACAGAGAGAGGTAGACACACACACACACACACACACACACATATATATATATATATATATATATATATATATATACAGACCAACCCACACATTATCATGACCACATTGAACCTGAGCAATGAATGTGGTATATATCAAATGAGGAGTTCTACGTTAAAAGAATTACTTGAGTTAATTGTTTAGGCTCAAAGCTTGTCACATTGTTACACCTGTGACATATGCTCAGGGGGTGACTCACTAGGGAAATACATCCTACAAACACATGAATGAGCCAGATTTGAACCCTGAGGTTTTGGAGCATAGTGCTTTAACCATTGTGCTATAAGAATGCCCAAAAAGAATTAACTGGATCAGGCAAAAGGTTAAACTACACAAAATGGCATTACGTATAGTATATTAGATAATCAATCTATTAAAATTGACAAAACTTCTCAAATACACTAGATTCAGCCATATATATATATATATATATATATATATATATATATATATATGGCATATGTATGCTCCTTGGGAGTTAATATGTGTGCTGGATTGGGACATGTCTGAGTCAGGGATAATAATATTGTAAAGCGCCTCATACTTAGAGCAGCTATCTAGCTTAATAGGTCACTATATAAATGCCACATATTATTATTATTATTATATGTATGCAGACAAACTTTACACATAAAGATACACCCATGTATATACACACACATACAAATCTATTGATTGAATCCGACATTTGATCTGATGCTTCTAGAAAAATATATATATATATATATATATATATATATATGAAATCATCCAGTTTATATAATACAGAGTGATGTCGTAATTACATATTGGTTTTATATAAAACTAGTATAAATACTGAACATGTGCAAATTACAGAGAATGAGCCTACAGAGAACTGCATAATACAGCGATGATATGATATTAATTATTTAATAACTTTTCGCGTCATTTGGTCGAAAAACATTCAACTTATGATGAAATGAAATTACTATTGGGTAATTGAAGTTTAATAACTGAATGATTGTAGCAACAACGAATATAATATAATGTAAACGTGAGGTACAACTTTTGTTCCACTAACAATTTTTGGGACTTCCTGCGTCAATTATTTCACATTTAATGCCAATCTTTAACAGTGTTTCGTATATTTTAAAAAGCCAAAAGTTTAATCGACTTCCCGTTGTACTTCTTAACGCAAACATCTATACCACTTTGAGAATATCAATGAATAGTGCTAATGCTGGCGTGTGTGTGTGTGTGTCTATAGCTTTGTGTGTGTGTGTGTGTGTGTGACAGCGATCTGGCATGACGGGATATAGAAAGGTTTTCATTTCCACAACCACAGATATCCTTTTCAATCCGAGGCAAAACTGGTATGAGGATGTTACGTAGCTTGAACCAATATTGGCACGCACTAGTATCATCTGTTAATATTACTACAGGACAGTCACTGTCTGCCAAAGTGGTTGACTCATGGTAAAATAAAGCCATAACCATGATCTCGAGATCCGACTAGTTTTTATACATAACAGCACTAGTGTACATTTTTTAACACTAACCTGGTTGACACTTGGGGGTTTTCTGAGAACAAACCATGTGAGATTTCAGCTCGGTCACAGCTGTGTTTGGTGATAAAGACCTTCCTTCTGACAGACCTTCAACACTTGATTTCTTGCCTTCGCATGCATGAACTGTAGAAATGATAATACGGGAAACACTTGTATAATTACGGAGGAATATCGAAACATAACAGAAGACATGACTCAACATGTCTGTCTGTAAAATGTAAATGTATATCTACTTATATCGTCCAGATACTTATAAACTTCGTTTAAAACAGTTTAAATATATGCAACACATTTCAGATAAATATGTCACTAAGACCAAACAACCAACCAACTTATCTTTCATTAATAAATAATCGATATTTATATGAGAATAACGTATATAATACCCCCCCCCCTCCATATTCTTACAAACATTCCGCCAATCCTATGAATAGACTGGCGAGGTAGTATCAATATATGTATAGAGAATAAGTCAGTCACTGCGCGACCGCGCGCGTGTGAGTGTGTGGGAACATACACACACAAACACACAATTAACATGCATGGATGCAAAAGGTAATACATGTTCTATCAAAATCAAAATATCCACATGCATATCACAGGCTGAGTATACTCTCAACCAGTTTGTAATACTCATCAAGATTAGGGATATGATAAGTGCAAACTGGTTTTCAAGTAGGTTTTTCAAAACCCACCTATTAGAATGCTTAATACGATCGACCAAGTACTTTACCCAGGTTATTCACGACCGGAGTTTATATCTCTGGCCTAGTATCACGTTGCAGCTACCGCATACAACAAAAAAAAAACATCGATCCTTGTTGATACTTCGGACGTAAGAGAGGTAACGAGTTCAGCTATTTTTGAACAGGATGCGGTTAGTTCAAACAGTCACGTGAAATATTATTACAAGTTCGATACATATTAGTGATGAGATCGATCTGAAACTGTCGGGCTGTAAAGCACGCGCGCGCGCGCGCACACACACACACACACAGACGGCTTACAATTGTGAGAGTCTGGTTCTTTGGATACCGGTCATGGCATCACCACAAGTCTCTAGTTTTCTATAAAAAATCGTTATTGGCAAGTGCAGTGTAATTCGAATACACCCCAGAAAAATTATTCTGAGGTATGTAATTCAAATTGTAGAGTCAGTCTACCAAGACTACTTGGAAGGAAATACAGTAAACAGACATTTACTACGAAAACAACAAATAACATTCTGTCGTCCCAAAGCCAAATGTGCAACTGAATATTACACCAAAAGATGCACTGGGGAAATCATGTGACCAGAACGGGCCAATGAACAACGAACAAGCCATAATAGAATACTCGACCTGCGCGAAGTACGAAATGCGCGTACAATTCCAGGCGATAACTTAAATTAGTAAAGCAAACGCAAACCGAATGAAATTCATTCCGGATACGCATTTGGAAAACGTTCATGGCGAAATGTCACCCCTTTTATCTGAGGAACCAAAAAACATCTACAAAACAAAACAAAACTTCATAGCTCACGGATAATTTTAAATAAATCCCATCTATGATTCTCAATAAATGCTGCCTGTCTGTACTTGAGTTTGTGTTAAGTAGCTCTAACGTGAACAGATGTCATAGACCCCTCCCCCAAGGCAGCTGAAATCTGAGATGAAATCCACCAACTACGTGCTGGTAAATGATCTCAATCCAGTGAAAGAGAGCAGATACATCTCTCTGACAGAGCAATACGCTGCTAGATGTTATTCCCAAACTACAGGGCATGAATAACAGCAATTTATGTAAATAGCTGTCTTGCACGTGGCTTTAATCCAGACAGCTCCTTACGGACCAAGTGGCGTTATCACTAAAACACCTGCACTCCTGGAGACTTGGATATAACCGAACAATGGCCGTTAACTAAACCTGTACACAGGTGTACGCATATTCTGTATGTATATGTAATAAATGTGCGTAGATGGGCACACATTTCAGATCACAGCATCTGCCGCCAAAGCAACTCACTACAGATTGCTACATCCATAAATTATTAACCCGCGTGCGTACTCTCGAACTCAAGCACCTGGATAAGGGGCCTAGATATTCTAAAATTGGTCAGCACATTCCATTTCCCTGTGAGTAGTTAAAACGTTCCAAAAGGATGAACACGTTAAAATAAACTAGAACATTTCATGCGGTTAATAATAATAATAATAATTTAATAATGGGATGAAACATCCAATAGGAGGTAGACCATCTAAAATTTTATTTAAAATTTGGAATTCCGATATTATTCACCATAAAGAGCAATTTGCAAAAGCAGGTCAACATTTCTTTTTCGTGTGAGTAGTATTAAAATGTTACGATGACTTTATTCGGAGGCATCGGGCAAGTCTGAATTATGTTCATATTACAACGTGACCATTTGAGTGAAGATACCAAAGGGCCATTAAATTTGAACGCAGTACTGGAGCGTGGATTTCATAGTGGAACAAAACATAACTTACTTCAGCCATACAAGTATCACAGCTAATGTTGAAAACTTTGCCAGTTACGTAAACACTGACCTTTATTATTACCGTACAATGCGTTAAAACGGCATATAATGCAAATAAAATATCTCCATCAAACAAACTCGGGCCCACTGATGACGCCGATCTTGACACTTTGGACACATCCCGCCTACGACTAAAACCTACACACTTCATATTAAATATGTATGTATTTAAATAGACACACAACAGACATTAGTTTATGTCGACAGGCTAGGTGGGTGTTTGGTAGAGCAATGAAGTGTCTAGTTGACAAGTTTGTATCTAAATTGACAGAAGTCGTAGTTTCCTGAGCCATCATCACCAGCTATGCATCTCGCACCTTCACCGATGTTTACAAAGAAGTCAAATATTCTCTCAATAATACAAAAGTGACCTTTGACGAGGCGAATTAAATACCGTAATTATATTCACAGTGATGAATAAATGACTGCAGAATTAATTATTGAATCTCTCAATTATATACGCGGCAAGCGTAAAACGACAACAACAACAACAACAACAACAACAACCTAAACAAGTATAATAATGTTCCCGATCAAAAGCAAAAACAATCTTCGGCAGAGCAGTCATCTATTAACAGTATCGACACTGGAAAGGTGCGAGTTACAATCAAATTCAACCAATGATTAGCATGGCGGGGTAGTCCGAAAAAGCTGTCACGTGACAGTCGGGACCCGTCCTCTGGTACTCTGGTATGTTACGGTGCCCAGGTCGCGCGCGTTCAGCCATAACAACATATCATATCATCTCTAAATGTCTCCACTCTACGGTGCTGCCAAATCGCTGCGTCCCAGCGTCGTCCTAGGGAAACCATTTCCTGGTGGTGATGTTGGTAATGGGGGTTGGGGGGGGGGGGGATGTGGTCGTATGATAAAATGTTTATCATCTTAGTTAATGCATAACATCGGACAAAAACCTGGCCAGTCTATTTATAGCAGCACGTCTGCTATTAAAAGAACACGGCCGACGATGGCACACACAACCGACCCCGCCCTGCTTCACGCCATCTCGGCATTGACGTCAGTGATGATGCTGATCCGCTGCCAGTAGGCAAGGGCAATCAGCACTGGCAGCCACAGAGGCAGCAGCAGCAGCAGCAGCCGCCGCCGAGGTGTTTATATCGACGAGGAAGACGGCCTTCGTCAGTTGCACAACGGCCATGCAGTAGGCTGCCTCTTTGGCTGGCACGCCGGCCGCCCGCCCGACTGACTGACTGACAAGATGGTCAAAACTGGGCGGCAGGGTCACTGCACCTATCTCTCATTCCGCATTCATAACGCTCGTCAGAGTTCCTATAATGCCATTTTCTCGCTGATTGGCATACAATCCTTGATCGGGGCCAGCATGCACGAACTGATCGAAGCGCAAACGTCCTAAGGGGTCTCCCGGCCGCTCCATCCTGATTGTTGTTTGATGTTGGAAATAAATGAATTATTAATCAGGGATAATAATACGTTGGCAACCTTTCGCAAATTGCAGTAATAAATAATGAACAAAGCACCGAAGAGGTGCCAATTCATGTTAAAACCTAGACTAGTAACATAAAAATATATTAATCGAGCCAGGTCTTGTATGATAAGCCATTTATAGAAGAGCTATTGAGACGCAACGATGAAAGGTTTCATGCGATCGTCGCTGGAAGAAATCACGGACTGTACACATGTTGTACCGCGTGTATTTTAGATGTCCAGGTGTTTATGGCATCTCTAATTATGCCATGTCATATGCTATATATGTCATACATCATATGTCATATATGCGTACCGAACCACGTAACTCCCCCCTCTCCCGCCAGCAAATCAACTGACTTTTACTTTTAATTCCGAGTACTGAGCGCAGGGGCCTTTTGCGGAAGCCATTCTTGGAAACATGGTATACTCGATTCACTGAAAAGAATGCCATCTGTGGTTCATTAATACGCTCTCGAAATCAACCCGAATGCCACCACATTTCAAGAATTCTAACGAAATAAAATGTCCCGGGGGGGGGGGATTAGAATTTCCAACAAATGGATATACAAGCAAAGGGCGTATAAGAGCAACAATTTAATATCCAATGACGTGAAAGATAAACACATCACACAGTTTTTCCGCAATAGGTTCTTAGTAAAAACTCAACTGAGTCACAGATAGGCAGATGTCGTCTTAATACAAACAGATGTCATCTGGGTGATAAAATCCGCCACGACCCACACTTTCAGATGTACCACAGTTCAAGAAAGCCTGAAAAAGATGCAGGAAGCCATGCGATATGCTACGATTAAGACGGCAAAGCACGACACGTGGTGGCAACCCTGGATCTGGTGGTTAGGGATTAACAGGCAGGACAGTACACGGATTGGGTTCATCTGGATCCTGGGAGTTCCTAAGGGGCACCCTGGAAATGTTTCTGATAAGTGATTTCAAGATTTTAGCCACTGAACGAATGGACCGGGTTTTATCGGATCTCGTCTATTCAAATAACTTTCAGAGCCACCCATGTTACAGGGCCTAATATATGTGAGCTTTTGATAAACAATTACTATCTTTAAATTATGATCAGCCGCAAGCATATATGTAATTACCAATTTATCATAAAGAACGCGCGATTCTATTTTTTAAATAAATATCAAGATACTCTTATAATTAATTTACTAAATGTGTCAAGTAGAAAAATGTACATCAATAGATTGCATCGGGTATGTAGTGGAACCACCTTGCAGTGTGGGAACGACAAATCAACAGACAGCTAGACATACCAGGATCAATTAAGATCCAGAAGGGACAAGGCAGGCGGCAGTGTTGTGACAGCAAACAGCTGTCCTGGATCAGAGACCCGAGCAGCATTCCAAGGGGCATATGTCACAGATCCAGGTACTACAGTCAGCGGCCGATGAATCTGGGTAAAACGCACCCGTGACCTTCTCGCAAGCTCTGCCGTAGCAGAGGCCAACCAGGCACATAACAGGAAGTGTTACCCTCGCAATACTAACAGTGACACTGGAATCCGTCCTTCCTGGTTGGTTTCCGCGTCTGGATCGCGTCGCCTTCGCTATCCAGGGCACCGGCTTGATACTCTGAACTCGGCAACATTCCACAGATGACAGCCAAATGACACACGCGTCCCGGGCCGAGCTCTCTCGGTTCAGATCCGTACGCGCCAGTTCTCTCTCTATACGTCGCGCTAAGCCCGGTATCTCACTGGATACGGATATTTTATTGTTGCTACTAATTACTGAACAAATGTCAGATCAACATCAATGAGAAAACAAACGACGGCTTCAGCTGTCTCCTTTAAGACAACATATGATTTTTACTTATTGTCTTAGCGCGCTCAACTGATACGTGTTTGACAGCTGTGGATGTACGCTTGGAGAGTGTGGGTTGGGGGGGGGGGGGGGGTTGTGGCGAGGGCGTTCTTCTGGATCCATTGTCTGGATGTATGATGACCTGGAACCATCTGGTACTGTCATCGGAGAACAATTTCCTATTCATAAACATACGTCTCTGGCAAAGTGAGCTAAGGAACCGTTGAGTTATTGCGGTGATCACTTGAGTGAAAAACTCCCACATCGGGTCAAATCTCGGACTTAACAGAAATTCTCAACACAACAACACAGACGCCCGCCCAATTTATATCATTATGAAAACAATAAACGCATATCACTCCGCTGTTGGTAGCTAGTTCTATATCACACCGTACATCGGTAAGTTCGGTTAGGACCATAATCCGGTTCTTCAAAACGGGTGCTTAAAATTAGATGTTTTTAATCATAAATGACGCTAACTGTAAACATAAAATATAATTATTATCCCGGTATTATTTAATTCTCGCCTTTTTTATTTATTCATTGATATATTGATGGGCGCACTTTGGTCAAAAGAAATCAGCCACCCAGCCCCACCAGTTGTAGTTAAACTAGTGGCAAAATAGGCTAAAGAAGAAGCAATGTTAAATTACTGTACCAGTTACACATGCACAAAGGGGTATCTTTCTATGCGGAGAGTTGTCTCGAAAGTAGCTATTCCTGGCCGATCCAAAAGTCAACGACAATTGCTTACGACTACTTTCAGCCAGCGGTCAAGTAAGTTATCACTTGGTAATTCAACACCGAGTGGCAAGAATAAAGCCGTATGAGATCTTAGAATTCGAACACCTCGTGACAGATTTAAGTGTCATCACCGAAGTGGTTTGGCATCTAGACGTCAGTGCAGCAGCTATTACACGTTACGACGCAGCACTAGCACCTAAACACCTTCAACACACCGACATCTATAATGCTCCTAGGCTTAACCGATTTAAATCAGTGACATTTAAACCGGATTAGTACTAACGGATAACGGGATGAGTGAGTCTGTCTGTCGGTGTGGCCGGCTCATTTGCCCACATCACACCAACTGACGACCTACAGGCATGGTTAAGCTGTGAGTAGTTGCCATAGACGTGCTAATACAATCATGGCTCGCCCACACAATACTACATTAGCTCATCAACCAGAGAGAGGGAGAGAGAGAGCTACTAACTACTACCACCTTCAATTGTTTATTGATCATTGCGCATCTATGACGTATATTACACTTATTGCTAACGAAATCTATAGCCCATATTATACTAACAAGCCAGTGGTCATACTACATAATACTATCGACTCTGAGCGACAGACAGGAAATAAGCCACATCGATATATAGCAAAATGTTTGATGATGCTACACACACGCGCGCGCGCGCGCACACACACACACACACACGATACTTCCGTGTATTAAGTGTTCTGTTAGACAGATGTAAAATGTTCATATTTTTTGTTTTTCAAACATAATCCCGTTATCAGCAAATCAGCTGACGGCCGGCATACATTAGTACCCGGCAGCCGTGTACCACCAGCACCACGGGTACAACTGTCCAGACTGTTGACCCGGAACTATGTTACACATCCGACACTGTAGTGGCCTGTTTGAGGCTGTCTGACAGTCTATCCGTACTCTGATGTGTGTCTGTTCTGTATTCTGTCCGGTTGCCTCTACATGAATATATTCAATCGAGACACACACAACTGCGAGCGAGCGCGCACACACGACGTATATAAAACCCATATGCCGGCATATGGACGAAACCTAATTACGGCATAGATTAACAACGGCCCACCACTACCCAATGTCCTCCAGACAATTACACATTCAGACAAACCAGTAACCAGAAACGCTTTTCCTGTACACGCTACAAGCTGGAACCATTGAAATCTAGTTGTATATCACTAACAAACAAACACGGACAAAAAACACCAGCTATTTCCTATATGACATATTATCAGTACCATATAGATACGGAGAAATTCATTATCAATCCCAAGTACAGCACACCCCTATTTTACATAACAAATATGTACCGATGGTTCCAGTTAGAAATGATTAAAAATTACTATATTTGATGATGATGATGATGATGATGATGATGATGGTGATGATGGTGGTGGTGATGGCGGGAGATTGGAGGTCTCGAGAAGGTGATGACATTATCATTTAATATTACCATCGTCCCTGTGAACGCCGATCACAGTTGTACGACGGGCTACTTACAACGATAATAGTATTAATATGTATATACGCGACGTCTAGATTTGATATCTGGAACGATTAAGCCGTTTGTCATTCGACCACATCCTGCTTCACTTTCGGTTAATAGATTGCTCCGTCTAACACGGGCACCGATCGACTGTCAACGACGAGATACAATCGGCTACACGACTAAATAGATACATAACACCGGGACACCGATTTGTTACCTGTAATGACAGTCGGTCCATAAAGCCCGAATTATGACATCAATGTCATCACCTCGTTAAGACGACGACGACGACGACGACGACGACTAAAGACATTTTAGTTGACGTCGACGATCTCGCTCACGATGTTTTGACGATCTCCTGTCTGTTTGTTTGTTTGTTTATTTGTTTGATTCTAGATACGTCTTAACCAACAAACTAACTAGTTAACACCACAACTTATAATAAATACCATAACCAGAAGCGATTAAAGCCCCCAACAAGAGGTGCTCCGAACTTTCAACTTTTGGTCTAATCTAAACTGATCTCTCGACCTCGACGCTCAACGTCGACCATTTGACTGTTTGATCTCTCGACGGAAGCCTCTTATACGTGGATTTAGGGACGACATAACGGTTAGCTAGACTGGTCGGGTATATAGACCTTCTACAAAGCTAGTGTGTGTGTGTGTGTGTGTGTGTGTGTAATCGAACTGATAATAACGCATGATGCGACAGTAATGCTATCATCTGAAAACAAAACAAACAAACAAACCCTTCCCAAGTGTTCGCTTCACATATGACCGATCGTGGCTTGAAAAAGATAAATTAACTTTAATTAAGAGTCATTGTCCCATCGTATCTAGCACCTCGGGCGATTGGGAATACTGCCCCTATAGCAACAACCAATCACAGTTATAAACCAAACCGTTTACAGCGAATACTTACAGAACCGTTGGAGGATTTGTTTCTTAAACGGACCGCCGCACACCGTGTTCGGAGTGATCGGTGGGGTAAATAGGCCGTCACTATCGGACTTGGCGACGTCGTCGACGTGTAGAGTCCGATTCCTGTCGCCGACGGTCAGGTCGAGGGGCTGATTGGGATCGCGAACCTCCAACTTCGGTACGTCCTTCTGCGCCCACTTCCTCCTATAGTCATTGGTGAGAACCGTGAATGTCGAGTATTGGCTGGACGGCGGACCGGCGTCCTTCGTCCTAACCGACAGATCTAATATCCCGGCCATCCCTTCTGGATTACTTCCTCCTACGCTAGGCAGCCGGCTATAGTAGTCCCGTGCGTTTGTCGAGTAAGCAAACACCACCATTGGTACGCCGGTTACGGACACCGGAAGCGAAACATCCACGAACCGACGGACCGAATGACACGCCACGCAGAACACGATATCGTCTTCGAGCGATAACCCTCAGTATACCATCTGGACGTCGTACGGTACTACCTGAGATGAGAAGCGACACGAACGTCGCCAGTTCCGAGTTAAACTTCTTCCTTTCTGACAACACCACAGATAAGAAAACTGGCTGGTTCACTGACTAGCTCATAGTCCGGCTAGTGGGCTCTCAAAACTCGTGTGAACCCCGGAGCGAGACTGGTTGGAATTGGTCTCGACTGGGGCAGTGGCAGTATAATCCTATCTCGATTTTAAGCAGTTAACTCCTAAGTCCGCACGCTGCAACACGGTTACCTCGGTGTCGACAAAACTGACGGTCGAGCACGAGAGAATCGGCATTTAAGCGGCCGAGAGCCGTTCCTGGTCGCGGCAGCGAGCGAGCGAGCGAGCCAGCGAACGAACGAACGAGCGAGCTGCCAACTGGTGAGAATAGTCTAATGACACTACAATAGGTCCAACTATCCAGGTAGCCGATGTCTTCTCGCTTCCCGTATGAAAACTGCCGAGTTTCTGGCCAGTGTCAGTTGTCCGTGTCGTCAAAGCAGGAATAGCGCCGCTGGTTCGCTGTCGTCTGTCTATCTGTGATGCGTAGACGAGCGCGTGTTTTAGTGCGGGCATACGTGTTGCGTGCGAGGAAGGCAGTAGTAGATCGGTGTTAGCCAACTCGTCGTTTTTCGACGGCGAGTCATTATTATCAGATGGGTCGGGTGTGTAGGTAAGATGTACGGGCGAGTGTCTCCGGTAGCATCAAAGATAGGGCAGCTCTCTCTCTCTCTCTATCTATCTCTCTCTACGTGTGTGTTTGTGAGTGAGTGACACACACACACAGAGACATACAGACGATTAGTGCCCAGGCCACAGACAGGCAGGCCACAGACAAACCCTACCTAGGTACTCCTACACGCGCGCGCACACACACGCAGAGAGAGACACACACACACATACGCGTAGACGCCGATACACGGCACGGACGGTGAGTGAGTGACAGACTCTGACACGGCCAGTGTGTTAGGCCACCGTGTGTCAAGATGGCAGCCGAGTGTGGTATAGTGTAGCCCGTAGTTGCTCGGACACCGATTAAACAGCACTGATACACCGCGCTACACCGGCTTACCGTACCCAAATATCCGGGGAGGGGGGGAGGGCCTAAGGAAATACCGACACACACACACACACACAGAGAGAGAAGAGCGGTCTTCTACAACCACCATACCACCATCACCATCAAGGCCTCTCCGACGCCCATTATCAAATCAGGAAATATTGACGCATCAGCGAGCTCCAAATGCCGAGAGAGAGACCCCCCCACACTCCGCCGCCCCACCCGGCTAACACCGCCCCCACGGATGGGCTATAGGTCCAGTATATATATATATATATATATATATATATATGACACTTCACATTTATACCAAAGGAGAAAAAAAACATACAGAGAGGAAATTATATAGATCTAGTAGACGAAAGCTAGAGCACGTCAGCTAACTACTCGGTAGGCGGACCACAGAGAGAGAGAAAAGAGAGGGAGAGTCTTCGTTCAAATAAGCTTTAAAATAGTTGGGTTCCTACCTCGTAGCTGAGATCTCGCAGGAAGTGGAGATATTATTTCTTTTTGGAAAACAGGGCACAGAAGGAAGGAAATAAACTCATCGCCACCATCGACGGGACGTAAATAAATACACACAAATAATAATAATGATAACAATAACAACCGTCTAGGGAGCGAGGAAGTAGGGCCCATTAACATCCACCAACTAGTACAGAAGTACAGTACAAGATTATTGCAAATCTACCGAGAACTTCGCTTGTGTCGACGTGAAATCCTTAACCAACGCATCGACTAATATATATATATATATATATATATATATACTTCACCGCTGTGTCGCCATTGGCGTAAAATGCTTTATCTATAATATAGTTATTTGTCATAGTTTAGTTTGCCTGGGGATGCGAGGCTTGTGAAGGTCGCATTTAAAAATTAAGCACTCGACGTTGCTATTTTAAAGAGTCGCACAAACCGTCGCCAAGTTCAGTTCACTTGAAGTTTATTAATACAATTACACTTCCATAAATTAACATCCGCGGCCTTAATATTGATAGCAAAGCTTTAAAACTGAAGTCTATTTCGTCCGTCGTGAAATCTATTTAAAACGAAGGAAATCAATAAATGGCCAGATAACGGTCCCCGGCTCAGCCGTCAAGTGAAATCAAACTGACCAAATCAGCGTTCAAAATCCACATCGTACTTCAAGTGAGACAAAGAGGCACTTTTTAGTTCAGTCTCATTTTTAACCCCCGAAATTAAACGGATCGATTTTGAGGCGCAAAAAAATCTCCAAATCTTCAAATGCGAAACAAACCGAGAAAGGATGGAGTTTTTTCTTCTTTAATCAATCTACATCATCAGATCGGTGGTTAAGGTACAAAGTCCCCTCGTTGACGTATAATTGCCGAAAGTCTATCATCCAATTGCTAATTCGACGACTTGAATAATCGAATCGAGGAAACAGTTGAACCGAAAGAACAACAAAACAACAATGTCTATTATATAACCTCAGTTGTACTGATATAATAGCTCCACGACAGTTGTTCAAATTGTTTAAAACAGCGTCGGAAAATCCGTTTTCACAGACACCAAGATGTGAAATAAGACAGCTTCAGAGAGCAAATACTCTGGGCACCTCATTTAGATAGTTTGATTTGAAAGCTCTCTTTGAAGTGCCCTTAGGATAGCATGCTCGTCTGTATCATCATCATCATCATCATCATTATCATCATCGTCCAGATCACATAGGAAATGACCTAACAAGAAAAAAACTGATGAACATCAATTCGGACATCTTCTAATACATGTTTTATCACGCCACCTGGTGTCTGCCGACCACATTCTCTAACACATAACGTCATTCGATTTTCGCTAGCGTGATAACACTGTTCCGACCTATTGTTACCACGTGCATTTATGTTCGGCTTAAGGCATTCGGATATGATTCAGCCAGAAACACATACACACGCGCGCGCGTACAGACACATACACCCACACACATACACAGTGAGACGAAGCCGAAAAGTTAGTCATCCGGACAAAAAAATCAAATGGCCAGTGAATCTCTGATGATGACAAAGAGCCAAGTGAACCGAGAAGGAACTGATCTCAAGTCATCTGGCCTACTAGTGATCACCGCTATAAAACGAAAACGTTTGTCTCTGAACCTCAACGAAAATAGTTTTGTTCTTCTCCGGAACTGATTTTACGGTTAGTGAGTGACTGAGCGAGCGTTTTGTGTAGCCTCGACATTCGTCACGTCAAGGATAGAGGACCGATGGGTTAATACAACCTGTGGAGAGATGAGGCAGCCCGACCGGAACGTTTTAATGATGGATGAAACATGCTACATGAAACATGCAATCGTTCCATTCGATTCCACGATCCCCCCCCCCCCGGCCGCTCACGCTCACAGATTGTTCGTAGAGCATTTTAACCGTTTCTGTTCTTATTTCTAAACTCTAAATTTACATATCGCATTACCCGCTGGACGTATTCACAAAATTATATAATACATCGCCTCGTGACAATTCTGAAGTATTTACATCTATAGTAATCAATTATTATGATAATCATTATTATCTTGTTTACAAAACGAGAACGGCCTGCGCACCATTACGTATGCCTCACTTGTATATGATGTGCGTATGCGTTAACCCTTGATGACCTAGACGTTAACCCTTGATGACCTAGACGTTAACCCTTATTGACCTAGTGAGGGTTGTTATTGTTATCTCTATAGAGGCAGCCGATAACGCTGAAATGGGGCCATAGGGCCCAGTTCGGAATAGCAAATACCGGCGGATACAAGTCACCGGGCCGTAATATTGATGTTCTGCACCAACGAACTTCGACACACACACACACACACACACATAATATATGTGTGGACGGTTTGTATTCAATCAGACCACTAAATATTAACCAGCGCCTCGGTTACGGGTTAGGCCGACACACACACACACAACAGAGACGACAGAGAGAGAGAGAGAGAAAGAGAGCAAACAATGAGCGGAAATAATATCAACAGGAAGCAAAATAAAATAGACCCGTCTTTATACAGGAAACTAAACTTATAAAGGTCGACCAAGGTCTACCAGAGGGATCTCTCTCTCTTCTATGTTATAACTGTCGGTCGATTCACACCTCACAGATAGTTAGTTAGTCTGTCAGATGTCTGGCAGTTGTCTGTCTTTTTGCCGTTTGTTTGCTATATTTTTAAATCATTCCGATCGAAGCCCCCTTTTTTATAGGAAGTGCTTTTTCTAGCTAGAAACCGCCTGCTTGCTTACGTCAGTAGGGTCTGCGGGTATAGACGTGTGTACCATATATCACGGGGGCCCAGGCGTTAACGGCCGTTGGCCACCAGCCAGTGGTAGTATCTCGACAACATAGATATAATATACACGAAGGATGTGCGCTGCCGGTGGAGGAGGTGGAGGAGGACAACACGAAGACCCGGCAACTGTGACCCAGTTAGAGAGATCTGATTTACGAACGACGAACTTAATATTTACTATCCACTGAAGTGGCTTCGGGGTTCGCCGGCAAAGTGAAAGGTCCGAATTAGGATGGCCATCGAATGGTTATCACAAACCAACACCACTTCTGTCAGTCGGTCAGCATACTCAAACACCACTCCACATCCCTCCCCCATACCACCCCCCACCCTACCAACATAATATTTAAAACCAGCTAGCAAACTGCTACTAATAGACTTATAACGACAATGATAGTCGTAGTTCATACCTGACGACGAACAGGTTGCTCTTCAAATCTTCATGCCCACACCACCCACCCATCACACACCACTTGATGAGACGGGTATTAAATCAACGCTTAAAGTACAAACGGTAAACGCTATCGAATCACTTGTCGGAACTAAAATTAGATCGGTCGGTGATACGCCTCGTGTAGTTTGAAACACGACACGTGATACGCGCCGGTAAAGACTAAACACGCCGTTCGGTCTTCCAGAACGAGCGTTCACTATGTTACATGCCAGATTATAGGGCACGCTGCCGCGATATTCTATCTTTGATTCATGAATTCTGGTGGCAGGCGAAATTAATCATCTCGCGGCGGATGTCAATGGATGGCATACCATCATGACGTAGTTAGTTCCGCTCGACGTGACCGCGCGGTTATCGTCCGTCGCCGTAAACACTGCGGGGTATTTGACCACCGTACAAAACATCAACCTCAAAACCCACAACCGTCATCAGCACGTAAACCCGATGCCCATCCGAAAACCTTGCACCTACCAACGCCCTCGGTTACAAAAATAAAAAGGGGGGACTTCGCCGCATTACAACATTATTGAAATACTTCAGATTTCTATCAGATCCACTTGACGGAAGTCAAACCAGTTAAGACCTTGAAGCTGATAACGAAGTAATTACGAACATAACAAGTTATCAACGGTTTGGGAACGCGGCAACCTGGGCTGCCGTCAAGTCAATATATGACATGCCCCCCGTTTATCTGGACTAGGTGTGTCATTTTATTTCCATAATCTTGTCATATGTTAATAACCGAAAAAAAGGTGCTATTCACTTCAAGGACAATTACACAAATAGATAAAGCCTTCATTCAGTTCTATAAACAAGCAAGTATTACAACGGGGACGTAGCCATCCACATTCCAGATAATGATGGTGTATTTAACTGCGCATTAGACAGCCTAGGTTAAGGAAGTGGCCATCGTAAATCGCTACTTTTATCTAAGTAACATTCACCATCTCCGTTATGCAAAACGAAGGCACGCATATCCGAACTTCGCCTTGTCTCATTCAATTACCCCCCCCCCTCCCATCAATGATCAGCCACTGTACATCTTAAATGAAAACATTTATTCTTTCGTTTACCTTTAACTCGGCCCCAATTGTTAATACACCCACACAATAATAGGAGTACGGAACTGGATCTGATAAGAGGATGAGCTGATCCGAGTCGATCTTAATAACATGTAAACAGTGACCACTCGACGATGACTGGCTATCGTATCGGTTACAAACAAGTTCTGTCATTGCTGATTGTCCTTTGGTTTGTGACTTATATCTGGGATTAGGCGTACTGCCAAGAAGTCCCCCCCCCCATCTTAAGGCTGTCAACAACATCATGTTAAATGGCCACAAAAAATATATATATATATATATATATATATATATATATCACGGTGTATATCAGTGTATTAGCCCCGAAGAACTGTTAATTATTTATAAGTGATGATCAAAAGACAATGGAAGGCTTTCGTGAGCGCACTGTCATCTTAATTAAAGTAGGCAACGTTGTACTCGGCGACTCGTCATTCCACTTTGTTAAACGATTTGTTTTCAAGCCAAAGCAAAAAGTGTGCAAGAGAGAGACAGAGAGCTCTCAAAGTAGATTCAGTTAAAAAGATCCCTCGCTCGATAAGAAACTCGTTGACCAGGCTTTCTGGGTGAAGACTGTCATGTTGACCTATCTGCAGTAATTAATAAAAAGGTGTTTAAACAGAACATTTATAACGATGTTCGGTTGATTATGATGTTCTAAAATGACGAGACACTGTTATATCACTGACAGAAGCTGAACATGCTGCGACATGCCATCGTTATGATAGGCCAACGTTTCGGCGCTACGACTTTTACACGAAAACAGTGCCATATATATATATATATATATATATATATATATATATATAATTGTCCAATCCCTGGTAACAAATTTAAGGCCTTTCTGATAGCTCAGTGGATAGAGGGCACTGTACTTACAAACTTCCGTATTATGAACGAATCCTAGTCGCTTCTCAACGATGTGCCGATGGTGAACAGATGCATTTATTCGTTGATGACATATTTCAACTACACCACGTAAAAGTACTTAATTTTATTCTTAGATTACAAATGATTATAAGTTTAACATTTAACAATATATAGAACACTCCGAAACATAGACGACTCATCTCCTTTATGACGTCTTATTTACACGACGCGGCAGCTACTGCGGCCAACAAGCCGCGGGCTCTGTTTCATTATATGTTTCGATGGCGTCGTGTCAATAATATAAATCTTATGGTAACGTATCTTTTTCTGTTTCCGAATTTGGCACTTCCGGCTGAAATAATCGAATTAAACAATCTGGGGGGGGGGGTCATCGAGCAGTCGGAACGATGGCATTATCCGACAGCGGAGAGACACCTGTTGATGAGGAAGTGAACAAAAAGAGAGCGTTCACTGTTTTGTAGAGTGATGATGATTGATGTTTTACGCCACTTTTGTGTACAAAGTAGGCTAAATAGGCCGAGCGACCTCCCAAGGTAATGAAGCGAAGTCAAAGTTGAAACAACTTTGAGATATGCCCACACCGAGATTCGAACACGGGTGGTAGTAATCTGTGGTCCAACACGCTACCGCTAGGCCACGGAGGCGCTCCTGTTTTGTAGAGTGAGAGACTGTACTGTTTATCTCAGGCGCTGGACACACGACATATTGCAGGTGAGCTAATGGCTTATGGAAATGAGATAACTAGATGAAGCATCCAGCAGACACAAATAACACTGGGATTCGAACCCCAGTTTGGCCAACCAACCAGCCAACCAACCAATCACATCGACTGATTAGAAGGTAAATCTTAACATCCTTTGAGCAGTCACAAAAATCAACTGTCTATTTAATAGTGAAGTTCATGCACTTCTGTCTGAACACAGAACATTGACAACTCGAAGGCCCGAACAGTTCACATGCCACTTACAGAATGAATGATTTCAGATACACTGGGTGCTATTAAAGTACATTCATGCTGTACATGAACCGAACAAACAATACGTGGACATCGCTGTCCGCACTAGTTGAATAATACATAGAGAAGTTCGTAGATATGATAGTACACACAAACAACTTTGTATCAAAAAGGTACATTTAACAGCTGTCATTTAACATGATTACTGACTTCCATTAAATTATTCAGGTGAATTAGTATGTTGCACAGATATGTGTGTATATATATATATATATATATATATATATATATAGTGTGTGTGTGTGTGTGTGTGTGTGTGTATGTGTGTGTGTGTGTGTGTGGAGAGAGAGAGAGAGAGAAAAAAGGAGAGAGCTCTGTACACCAAAAGAGTAAGAGTGCCAAAAATATGTCATGCATCGAATGCTTAAACATTCCTATCCGTGATGAGTACGAAAGTTGCTATTCTGTATTCAGTGACTTGATTAATCGTCCATATGTTGAGATTATAATTTAAGATTCTCTGTGCCACACACACACACACACAGAGAGAGAGAGAGAGAGGAGTAATCAACGGTTGACGTTTTTGGGAGCAGAAACAAATGCCAGCCCCGCAACAAATAAAGCCATCGACAGTTTGACCTAAACTAAAGAGAGGCTGCGAGCTGAAGGTCTCCGCCGATGTAGTAAATAGTCCACACAACTGGACACATGTATCTGACGAGACCAGAACGGTGCTAATCACAATGCGCTAAATGTCACCGCTGTGACGCAAGCACCGACGCTACTTAACCGACTAGTACGTCAGCGAGTCACGAACAATGACTAGACGTACAAGCCGCTAATAATAACTACATCCCCCCTCGCAAGGCCAGGCCAGGCCAGTCTCTCCGCCGCCAATCCCAACCCCCACTCACTACTAGCTAGGTATATAGATGGAGGTGATCCCGCTCCGGCAATGACGTCAAACGTCCGTTAATATGTCTCTCTCTCTCTCTCTCTCTCTCTCTAAATAAAGCGGGCGGGGTCATGTGCAATTAGATGATGACGGATTAAGCATTACATATTAACACACACACACATATGGAGAGAGAGAGGGGGGGGGGGATTCTTACGCACTTGCAGAGGGACACCATAAACATTTAAGTGATATATATATATATATATATATATATATATGGGGCGTGTACACACACTAGTGTATGTTCGCCTATGCACCATGGTGTGTGTGTGTGTGTGTGTACGCGCGCGCGCGCGCTTGTGTTAGGATGAGGCGATAAGACACAAATGATCGAAATTATGAATACAACATCCGAATGATTAATCACTGTCTCTAGAAAAGCCGTGTGTTCTACGTGTGTGGGTGCGTGCCCGCGTGCGTGTGTGTCCGTCCGTGTAGCTAATTTCCTATTTCGGTACACCTAATCTTCTATCAGAAAACAGCAAAACTAAATTAAAACTGTCAATTTTGTGACAATTTAGCATTATTATCTAGGCACTATAATACTGTGAAAACATGCAGATTTACTGAGAAAAATAGCAGGAATTATCTCCTGGTTCATAAAATATTGAATAATCATAGCCCAAATATCACTAAATTATGTTAGCCTCATGTAAGTGTTAAAATTCCACAGTCTGGATACAGGACATCAACGACTAAAACAAATGTATCACAGTCTCTAGTATACTTAACAAGTTATGTGACATCTATCTCTTCGATATCAACTTAACTGTCTATATATATATATATATATATATAGTGTTTCTCTGGTCTATTTGTATGTACAGATGAATGAATGTGCGCGCGCGCACGCACGCGCGCGCGCATATGAGCCTGTACACGTATGCCGAGTTCGCGTTTTTAGAAGTTCGTAAAATAAATAACTGTTATAACATCGTGATGATTCATCAGAGCACTGACCTTAAAACAGCAGCTTCATACCGTCACATCGATTGTCTTATAAGTACCATCCATCAGGTGCAACAATAAATACAATTCAGCTCTCAGAAACCCCTAATTCATAATACAAAACGCATGTATTTTACGACTGTATAACCGCATCAAATGCTCTCGTATAGTACGCTCAACGAACCTGCCACAGTGCCAGTATTCAATTGTTACCATTACCCATTGGTCTGCTATATATAATGTTATTTTCTGTCATTGTTATATGTTCAGTGTTACAATAACACTATAATGTCTATGAAATGATGTGGTCAGAGAAATGGAGATTAGCAAACCACAATCATTGTTATTATATATCAACTACTATTACGAGTAGGTCATGAATGAATGCGTTGATGAGTGAGTGAGTGAGTGAGTGAGTGAGTGAGTGAGAAGACACTGTCACAGAGAATCATGAATAGAACCTCTAAACAATTAATCAACAAACCGAATCTAGAGAATAAACTTTTCGTGCAAAAGCATGTAATCCTAATAATCTACAAATAATATGTGCATGTCCGTATGTGTATGTGCGTGTGCGTACGCGTGTCCGTCCGGGCGACCCCGGAATCTCCTTCAAACGGAAGTGTTTCGCGGCCATTCGATAAACAGGACTACAAACCGAAGTACAATTATGACCAGCCACGGTTTAAGTGATATTTGTTTGTGGAGATCTAATACTTAAACTGGATCGGCGATATATGACAACTATCGGTAGACGTAACAACGACGACGGGCTAATTTATCGCGTTTAGTCCGGTCAAACAAAACACTCACATCCTGTTCGGTAACTAGAACAACCCGACCCAATCCGCCTCTCGACCGATCAGGTATGTGCCGGATCGTCCGACCGCGTGTAGATACTTTGTGGTCGAGGAAATGACCGAAATAACCTATCTATTGTTCGGAAACGGCCCTCCCCCACCCCACCCCCCCATTGTGGTAATCTTCTTACCGTTTATAATACCCCTCCACGCGACGCATTGCGACGACGATCCGCCGAGCCAGGGCTACTTGGTAGCGTTCGACTCTTAAAAATGGCCCCGAGAATCTGGCGAGATTATGCGAACAAAGCGGTTAGCGTCGGCCCTGCTAGAAATCTCCGATTATCGGTCGGGTTGATCTCGACGAGTTGTCTGGCCCCGGGCGGTGCTGTCCACCTACTGAATACCTCTTTATTATTTTCGAAGTGACTTTACGGATACATGCTGGCACCATTATCATCAGATTTAAACATGATGTTCGCTGATAGCTTACGAGCGACGACAACGCGGCCGATAACGAATAACATTTAGATGAATGCAGATGTCATATTATGAATATCGGCTTTCAACTCGTTTGTCAATTAATTCAGCCTTAGTTTTACGGTCTCTTGTCCTATTGTCATATTAGACTAGCGCTCTTTGTTTGGTTCTCTCCGGCGCTTTTTATTTTTTTCGGTTATGATGCGGCCAGCGATATGGCCGTAAATACCCTGAAAGAGTTGTTGGTAAACAAGTCCGGGGGAGTGTCGTGGTGTGTGTGTGTGCGTATGTGTGGCGCGCGTGTGAAGATTCCCACAGATATATCATACGTACAATCCATGACATTTCATGACAAAAATGTGCTTTATCCACGAGTACTATTTGCCAAGTTGGCGAATTGTTGTTGTAATGATCACCTTTATGCGCATTAGAATAATTTTTTTATTTATTTATCGAAGGTCATCTCTAAAATGCGGATACGAGCTGGTCTATCGTAATACCATGCCATTATTATATCAACATCTCAGGATGTCCGAACATTCAATCATATCTTCAAGTTAAAGATAACATCCTTTGTCTTATGGAATAAAATAAATAAGATTTAGAAAGGAAGAGTTATACCATATATTTCTTTTTAAAACATAATTCATTAGTGTATAGTTCTGGATGCAAGGGACACTTCCTTTCAGTTTTGTATTAATATCAAATATGGCTCCATATGCTCATCAATGCTTCAAATTACATGTTTCAATAAGTAGATCAGAACATTTATACAGATCCTGATTTATAAACTGGAGGGCGGCCATGGCAAAGATTGTTGTTTTTCCATGACGTTTTGAAAAATTTAATTTTTGACGACTTTTCATGATAACTACTATCAGGATGATCCATGATTGAGTGAATCCTAGTGTGTGTGTGTGTGTGTGCGCGCGCGCGCGTGTGTGTGTGTCTGCGTTTTGAAGCATTCGACCGAACCAGTGTAAACAGAGACGGATAGACGATCAACAAGTACACAGTCGGCGGTATATCTGTATACACACCGGTCAACACTGTCATCAATCTATAACCAGGTTGCCTCTTTTCCGATCAGTCAGCATAATCCGGCAATACAGACAGAATAAACAACAAGACAACGGCAAAAACAACACAACCCAAGCATTTTTGCCCCGGCGACAACAGAACACAACAAACAAAACCAGAGTTATGCCGCTCCGTCGTCTGAAAGTTACCTAAATAAAAAACTATAAACGCGCAACTAACAGCTGAACTAAGCCATCGATGTGTTAAATTCGCCAGACCACTCCTATAGGACTGTGAAAAGATTACACAATTTGCCTGATTTAACAAAGGCGCCGATTGTATCGCGTTTTGCTGGCCATCAAATGCTCTGACCAATTCGGCTTCCTGGTTTCTAGAAGCTGACAGACAGACAGAAACCGGCCGTCGAACGCTGGAGGCTGTATAATCTTCTATTTTGTCGTCGGTTGTCCTACCGGCATGCCGACAAAGGCCTAATGTTGGTTTGATGACACAGACAACAATGCGCGATAACTAGATAAGGCAGGCCACCTCCGAGACAACCGTGGTGGTGGTGGTGGTGGTACTTAGCGTCATAAAGACCAAACCCGAAGGTGGTAGGGTCAGTCCCCCGGATGGCTCGAGTTAACCGGTCGCGTTAACGCCGAATCTGGCTCGCTGGCTGGCTGCTGGCCGGAAGGCGTGCGTCGAGCTACGAAACGATACGGCGCGACATTTCCTGTCACGATCTGGCACTTCGTCAGGTCGCTGAGTGACGAACGAAGACGACACGCGGAGACACTCCCGTTTTACGACAGCCGTCGGATCGGTCGTCCCACACAATGGTATCAGAAAACGTGTTGGGAATACGACCGGAGCTTGGCGTTCTCAGAAATAGATAGCGCATGTTCTATAAGTTGATGAATACCACTTACCGTCTGAATAAAGAACGGACGTTAGTTAGTAAAAGGATAAAATACCAATATTAAAAGTCATTTATGCACGTCTGCCCGTTAGTCAATCCATTCATGCACTCATCCCACTAGTCACCGATATATATATATATATATATATATATATATATATATATATAACACGCGCCCGCGCACAAACAGGGATCATTTAGGTACGTTAAACTTCACATTTATGAGGACCCGGGGAGCATAACACACACACACACACACACACGCTTTCACTCCTTGTTAGCGGACGTGATACTAGTGAGGCACCGGTGAGGAGAAAAAACGAATTGTCAATACACTTTCCATATACTGAGACACACCCCACAATCTTCTCCACAGAACTCTGTGTGTACATTTATATTTATATACGCGCTATTTTAACATACGCCATTTTGGTTAATAATCTAACGCTTTGTAACGGGAGGTGGGATTATTCGAACAGAAGAGCTTCCTCCAGACGACGAGGGGTCCGTGTCCAGATACATAGATGACCCGATAGTCAAGACGGTGACTCGCCGGATATTAAAAGCACCTCAGACGAGCCGCAAATATTTTTTTGACAGCCGCCCTATATATGGCAGCCAGCCGCTAGAAGCCCCGACAAAGGCGGCCATCAACGTTGTCCGACATCTCGATTACACGATCCGGGCTTTGACGCCATACCCATGGCAGACGATCGCCAGAGATCTAACCAAAACCGAACGCCTTTATCATTCCTGATACGTTTGGTCCTAAAACGGCCCGGCGTCGGTGTCGTGCCCGATATCGTCCACTTTAGATCGAGCTAAATAAGAGCGTCAACAAATCATCCGATCACGCCGCATCGTGTCTCTCGTTTTCCGGGTAATGGCGTTAAGCGGCTGTCCGGAAGGCACAGTCCGACCCCCGAACTCCTCAGAACGACTACGGGGAATTATGGGGAAGGAAATGGATGGTTAGCCATAGGGGTCATAATTTAGCATTTAGCCACGAGTGATATCGCGTTATTCGTCTAGCCGCTATTTTAGACGCGCATAGGAAATTTAACCACTAATGTGCTAACAATTATACATTTTAAATTATGAAGAACAATATAATGTATACCAGTGTTCGAAGAAGTTACCCCCTGTGTTAGAAACCAATTGTTAACAGTCGAATCACGCAGGGTTCAACTTAAACACGTCTATTCAAATGATGAAATAATACATGCGTGACAAAAGCGATTAAACAAGCATGTTGAAATAAAGAAATATGTGTACTACAAAACATGTATTTATAATGGTTGTGTTTGTTACACATGATTGATGTTTTACAGCCACCTTTGTGCACATGGTAGGCTAAATGGGCCGAGCGACCTCCAAAGGTAATGAAGCGAAGTCAAAGATGAAACACCCATCAGATATGCCCACGACGAACTCAGGCGGTAGTGATCTGTGGTCCAACGCGCTACCAACTAGACCACACAGGCGCCCTACACATACTACACGCTAACTTATACCCGGAATGGTCAACCCTAGAAAAAGTGCAGTCCGTTACCGACCCCAATAATCCATACCCGTGGCCAGTCGGGTTGGATTTAACACCGAAACCAAAACCGACACGACACGCAATACGGTGACGTTGAATCAGCCGACGAAAGCATTCGGCACCATGACAACATGATCGCAACGATGGCGGCCATAATCCCGATGCCGACGCTGACCCGGGTCTCGGCACATGACGGAAATGAACATCGACTCAACCAAACACCCACCACATCGGTGCGCATCAACGTGGCTGACGTACGACAACGACGACGACGACAACGATGACGACATCCAGACGAAAAGGTCACCGACGGCTCTCCACGTCGCAATCACGAATCGCTCGCTCCACCTATGACGTATCATTCTTCCATCGCCCCGCTCCCCGTTGGACGTCATCGCACTGACACGACAACACCGAGGCAGATGTCAGCCGTCTATAAATAGATCCCGACGACTAGCTGGTGACGCAAGCGTATTTCGCAGAAACCCGGCGACCTTTTAATATACACATTTTTATCTAGATTAGAGAGAAAGAAAGAGAACTGATGTAGAGAGAGAAAAATACTATTATCTATTACAGGGTTCTGCTAATTGTTTGCTGGTGACCGGGCTTAATGTGGACACGCGTTACCCAAAATGACCTTAGCAGCATCTTATTTACAGCAGATAATAATTACCTAATTAAAAATCGAACTGGTGCCGTTCTATATTTCAACTCCCCTCGTTTCCAACAAGACGGATTCCAGACAAATAATATACACGTATTGTGTCATAAACCAGATAATTAAATATAACCTCCCCCCCCCCTCCTGGGCGAAGCGAATTAACAACTCCGTTTTGTTGCTAAATTTAAGAGCCGCTAACTAACGAGAGAAGATTAATATTCCCCGCCAAAAATGGGACCGATTTCGTCGGGTGAGAAAGGGGGGTGGGGGGGGGGATGATGAGTGAGAGGAGGAGGCCGATACAAAAAGCAGGAGATGAGTATCAAAACTGGCCGGCATTCATCGAGTCCGCAGTAGATCATGTTCTTCCTGGATACGAGCATACGTCATCCGGACACTTCTGTGTCAGCCGTGCTCGCCAATTATCCGCACAACGTCACTGATCTGACGTCACCGGCGCTAAATATGGCACCGGCCAGAATTAAAATAGTCGCCGCAGTCACCCGATAGAACCGAGGCATACGTAGGGCTGGAGCGACGCGATGTGCCTTTAATATAACAATGGGAGCATCGTCATGACCAACACATCAATAACAAAGACCAATAACAAAGATGGCTGCCGTATATCGCTGGCCTCCACCGGAAAACGGAATCCCCTTCACAATGGCAGCGGCATATTTAATGGCTGGCATGCGTGCGGGAACCGCTCGATCGCGGCTAGCCCGGTCCACGCACACACATATACGCACACACGCACAACGGGTAGCCGCATTCCCTGATGCCGCACTTCCATGACCTTTTTTCCTCGAGCTCTTCCTGGAATCTGGCAAGCAGGAAGTGAGGCTATAAATAGCGACACTGCTAGTACTTTTAGCATCTTGCTGGCGTAAATGCGGCTATAAATAGAGACGTTCTGCGGTTGTTGTCCAGGTAAACCGACTCCGGGGGGATGTCCTGGAGCGGGACGAGCGGCGTTGATAACGTCAATCGGTCCCTGGCCGGAGACTGGCTAAACGGGAGGTAAAACTGGGCCACCGCCGGAGGGCGCCCGGTGCCAGCTAACTAGGTCACGGGCTGCCATGGGATGGCTACGGGCGCCAGGCCAACGAATAGAGGCAACCATCTAATCCCGGTACAGACGTCAATCCGGAGCTGATCGTCACAGCCGAGGGAAGGGGTGGAGTGGAAGGAAATGTTTGATATACATCTATCGGAAAACAATTCTACGCACGAGGGAACTGGCTGATCCAAATATGGGGTTCACGTGTGGATGGCACCTGCCCAATGTTGTATTATATACAGTCTTCATGTATTATCCAGCAATTATTCCGTAAACGTTTCTGAAAAATGATGCAGAGTTTACTCATCTTTATCATTAGACTGTCCATGGATGTACATATCATTGCTATTATATTTGGTAAGCGCTCAGAGGATTATTCAACAAAACCAAACAACAATCATATTGACGTTTTCTTTCCTTCCTTCCTCATTGTTTCTCGCCATCGGAGAGATAGAGGAGATGGATGGGTAGGGATGAAGGTGGAGTGCGGAAGGTCATCGATGCCACCATTGTTAGCAAACCCAGAAAGTATTGACGGCGCTGCTACGCTGGCAAGGAAGTGTGCCGCTGACGGCCTGTTTAAACACATGCAGCATAAAACGGCGCACCGGCGCTCCAACACACACACACACGCACGCACGCACCACTGACGTCATACGACTGCTGCCCACGGCCAAGTGGGATCACTGCCAGAGAAGTACGCCAAATACCAGACGCAGATCATCAACAGCGGGGGCCCGCCGCCTGCCGCTTAACAATACAGCACGGAGAGGCAAACACTGAACCAAAACAGACTGCGTGGCTGGCCCTGATCAACGAGCAGCACATTGTTTAACTACCCGATTATATCGTTCCCGATCTTAAATAGAAAGTCGCTACTAATTCTGGACAACCTCACCAATTATTCTCATGGTTCTTGCTTTTCTTGGTCGAGCCTGTGCCGATAGTAACGAACTAAACGACCCCAAACCGTGTTACACTGGGCCACTCGTACCATTGACACAATGCCACAAAGTGCCACCTTCTGCATGACGGCGGTTAGTAGCGTATTACGGATCATGCCACACTACATCTCGACCACGCACCAGCCGCATAAGAAAATCTACTACCCGCATGACATTGCCATTCTATCAGCAGTTTTAAAAATCTAACCTTCACAGATATGTTTTTTTTTAAATGTTGCATACATTCTCAAATTACGTAATGCTTATATGCTTTAACGGTTTATCCTGTAATTTGTATTAATACATTCTTATGTAAGAGTCCCAGACAAACCGGAGATCAATGTGATGATCTCAGACTGACGGATGAAGAGGGTAAGAATGTCGACTGATCCTCCTGTTCATCGTACCCATAACCGTACGGTCTTCTGAACAAAAACGTATGATGAGACCATAACCCCCCCCCACACACACACACAACATAACGCACGCATCGTCCAGTAACTTAGAAATACATCACCACCTTTCTAAAGACGGCAACGTTCCACTTGCCAAAAGGGGCCTCTCCGTTACGTAATTGGTAGTGCGTTGGACTACAGATCACTACAGATCTGAGCTCGTATCTCGGCGTGGGCATATCGGAAAGGTGTTTCATCTCTGATCATCGCTTCATTCCCTTCGGAGGTCGCTCGGCCCATTTAGCATACCTTGTGCATACAAGTGGCCGTAAAACATCGATCATCATCATCATCATCCAGCTGCCAAAATGCGGAAGTGACGTGAACGGGAGAAATAACGTAAACTAAACGGGCACGAATAATGAAGGACAAAGTGGGCGGTTACCGTTTTAAATTCCCCCTCGTTGTACCCGAGGTTAACTAACCGAACAGTTCAGACACAATAGACAGAAAGGAATCACTATGTGCTAGATGTAAATAACTCTGGCGTGTAGCCGGCAATTAACAACATACGTAGCTATGCGACGAGGCTTTCATCGCTAGCAAACCGGCCAGCAACATACTGCTGTACAAATAGTTCCAGGCACACACACACACTAGCCGTAGAGGGGTCGTTTAAAGCGGACATAGATTGTAGTTGATAAGGAAGTAAACTTTCATAATTTCACCCGCTCCCCCAGCATTATGATTCATTGGTCATGAATAGACACGACATGTCATTGGGAAAACCAAAAATATAAAGTAACATCGAATGAGCCGTAAATATGTTGCTCGCGCATTGGACTGTTGATCTATATTTTTTTTAAACGTTACCTATATTTCCATGGGATATTTAAGTTAATCATTTTATTTGCTTAAGAAGCAGCAATTTTATGTTCCAGGTATAACCAACAACGAGGGTATCTCATCCGATATATCACTCACATTCTCTAATATATATATATATATATATATATAAAGAAAATATGTGTATGTGCGTGCTTGCGCGCGTCCAAATGTACTCATTTAAAATTTCAGTTAACCAGAACGTAAGGATTTCCCTCCGAAACATGAGCTGATATATATATATATATATATATATATATATATATATATATGACTTCATTGAATTATTACCATTTCTTTTTCATATACACAATGTTACAAGAATGCCTCATACACTAGTAGATGTTAATGAACCAATTCCACGAAAGTGCGTTGCATCGGTTTTGCAACTCACTTGCAGGCTAGAAGATTTGAGCTGAAAGGGATAGTCCACCTTCATTTCAAATTTTCAGGACTAATACAGCTATACTCACAAATATCATAAATAATGTCAAAATGTTTAAACGATCACCCACATATTAAATAAACCAGTTCAAAGTGCTGATTAATCGACTTTTAATGGCCTGTGGGCGCCGCCATTTTGAAGCTAGACAGAGACCGGAAGCTCCTGAATGCTGACGTCACTTCAACGTATTCGGTTAACCTGAAGTCTGTAGAGCCAGTACAGAAGCATGTCAACAAGTGTCAGCTAAGAATTATTCCAGAACTAAACGGCATTATCTTATTAAAATTACGTCATGAATTACATACAACCATATCAGTTTGAGCCAGAAGGAACCTGACAAGAGGAAGATGATTCAAAATGGCTCAGATATTAACGTCCGAGAGAAACTATAATCCGCGTCAGTCTAGAGAGCACCGATGTGACGTCAAAGCATTTAAGCTTTCTCCTTCCCGCCTTCGATTCTGGCTTCCGGTGCAGCCGTAATGGCGGCCCTCCAGTAATTTGGATGATTTCCCTATATCTATGATATCAGGTATATTTCGTGATTATTATTGTGGAATTTTTGGCAACTGTTCTAAACATTACATATTTAAAAAATATTTTCTGATGGTGGACTGACCTTTTAATCTGGGATTTGGTGGATATTGGTTAGATATGTTTAATAATATCCATTAGTGCACATTTCCAGATAGACTAGCACATACGAATTTATTATCGCCATTTAAAGCAAACATGAAATACTAAATCAATTATGTAGCTAGATACCATATAGAAAACTACATTACTAAAACAGGAACAGTTGTTGTGAGTGGGCAGTCACCGAAATGGTGAATTACATAGATTACGGTGGGGCGCCTCCGTGGTCTAGCGGTAGCGTGTTGGACCACAGATCACTACCACCCGTGTTCGAATCCCGGCGTGGGCATATCTGAAGGTTGTTTCGTCTATCACTTCGTCTCATTACCTTTGGACGTCGCTCGGCCCATTTAGCCTACCTTGTGCAGAAAAGTGGCCGTAAAACATCAATCATCATCATCATCATCATCACATAGATTACGGTACATGATCAGATTGAAGATGACTGCTCGAATGTGGCCCATATTAATTTTATTACTGGGTAATTAAAATGATTTTGTCCTAATTATTGTTTTAACTAAACTTGTAAGGGATTATATAATAAAATGTATATCATGTCCGTGTGCCATCACATTTAATTTACGTTTATACACAGGAATGTGTGCTTTTTATTACCATTATGGCGAGTTTTTACTGATCCTATTTTGATTTTTGTTGTTGTTTTTACTTTGCTAAATTGATACAATGATGTTTTAACCTGCTCGGTGATAATAATTAGCTGATGCCTTAATATATATTATATATGGTCAAAGATGATGATGATGATTGATGTTTTACGGCCACTTTGGGTGTATATGATCAACGACAGAGAGAGAGAGAGAGAGAGTATAATAAACATTGCCTGGATCTACTAGACCCACAGTTATTTATTACGTTTGTATTGCTTATAAATGGCATTATAAAACAAAGCTAACAGTTTACAAATAAAGTTCCGTCGTTCACACACACACACACACACACACACACCTCGGCTGATGCATGGAATAGATTCGCCGAGTATCCCATCGGCCTATGTTGCTGTCATTTTGTATACACGCAATCAATCTGTATGACATCTTTCTCACTCGTGTGTCTCAGCTGTCAATTTAATATCTAAGAAATCATACCCTTAATCTTTTTTATGAACAAGACTTATCGTTAAAACAATAATCTGGATAGCCCGAGAACCAGTCATCGGTGAACTACCGTTTTACCAGATTAAAGTACCAGCTTAGCGTTGACTGTCGCAGTTTTCTACCCTACACGCGAAGTTCCTCTCACTATCGGTAGGTGGCGAGCGTGAGTTGGGAAAAATCCATTGTTTTATCAAATACCTAATTTAAATGTATATGGTGAATGAATTATCTAATACATCTGTTCACATTAGAGAGCAGGGAAATTAACATAAAATTTGCCGTATGAATCGTTGTGAACAGAGCTCCCGGTGATACTAATATTGGAGGGGTGCTTGACCTGAATTATTTCTGATCGACACTAGGGGCAATAAACTTACACACTACAGGTGCACACCCGTATAAAGAAAATACTTCTTGTACAGAGTAAACGTACTAAAAACACATAGAAACGCTTCTACCACCACAACAATAATAAAAAATTACACAGTGAACAGCCTCTCCAAATTATTACAACATTATACACATGTAGAGAGTAGATATAGATCTAGGATTTCACATCCTGAACATATTTTTTCTGCACTATCGCACACAGACACCCATCATAGATGTACCTTTGATAATAATGTAAAGAATTCCAAGTAACGGGCATGTAATTGTTCTGATAACAAGGAATCTATTATAAAGCTATATGTACTGATACATCACCACCGACTAGGCCAGCCCATGTATGATCAGTATGATATCAGTTAGAACATAATAATTGATAACATCATAAGCAAATTGAGTTACAGTAAACTTACAGGTAAATTTAAGTATATATATATATATATATATATATATATATATATCACCCCACCCCCTCCACTCCCTCTCTGTGTATGTGTGTGTACGTACGTGTGTTTATAGGATCAACTTTATGTTGTAACAGTGTAAACACATGCCGGTAGTCTCTAAATATGACTGCGTGCCACATAAATTGGCTTTATGACGTTATTAGCTGGAAATCAATACAGAGCTAAAACAATAACACTCCCATTAACCGCGAGGCCACCCCGATGTGAAAACCTTAAGGTCGTTGGTTCGAATCCGACCAACAACACCTGTGTCCATGGGACATTTCGCCTAAGGAGTCGGCCCTCGGCCACATCATGTCAGAGTGCCGAACTAAATAGCTAAAAGCCACGCATTAACTATATATAGCCATTCACCAAGGGAACCAGTTAATTAATAGGCTTCCTACACTGGGTGGCTCAAAGACAAAACATCGCAGAAATACCAACACGCTGCTCTCAATAAAACATTAACAACAAAACTACTGTCATTTGATCGCGTCCCGAAACTACTGTTTTAATAATAAGCCAGCACCAATGACCGAATCATTAAAGCTTGGAGATACAACCACAACAAACATTTAAGCACGTAATTTTAATATGTAAGTGATATCAGATTACGCGTGCACGCAAACTGTTAAATCAAATAACATCATCGTTAGCGAGCTTAATTTTGATGTGGAACAATGATCTAGTTTGTTTCCATCGGATATTCTGAAATGTGTCGGATGCCGACGCACAAGCTTCAGAAGTGAAGTTACTAACTAGCTGGGTGTTGGCCAATAATAAATACAGTCCCAACTCAAATGGTGTACACACACACACACACAATATATATATATATATATATAAGGGGGAAAATCGACTTCTGTAGTTCAAAACACGTACAGTCCATACGCACCACGGTGTTATCACTGTTTCTAAAAAACTAAATTTCAAACAGGCAAGTGTACTCGAAATACTGGAGTTAAAATAAAAGTCGCTTTTTGTACAATAATAGGTCATATCATATGACATACTGTAAGACTGTCTGCTGAATATGATAAGTACAGAGTGTTGATATAAATACAAAGCTGAATATAGTATGTACTGTACTGATATCACACACTTGCACACACACACACAACATATATATATATATATATATATATACTCACGCACACACACATACACACACACAGATCACATCAGTGACCTTTTGTCTATTGATATACGCAGATTAAGTTTCTAACACTTCCTAATCACCAGTGTCCTATTATAATCAGAATTGTTTACTCCTACTGTTATTATCAGAATTTTGAGTGCTCTCAATGTAGCTAAATATGTTAACTGATGTGATGAGATAGGAACTGTTGAACTTACAGACCCCCCCCCCATATGTTAAGCACAACAAGGTTAGCCGAATGCATAATTATGGGAGTCCGTCTTAATTGCAAAGCTGAACTTTTAATGCAGATGCTCTATTTCTCCATCAACACTCCACTAATGAAAGTTCGTGGTCCTACAACAGGAAATATTTTGAAAATTAGGTAACACAGATGGAATTTAGTGACCTTGTATGACTGGTTTCTGGGCTGATATTTCTTTGTACAAGTGAAACGAATCTGTTTTATGAGGCCAGGAATGAGAAAACTTGCCTAGAACAGATAAAGTTGTCACGTTCACCACCTGTCCTCATTAATTTTTCATCCATTAAAAGCACACTTAAGACTTTGATTAATGTCCCAAAATTAAACTCATTAGTGAGACATAATCTAAACCCATGCCAATTTCCTGAAATTCTGTCCAGGAAAGATAAATGTACAAGGTCAGTTTTAAATATTATTCACTATAAAGTGGATTAATTTAGATGACGCTCTCTACATAAAGCAACAGAGATTGTTGTAACCTTGATAACAATGTAGTATAACTTCTCATTAGTGTCGTACTTCAGACTAATTTCCTCTACTAGAATAAAATAAATATGTATATCACGAAAGAATCCCAACTCCTGGTTGCCAAATGAATGACAAACAAATAAGATTAACTTTTCGTGTTCTGTAAAACGCTAACTCAAACACTTTATAATATATATATATATATATATATATATATATATATATATAGTACAACACCTCGTTGCGGCTATACCTGAACGACGGTCAGTGCCTATAATGCGGCCAGATTCTATTGTCCCAACCATCAGCCCATTTAATGCAATGTTAATTATGTTGCCAATAGCGGCCACGCCTCTAATGCGTATTACGGCCAACACTTGAAGTCCCAAATGTCAATCGAGGCCCTCAAAAACGGCCAATCAGCATATATATCTCTAAAACGGCCAATCTCAATTTTACCTGATCGCAGCAATTCACACGTGATGATAATTAGTTTTGAAGAGACGTAGGGAAAACACGCAAGCTGTAGAATTAGATAAGTTGCTTTTGATTATCAGTGTGCCTCACCATGACATTACATGAGTTTGTGACCGTTCTACCTAACAATGAAAATAAACTGTTTGTGTTCATTAACTGTTGTTTAATTACATACGTCAACACAGAAACCTGCCACTCACTTTCTGTATAAATGCTACCACAATTTGCGAAATGGAATCATATAATTTTATATATTTAGTGGAGATGCAATACAATCACAAATACTAAATCCTTGAAAATGGCTACAAAAAAAACTAAATGAACTTTCACTCAAACAAAAAGTAGACCTGTTGAAAAATAGTGAGGGTTGTCTTGTATTGCGGCCAGTCCTCAATTACGGCCACAAATCACTGGTCCCAATGGTGACCGTAATACAGGCATTGTACTGTATATATATATATATATATATATATATATATATATATATATATATATACACACACACACATTTCTACATACACAGCCAAGTCAACTGTATTTCCCTATCATTCTTTTCTTATTTATGTGATCTCAAGTTCAACACAGCAACACACAGGTGTTTACAGCAACTTATCTCAGGGAAATTAAAACATATTTTCTTAGTCAGTTTTATTCAAACAAACAGAAATAAAGAACAGGTATTTTCTTGTACACTTCACTGCTGAAAGGCGTTTTTTATAGAATATAATGTCATTCACTCAGTCAAAGCCTATCTTTATCACAGCTGACAATTAACAGTCAATGCTTAAACACTAAAGTTTAAATAACACTCCATCATATAACATCACATGGCATTCACAGGACATCGCTAAAATAAAGTCACCATGACCCGAGTATGGTGATATTAAGGACTATAAAAAAGGTTGGTTCCAATACTCAGCATGAGTGTATCAGTATCTTGACATCTCAACAAACAAATAGGACATTCTAAAAATAAACTAAATGTAAGAATTTGTTCTGTTCACACCCTATAGCATAACATCTATGTGCCATATAGCATTATGCAGTGGTGTTGTGCGTTTTAGTTTTTGATGATGTGCTATATGTGTAATACCCATTTCCTGAGCACCTGCTTCTCTAATACACAAACAGACAAACTTGGTCCTTTTATTTGTATGTATGTATGTATGGCTAGAATAGTTTTTTTTTGGCCCAAAGTATTTTCAAACTTGGCTAACATCTGCCATGGATTTACCCATGATAACTGAAATTCAAGCAAAATAACCATTTTCAGATGGCTCAAATCCACTGCCTTAGGGTAAAAGGCATATAGATGACATAGTCTTCCACCGAAATATCCTTTACAGTTATCATTATCATGACCACTGTCATTATTTACTAAATTTTTATTGTTAACACTTCTGCTTAGGGACATATGCATATTTAATGACTAACTGGCAGAGCAATTTGACTTAGAAGACACCTGCATAATTATCTGTTATTATACGTACGGGATATCTAGCCAAAATTCATTCCCAGAAAATTACAGTTTTAGGTAGGATGAACATAATTTATGCTTTAATTCATTATGTGGAAATATTGTTATTTCGGGGTTGACAACTTAAAGAATGTAATTTATAATTTTAAAGGATTCCGTAAATGTAATTCACAGATGTTTAAAAAACAAATGTGGAGTAGTCTCAGGGGATCGCTCCCTTCAAGAAAGTTGAAGAATTAACCATTACTGCCCCCTACGTTAAGTAATCCCTATCATCCACAGAAACCTCTCCTTACTGCATAAAGCAAAAACCCAATGCTATTATTTAATATGGTAAAAATAACTGAATGTTTAAACCTTAGCACTATTCATCAAACATATGGATATGGAGTTAAAGCCTAGATAAATAACCCATAAGCATAAGATATGAATTGGATTCGACTCCACAATCCCGAGGTTTCCAGCAAAAGGGTTTACTGAACATACACAGAGAGCTCAAATCATCTAACAAGTTTACATACATATGTATATATATATATATATATATATATATATATATAATTCAAATTACTTAAAGTATTGGATCTTAATTGTATCCATATAATGGGGTTGCTATATTTAAATCATTGATTTAAATTACTGCAAATATCATTCAGTTTAATTTTTATGATTATTGCATTTATTTTTATTGATTATTTTGTAAACATACATTTATCAATTAACTTGCTGTACAAAAAATTAAACGTTATTTAAAATCAACTGTTACTTATACTAGATAATTATTTTTACATATATTTATAGCTGAATTCGATTTCAACACCATTTAGTCTAACAAGTCATACAAATCAGTGATCATTTAAAAAAAAAATCATTGGTTGGAATGATCTTCACCTTGGGAGATAGAAGAGTCAAGCCATGCTGCTTCAATGTGGTAAATTGGATGAATTTGGGAATGATGATCTGACACATGAAGTCACATATTTTCTATGCATTATTGGGGATCATTGAGTTAATTGTGGTTTATAGTACTTTGTGTAACCATGCCATATAATCATTTTCATAGCTAACAGTAACAAGGGAAGTTTTATTAAAAAATTATGGAGCACAAGGAAAAACTTCGTCTTGTGTATGCACATATTAATTTGTAAAATCTCAGTCACACGTGTAACATTGATGGATGCATATTAACTAGGGGATCTAAGCGAGGGATGGAAGTAAAACACATGATAGTGACATACTGGAAGGTTTGGCTTAGGCTCGTAGGTTTTTGGCTAGGGGGCAATATGTTTTTACCTACCGGCTAAGATCAGGAGATCTAATGTAAGTTTCCTGGGATCAAGTTTAGATTCAGTTGAAGACTCTTTCATTTTGACATAAGAAACTTTTTTGGCCGATAATCTCACCAAAAAAAATCAACAACTTGTTCGCGGCGCACGGATATACGAATTATAGCGTGTTGGCCGATGGAGTGTTCATGAGCATAATTACTAAGTGCGCTAATTGAACTCGATTTGCGTACAAATCATAAGAGCAAAGTAAGGTAATTTTGTATGATTTATTAGGATGACTGATACGTATATAAATATTGTATTAGTATAGCGCGTTATATTCCAAACATTGGCAGCTACTGAAGATGATAAACGCGGAAGTAAAGCTCGTGAACCATCGAAGCGTAACGATATAAATAGAACCACGTGGACGAACTATAGCAGTGTTGATATCTCTACGCAGCAATGTTGACTACAAAATCTGATTGTTTTAATCAATAATGTTGGTTGATTACATCGTTAAATAACAGCACTTTGTGAACTAACATTGTACTTTCAGAATTCCATTACACAAACTATAATTAAACAGGAACAACAATAGTCTTAAACTGGGTTGATGTTTAACCTGGGTTGTGGTAGATTAACTTAGCTCACCCGGGTTTTACAAGTTAAAAGTTGATTAAGCTTGTGTTTTCTCAAGATAGATCCATAATTTTATACATAATAAACGTATATATACAGGAAAAATAGTTATTGAAGAGACATTGATTTATAAGGTCCTCTTATTGATATAATAATAATTATACTATAATGATAAAAGTGTCCATTAGGCCATACTGCTGTGAAAATTGGCAAAATCCATCATAAGGCAATGATTTATGTATTCTGTGATTGTCATTGTTTCATGTAATATGTATACATAATGTTGTTTATGTGCTTTAAGTGGGTAATAAATGCATACGTTTATTTTGTTTCATTTGATCATCTGGAAATGAATCCTTCTTAAAAATGAATTTGAACTAGTCTAATTCAAAATAGGATTTAATACAACACATGTTATAAATATGTGTTTATCCCAGAGATGGGTTAAACCTGTCAGGCCTGTTGATAACACTGGGTTGGTTGTTGTTAAATTGCCTCATTACACCCAATCTGTCTAATGTAGTTGCTATTTTGGTGTGAAGATTGGTGACTCGTCTATCAGACCTAGTGTATTTGGTAGAATGCACGGATTGGTATTTGATGAACATGGATGGGGATGACATATATATCTTTGTAAAGCATCATATTTCCATCTTTGAAATAGCTGGAACTTAAAAACCTGGTCTGCTTTAATATCAGTTATGCATATGCATTTTCTCTTGAGTGTTTTGATAAATTAAAGATCATGAAACAATTTACTTAATCATGTAAAACATGCCGAAGCGATATCTGAGTTTAA
This sequence comes from Paralvinella palmiformis, assembly GCA_025642065.1. NCBI lineage: Eukaryota > Metazoa > Annelida > Polychaeta > Terebellida > Alvinellidae > Paralvinella > Paralvinella palmiformis. The sequence continues at coordinate 213,713 of JAODUP010000155.1, forward strand.
AAATCGCCATAAAACATTTCACCAAAGCTTTTAATGGTTAGTATCTTTTATTTGTAAGCTGTTTAAAAAAAAAAATCTTTGCCATGTAAAGCAACTCACAATACAACAATTACAATATAATAACCAGAACTATAATAAATAACATTAACAATAGCTCAGATTAGATCAAGTGTGTATGTGCAGGTGCGTGCGTGTGTGTGTGTCACAGAGTAGCAGCTAATCATTTTGTATATATGTGTTTGAGGTGTGTTTGTTCTAGAGGCTGAAACAGGGAAAAGTCTTATGCCGGTAGCAGGTCTGTCAGTTATGATAGTGATATTAGCCTTACCTCGGTGTCTTCTAATCCGTCTTTTCCGCCGATGACAGGTGGTGGTGGTCACTTGTCTGTGCCCATCTTCATCATCACCATCATCACTTGAAGATAATAAGCGTTCATTGACTTGCAGATCTAGACGCAGGGCATCATAAAATCTAATAATAATAATAATATTTTTGTCTTTAATTCAGTGTTTCTTATTATTGTCCCTGATATATGTATAATAATAATAATAATAATAATAATAATACCACTACTACTAATACCAATAATAATAGTTTTAATGATGAAAAGAACAGCAACAAAGCCACAGCAACACCGAACTATAAAAAACAAAGTGTGATTCCATTATGAGTGATGATATATATATATATATATATATATATATATATATATCTGCTGATGTTGCTTTAAAAAGTATGTCGTGAAAAATTATGATGACTATGTACAACATTGTAAAATATTGACTTATAATCAACCACACCGTTATGATATTAACTGTATACATTATGATATAGATTACAATTTTTTTATTATCTAAGTTGTAATATGCTTCGAATCCATTTTCACCGATATCATAATGGACACAACTACTTCATTTGATCGAGGCCATTCATCCCCGTCATGGGTACGATTTACACAAAAGACGAATGTAACGCATCATAACGTCACCGAATACGAAGATAACTTGGGGTCACGCATTGATCTGAAATGTGTGTTGTGATAAAAAGATATTTCATAGTGTCATTTATTTTAATTATGACAGACTCGCTGCTTTGAGGACGCCCTGAAGACGTAAAACACTCTATAACTGATCACCCTGAGGACGGTTACGGCTTTCGTTTCTGCCGTTTGCTATACAAAGACCAAAGTGAAACCAGCTTAGCATTTTCCAGTTCATTTTCAAACAATATATCTAAAGCTGGTTCCTTTTCATCACTGAACTAGCTTAATTTCATGAGCTGATAAAATGAAGGATATTAAATAAATTGATGTATACACTGAAAACCGAAAACAACAGTACGTTCGTGAAACATATCAAACAAAACAAATGAACAGCTTAACAAACCACACTTATACTTAAACGGAAAATTTACTATTAATATTTCGACCACATTTTCGGCCCATTAAGGCATAAATGAAGGTCGTTGGAATATAATCTTAAATTTTTATATTTTTGGGGGCATTATTTTGTTCTATTATGTCCGTTGAAAACGATTATAAAGTAATAAATAAAAACCAAGGCATAACAACACAATAAGATCACATGACATAACACGCAAAGCCTCATTCATAATTTCGGCCTACGCAATAAAGCATAGTTCATACATCGGTATGTCTGTTTCAATTTAATGATGATGATGATGATGATAATTACAAACTTCTATAGCGCCAATATTCTCGAAAAGAATCGAGCTCAGTGGTGCACCGAGTACAGTTGTTGGGCAATCTCGTAGTCAAGGTACGATGCAAAATTCATCAACAAATTTTAGTGCAGTTTGCTCTAGCATCGAAATGACATTGGAACTGGCTGGTGATTTGCTTTACTGATTAATTTAGAATGCATCCATTGCTCCTGGCATGTGTCTGTGTTTACAAACAATCTGAAATCACGCGAAACTTTCCACAAATGCGGATAGGTCGATTATTGGGATGGGCCTAAAATATGGGATTATATGATATTTATACAACTACAATTACTAATAACAAAAAGTTTGAGCATTAAAAAATAACAATCATAACGTCATATAAATATATTTAAACGTATAAACATTTAGTGTACTATGAATAATACATTATGATACAGTAAGTCTCCTTTGAACGCTATTATTATAATCATGACGTTATTATTTATGATTTTTTTTTTGGACAAGTACTACTTTTTGATGATTGTTATTCCTGTTGCTGTTGCTATTACTACCCTTCTACAACTAATATACTACTACTACTGCGTTTACACGTGTTAACATATCACCGAATTTCGTTGGCGCAGTTAGGAAGCTACTCTGTTGGAGGCCTCTTGTTCGTGGGATCAAATATCAGCGTTACCATAATTTGAGGGATATGTCATCCATCATTAAAATGTTTTGACCTATATACCCTATTTCAAGAAGGACCATTAGTTCTGAGTGTCAACAAAGCGCTTTCTCGCTTACTTTGACCAAGAAAGATCGCAAACTGCACATGACAACGTTACCAATCTTCTAGATCAAGTTTGAGCAAAGATACAAATTATCTCAAAATGTATCTCATGTGCACAATACACTAATATTTTGCTATCAGAATCCGTCAACATAGTTTTACATAACAACACCACGAACATCACATCATAATGACTCCTTGATTATCGCACTTTGTCTTTATGGTATGCTTCATTTATAGTCAACCCCCCCCCCCCATCAAATACTCAATACCGTATGTTCTTAATGTATTCTACAAACCATTATAATACACCGAATTTTGTTTCCCTCAATATTATATATATATATATATATATATATATATATATATATATATATATATATATATATATATATTGTCGATAAACAAAAAATGTAGTCTAACTTAATTTGGTCCATCGCTAGTGGGGCAACGGTATAGAAAGGTCGAGAGAAGGGTCATTGAGGTTGACCTTTGCCGGAGTGTTTTATAGCCTTCAAGGGTCTCTTGGATTATTTTGTAGCTCGCAGCGTCATTATTATTTAAGGAAATAGCACTCCCAGTTTTTCATCGGTCTGTCGGATGTTTCATTCACCATTAAAAAGTCTCATGTCTCAGGTAAGACTAGCGCCAAGAATAGACAGAAGACAAACTTATTTACACCTCCACTTATTCAACACACTCATTCTACCCAATATTCTGGGTCGATATATTTCTCGTTGAATCGGAGTCTAGATGGACACGTTATGATACTGTTTGTCTGTTTGTTTGTTTGTTTGTATGTATGTTTGTTTGTTTGTTTGTTTTGTTGTTCGAGGAGAATCCCCAGGCTGTCGCTTATTCAGCACAGCCTCTACATTTGAGTCTCCAAAGCGTATATTATCTGTGGTCCGTACGCTCAACGAGAGAACTCTTAAGAAAAACTCTAACATTAAACTGTGAATAGAAAACAAAGGCACGGCGCTAGCTGATAACATTATTGGGGCTCTGGTAGTGTGAAATGAAACGGTATTCAGCAATTTGTAGCCGGTAGCGTATTGATGTTAAAACAAGCACCTGAAACACGACAAACCAAAATAGACAAACGGCTGCTGGTTGGTTTTGTTATAAACGAGTATCAGGTTCTGGATGGCGATTGATTATTAAACGACGCGTACCTATAATTGACAGTTGAAAACAACATGCTCCCCCAAGTGTTTAATTATGATGATGACTCGTAAAATTGTGTGTGTGTGTGGGGGGGGGGGGTGATCCCACGTATTTGCATACGATCAAAGCTCTCAGCTGCAATAAGTTCTACAATTGATTAAGAAAAATAAAATAAAATAAATAAATAAAACAGAGTATCTGTGAAACACTCAGGAACTATATAGTTCGATATGGTGCTATCAAATAACACTTCAAACACCCCCAACTTATATTTTCTAATAGTAGCACGCACGCACGCACACACATGCAAGCACACACACACACACACCATCACAAAGAAAGCATGTACAACGTTAAATGTTAATGATCTGCGAGAAAACCTGTTATTAGGTCAGCGAAGTAGTTTACCTAATTTGACACTCACTCACCACTCACTCACTCACTCACTCACTCACTCACTCACTCACTCACTCACTCACTCACTCACTCACTCACTCACTCACTCACTCACTCACTCACTCACTCACTCACTCACTCACTCACTCACTCACTCACTCACTCACTCACTCACTCACCACCACTCACCACTCACCACCACTCACTCACCACTCACCACCACTCACCACTCACTCACTCACTCACTCACTCACTCACTCACTCACTCACTCACCACTCACTCACTCACTCACTCACTCACTCACTCACTCACTCACTCACTCACTCACATAGGAATATTTAGCCGTGCATCATCAGGATAGAAAGATATCCGGATTTTCCCAGAAATTCCATGTTTCTAGGCCTCCAGGAACTATTATGATCACGGCCATCTTGGTACATTACGGTACTGATGGCGATCTTTTTAAGTCTCGGAATAACAGCCATCCGGTTACAGCTATTTGGATACAGCCATCCGGTCACAGCCGTCCGGTCACAGCCATCTGGGCACAGCTATCCGGTCACAGCTATCCGTGTTTACAACCTTAATCCTACTCAACAACATCGTCTTTAATATATCATATTCCTGGCTAAACTGGGAAAATCCATCTCAGTACACTCAGAGTAGTATAAAACTAATGGCCCCCGGAGCGCGATATATTATGCCGCCCCGCATTTGTTCATCCTCACAGCATGCACTCGCTCACGACTGACTGCACGCACACACACACACACACACACACATACGCACGCACACACAGACACTGCTAGAACATCTTTGGTTTCGGATTTTTAAAAGCCTCTTTATATTTAAACAGTATTAATGTTCCAAGAATAATTATTGTAATTTTAATTAAATTTAATATATAAAGTTATATTAACTAGAATGAATGGTTTTACTGATAAATATTGCCACGAATTCATCAATATGAATGAAGCAGCGAGGTGTCCGTCATTCGCTGTTTATATTTTGATATGGTCCTAATACCCCCCCCCCATATAAAAGTTGTGGACTATGTTCATGGATGTCCCTTACGGGATTTCCTAAGATGACGTCATATACGAAAACGAAATCCCTATTATCATAATTTGCGTGTATACATAAACAAAACGCTGTAAACCAGAAATGAAATTCGGACTGTTAGTGTAAACAAACAGAAATAAACGAAATTTAATTTGGGCGCAAGTTTTATGGTTGTAAGTGTGGATTGTTGTAAATATGGCTCGATCTATTATTACACAGAATTAATAAAACAAATATTTGAGGTATACCTTCCGATATCCCGATATATTTGTAGCCTTTTATCTGTGAATTTACTTACCTGTGAATTTTTACTCACGCACGCACGCACGCATGCACGCACACTGACCTTTTACACGGACTGTCCAGTTTTAGACTACCGTAACTACTGCAGCCACTACTTTGACTGTCATCTTCGTCATCATCGTCAGAGTAGAGGGCGTGGAAGTAGGAAGCATCTGCTATCTCTTCCGGTTGCTGGAGGACAATTACAGATGGACTGGGATAGGTTCTCTGTAACAGAGCAAACATAACACAAAATGCTATAATAATAATAATAATAATAATAGTGATGATGACTGTGAAGGTAATGAGGATGATGATGACGATGATGATGATTATGATGATGATAATAATAATAATAATAACTTTATTGAACCAGACGCCTTTGCTAAGCAGAATCCAGTAACAGGCTTTGTTCAGTGCAGTTGTTGTAATTCAGATTCACATATATCATGTTTGGAGTATCACTATACAGCTCCTGCAATTCTTCTTCTTCTTCTTATTATTATTATTATTATTATTATTATTATTAAAGAAGTTATAGGGGAAAATACGAGTCTTGTCATGACACAAGGCAGACGTATAACATTGAGTCGAATACTCGGCAGGAAGTACTTAATATGTTGACATAAATTCGCATCAGTATGGAAATGCTGGCCATATACGATTAAACCTGATACCATTTATAGCTAAATATTAGCAATGTAGGATGTAATTACATTGAATTGTCAACATCATCTCCCCGAAAGCAGGAATGCTGCTTCTGAAAACAATTCCAATAAAGCTGAGAAGTTTGGTTTCAGAAACTCGAACCATATATGACTTGCTCCTGTATAAGTTGACGATAGCGTACTGTTAATCATTATTCGCAGTCATATATGTATTAGTAAAATATGGCAAATTGATGGTATATGCATAAGGAACGATATCAAAGCTTGGTTCGTTTTGAACCCCTTTTTTACAGGACTGCGTGATATACCGGAATTGCAAAATTCAATATTTTACAATAGAAGTGGAAATAAGTATATAGTTGGTATTTAATCATTGTTATTATATACATTTCCTTCTTTTCGCTATTGATATTAAAGTTTTACCCTTTTTACTGCAGATTTATTCTACAATATTGTATTGTACCTATACATAGAGAGAGAGAGAGCTAAACGTTAGTATCGTGAGCTAGTGGCCCGTTGAAAACCTGGGAACACTACAGTACACTAAACCACACACGCACGGGCGTGGCGGCGCATACACATGCACACACGCACACACCAGACAGACAGACAAACACACAGACATACACACAGACAGAGACCAAAGAACGGAGAGACAGACAAACAAACAGAGAGAGAGAGAGAGAGAGAGAGAGTTTCCAATGGTACCATATTCGCATCCATATCCACAACCCGTCCTCAACGGCAAAATCGCACCATCATTAACCTCGATTTATATGATGTCCAGTGAAGATGCACCCATATCTCTTTAGAGATAAACATCAAAATCCGCCATCAACACGGGAGACTTTAACATCACCATGTCAGCTTTAACGTATTTACAAAATAATCACAAATCGACTCAAACTAATTTAGCAAATTAATAGACGCGCAGTTATAATATCGTGTTAGGCGCTAACAAGGAAGTAGATAGCAGATCTATATATGTTCAAACAACAACAAAAACCATTTTATTGGCGTGTGAACATTTTACTTATGGCGATGTGACGAAATTGGGTCTATTTGTTGACATAGGGTTAAATCCCTAACCGTGACTAGATAAATGGATTTTTAGCGAGACGTGTTCTTTTTAATAGCACGTCATGTTTAGAGTAATCAGAGTAATAACATCATGACTATCTCCTCTAATAGAGAGATAGAATTGAGTACAGAATACTCCCGTCACTTATCGGACGTTCCTGTAGCAAAATCGATAGAGTATTGCGCTACAGACTTCCGGGTCTGGGTTCTATTCTCCGAGTATTGTAATCCTCTTGTTCGTAATCTAATCTGATTATCCAATTAGTTTGATTAAGACAACATTGTTTCCGAATATTCCCAGCCAACCAGCGAGCTATATTTACAGAAAAGTATTAACATCGACGTGCGAACAGCGAAAAAGGCACAAATCTTAAGAGGTCTCTTAAGTGATAGAACATTTTTTGAAGATTTAAATGTTTTATAATTTACTTCACTTGTTCTTTCTATCTTTAAATGATGCTACTGTGGAGTAAATGGCGGCACACCACATTGCAGACCTGAGTGATCAAACGCCATGGTTGTCTGTTTCTGGGGGATGTTTCGTCCACCGGTTAAAGGTTTTGGACTGATCGCGCCATTACAATAGGTTAATAAAGAAATCGTCTATACATCAGACTTTCCTATATTTAATACGACCTAATAGTTTATCGTGAAGAGCTCCAGAACATATTTTGTCATGGGGGTGTGGGGCTCCTCTGTAAGTAAACATTATCATTCATGGTAAGTAACTATGGACGATGGATATTATTAGTAATGATGTGATGTTTGATGCTTTACGGCAACATTTTGTGCACATGGTAGACTAAATAAACCGAACGACCTCCAAAGGTAATGTGACGAAGAGAAGGATGACACACCCTTCAGACCTTTCCACGCCGAGATTTGAACTCAGTTGGTAGAGATCTATGTGCAACCGCGCTACGGGTTAGACGACGGAGGCGCCGATCAGGAGTGGAGTAAAAACCTTTAATTCTTGTGTTCGAATCCACTAAGAGGCTATTAATCCTTCGCGTACCCAGGGACGTATTCTTTATTTAACCGATGGTGTACTTGACCACAGACCACTAGGCTAGCATCGGGTTTCAAACCACGGCCTGGTTATGTCTGAGATCTGTTTCGTCTTTCACTTCCCATAATTAGGTTTAGATGTAGCACCGTCCATTGAGCTTACCGTATACACAACAGTTGCCATAAAAGAATAACAATTCATATATTGTTTCACGTATTCACATGTCGACCCACCTATAATACACATACATTGGGTACGACCGTAATGTAAAGGACTATTGTTTGCGAAGGGTGATGTGTAACACGGCAATATGTAGCACGGTGATGCGTATGGCCGATGATATTTAAGAGGGTGATGTGTAAGACATACAAATGTATGACGGTGATGTATAGAACAGACATGTGTATGACGGTGGTGTGTAGGACAGACATGTGTATGACGGTGATGTGTAGGACAGACATGTGTATGACGGTGATGTGTAGAACAGTCTCTTGTAGATTATGAGACTATAGTGACGTGGCAGAGAAGAAAGGGGTAATACGCTTAGATCAGTAGAAATCTAAGGACTTTATGGAGAAAATGGAATGCGTTATGTAAGATGAGTTTACACCCCCCCCCCCCCGATCTTGATCAATGTATGCGTATTCCCGAACATCGAAGAAGAAATAAGTGAATGAAGTCGCGAAATGGAGGGGGGGGGAAATTACATAAATATTACCTATATGTATGAACATTAAACATGCACAACAGTAAGGTGTGATGTCGTCGTCATATTGGTAGACATCACGAACAAATGATCACGAACAAATGATCACGAACAAATGATCACGAACAAATGATCACAAACGAATGATTACAAATAATGATTACAAACGTTACACTATTTCTGTTTATTAGCTATGATAATATTTCAATCAGACTAAACATTAACTGTGTTTTGTAGCAGAGACAGGACAGTCTTATTGTTGTTTGAAGATGGTCCATGACACGGGGACGTTCCTATTGTACATAATATAATATAAGATGACAGATTTTTACTTTAAGAAATCTGGTGCCTTACCTAGCTCAAGATGTGAGGGGGGGGGGTTATACGTGTTATAAATAGCTATATTGACACAATTCCGCGCTTTCCAACCTAAAGTTCGCCACAAAAAAAACCCCAGAATAAATAAATAAATTGGGTTTTCCGTCGATCAGTGTTTACGTATTGATAGGTCGTATCGATTACGTATTGATACATATCGATGCTCCACAAAACTTCTTTAGCTCTGTTCAATGCTACGTCTGTTAGATTCGTTCTGTCCACGTTGACATTTTGTAGATGAGTCAGAAGCCAAAGACATCCTCTCAATGAGAGAGAGAGAGAGAGAGAGAGAGAGAGAGAGAGAGGGAGAGGGAGAGGGAGAGAAAGAATAGTTTGGTAACAAATAGTTTGGTAACAAATCGGTTGCCTGAAAAACGGATTCGTTCAGATATGATTTTGCGCATTACACAGAACCAATACTTTTTAAAATATAAATTATGAATGCTCTCTAACTGTAAAAAAACCCCTACAATGCTTTATCAAGTGGCGTGGCGAAGTTGCACCATAGTCGTTTAGTAGATAACCTATTATGATCAGAGAACAATTGCAAGTGTGAAGTAAACAAAAGAGTTTTGTAAGCGTTTAACATTCTTTAAACATAGCCGTTGTTCTCGTATTTACAAAGCTCTTATGTTACTGGATCTAACGTAAGCACTCTCGTAGTATAGTCAGTAGCTTAAGGCGCTGCAGATCATCAGGCCGTGGGATCGAAGTCCAGAGTTGCCTGTGTCTGTGGAAGTCGCCACAAAAGGCTTCGGGCTGATCGCCGAATTTGCTATGGGAGTAGTGACCAGGCGACATGCCCCGGGAGAGACCGGCTAAAGAAGGAAATCGTGCCCTGACTCACTTAAGTGTGAGATGGACATTCAGATTGTATCAGAATAGAGCGTTTGATGTTGTTAATCTGAAGATGACATTCAGTCGTTTCGAAGGATGTTGTGGCATCAGGATCAACACTGGATTGGCTGAAATCGGAATAAAATGCCGGATTTTCGGGCCCAATCCAATAGTTGATGTATGGGAATTAGCCGTTTGATGTATACATCGATCACAGGTGTTCTATTCTTGTGTACGCGATTGATACACAGCTACACACATCGTCCAAATAAAAATAATCTAATAGGGCGTCTCCGTGGTCTAATTGGTAGCGTGTTGGACCACATATCACTACCACCGGAGTTCGAATCTCGGCGTGGGCATATCTGAAGGGTGTTTCATCTTTCACTTCGCTTCATTACCGTTGGAGGTCGCTCGGCCCATTTAGCCTACCATGTACACAAATGTGGCCGTAAAATATCAATCATCAACAACACCAAAGTAATCTAATGAGAGCATCAACCAGTGACAGCCACTCGTTAGCAACATAAAATAAAACAATATCAACAAAACTAAACAGTGTCACATGATGATGATGATAATAATAATAATAATAACAACAACAACAACTAAAATCTGACAAACCAATTATTTCTGTATATGCTACAAAATATAAGTTAGAGAGTGACTAATCATGTCAATATTATTAGTCAATGTTATTAGAATCACACGTAAACGGTATATTTTATAAATAAATAACGGTATAAAGGTAATTCATGCATATTTCTGATTTAAAAATCGTATTATATCATGTCAATTAGACTCTGAACTAAATAAGTTAGTTTCGCATTTAGTAATCGACTTATTATTATTATTAATAGATTTATTATTATCATCATCATCATCATCATCATAATTTTAGGGAAGAATTGTGTGATGTGCACATATGAAAGCAATGTAATGCATGTACGTACGTGCATGCGTGAGTGCGCGTGCGAGCGAGCATGAATGCGCATACGTGTAAGCATATGTAGAATGACTTAAGACGATATTCGGAAGAAACAATTCTACACCAATTCAGAGAAATTGCAGCTTTTCGTGTTATGGCGACAAAGTGAACTGACCCAGTTATACCATATACGGAGAGTTCATGAGGCTCGTCCGAAAAGGACCCGATTTCTGTGTGAATATGTCATGCTTATTTGGTCGTAAACAGGCATCGAAGTTGTCTCGAAATTATAGCTAATTTGTGGCTTCTAATGCTGGCTCTAGCCTCAAAGGGTATTTATCCTATGCTAGTACAGGATAGTCAGGTGTTAGTGTGGGTACTGAGGACTAGATGAACTGGCTCGTCTACGATGTACCTATTTATCTTTAATATATGCCAGACAAGTGGACACCTTTGATACATCTCGACGGTTTAACAGTTAGTCAACTGCCGACAGGTATATAGACTAAATGTTTTTGTTTTTAATAAGTCGGTGAGTGAGGGGGTAGGTGGATGAGGGAGTGGGTTAGTAAGTGAGTGAGTGGGTGGGTGAGTGAGTGATTAATGAGTGGGTGAGTGAGTGAATGTGTGAGTGATTAATGAGTGGGTCAGTGAGTGAGCGGGTGGATGAGTGGGTGAGTGAGTAAGTGGGTGAGTGAGTGGGAGTCGCAACAAATCGGCTCAAAAACAGTATCTAACATCACCTGCTTTAGTAGGCTCTTGCCACGCTTCAGAATGCTCTGATAGCACAGTCACGTTAGTGGCTAGAACATTGTGTTGTGTTTCGGGTTCGTATCCAACTCATGCTGGTCTTTGTAGGATGTTTCCCTAGGTACGACAGTCGCTAAATAAACCACTCATTCACTCACGCCTTCACTCACTCACTCACTCACTCACTTACTCACCTGCTCATTCCTACCAACCCGCAGGTATATATGTGTTTGCTCAGATATAAAGAGAAAAGTATATTCTTCCTTCCAGGGGGGGGGGAATTGAAACAACCCTGGTAAGTGAAATTCTTTGTTGACAAATACTCCATTTCCGAATGATTCTAATAACAAAATTACTTTTATTGACATTATGAGTCACTCTAATACTTATAGCTAGCAAGTCATACATAAATAGATATTTTTGTGGGTATAAAATCGTAATAAGTTTATATTTACACGGATCATTTTGAGACGGCCATTGTGTGGCTAATTAATTATACACTAGAATATGCACGCATGCGCAGTGTTAGCACTTAAAAAGTGGTGATGTTTCACACATAACCCAGCAAAATGATGCCAAAACGCACAAATGTTGATGACGTCAGTACACTCTAATACTTATAGCTAGCAAGTCATACATAAAATATATATTTTTGTGGGTATAAAATCGTAATAAGTTTATATTTACACGGATCATTTTGAGACGGCCATTGTGTGGCTAATAAATTATACACTAGAATATGCACGCATGCGCAGTGTTGGCACTTAAAAAGTGGTGATGTTTCACACATAACCCAGCAAAATAATGCCAATCACGCAAATGTTGATGACGTCAGTACACGACTCTTTCCGCGGAACCTGGCGAGTAAATGCGGACAGAACCGAATATTTATGAGGATGCCTTATATGGTATCCGATTGCTGCTCGGAATCACAATATCCACGTAATGTAATATCGTTAGCTCTTTTTCCCCAATTTTGATAAACTTAAATTATACAAAAGCTAGAATTAATCGTATCTACAGTTTTAATGAGGAATTGCATATTTTAAAGTAGGGTTAAAATAATGACTGCATTAACAAGAGACACCGTGTCTATTCTTAGGTCTTAAGGATGACATATGACGTAACTATCCTGTTGTGTACTATTAAACAACCTCCCGCATGCCACTCCAGACATGATACTCGCGGTGGGCTTCTTTTGGGTTTCTGACCAAAAAAAACCCCCAGATAATAATACTTAATCCATGAACAACCGAAACTTGAAGGGCTTATACAATATATCCAACTTGCATGCGTATGACACACACACACACACACACACACGGAGAGGTAGACACAGAGAGAAACTAGCTCTGGATTTGAAGGTGTTATCCTATTCCATATAAGGCCTGTTAAATATCGTTGTCGAATACATAAGGTAACATTAAGCCTGGCCTGGATAAGAAAATGTATCGCCTTCATTTGAGCTACCACATACACAGCACTCATGTGTATACTCGGTGAGTCATATTATACGAACGCTTAGCTACAACCCCTCCCCCCCCCACCGAGACCACGTCTATCTTGTTTTGGGGGTTAAAAGACCCCACGCACACGAGTACTCTTTCACGAATGCAGCCTTGGCCAGGTATGTTCTTTGTAAGTAGTTTATGAAGACAGTGCTATCTAAATACGGTATACTTCACACACACACACACATACACACACGATTGTGCGTGACGGTTAGTAATTTTGATGACGTCTATATAAATATCGACAAATGACTAAATACAGGCTAAAGAACCATGACGTCACCTGGTTAGACTGTTTATGTATGAAGTGATTAATTTATCAACTAGTTATATATATATATATATATATATATAAAGACGTGGATTGAACTGTGGCCAAAGGATAGCTTTTGTTGTTATTATTTTCATTTTTGTCATGTGGCATTCGGCGTATTTGTCAGTTTGTACGTGTACACATATGACCTATGTGTGAGTGATTGAGTGAGGTGTGTGACTGATTGAGTGAGTGAGTGAGTGAGTGATTGATTGATTGATTGATTGATTGATTGAGTGAGTGAGTGAGTGAGTGAGTGAGTGAGTGAGTGAGTGTGAGTGAGTGAGTGAGTGAGTGAGTGAGTGATCGATCGATCGATCGATCGATCGATCGAGCGAGCGAGCGAGCGAGCGAGCGAGCGAGCGAGTGAGTGAGTGCCCTGCAGCACACCCACACGTCTCTAAACTGCTGCTAATGGTGCGGTGACACCGAATTCGACCAAAATTTCTGGTCAACAAAGACAACAACCACAAAAATATATATATTGTTGATGTCATTGTATAGACAACAGCCACTGGATGTTATGTTCGGGTATAATGCCATCGTCCAATTGTTACATCAGTTTTGGCGACAACGTACAAAACTTTAACTTAAAAACAACACTTACTGTTGACTATCTAAGAAGAGATAGGACAAGGATTTCCGTGCCCTCGACAACACAAAACACTGTTGAAGTATGAACACAGAATGATATATATCGCATGTAGAATTTGAATGGTTCCACATTGCGAACCAGAACAAGATTGCACTTAGTTGTCCGTCCTTCGGCGTTCATTTTTACACGAATACGTTATTACAGCCAGCTAAATACGGCTGTTATTCGGGAAATTGCTTGGTTTAGCCCCTGGTTTCATCTGACAGATCGGTTATTCCCAAAGGACGGGGAACTGAACAAACCATGGGTTTTTATCGCAGGATGAAACATCTCCCAGACACAGAAAACACTGGATGCACTGCCATCTGCACTCTGAGAACAGCTAAAGATACAAAATTGTTCTCCTCTAAGGTTTTGTCGGTATCATTGAGTTGAGTTATTTAGCCTGGTCGCTGGTTATTGGCTGGGGGGGGGGCAGTGTGACTTCCTAAGGGATACAACCCCAACAAACAGCAGGCATAAGCCGGATTCGAACACACAACCTGACGATTTGTTATTTTTCGTGGCCTAAAGTGAAAACCCGGTAATATACTACCCGAAACAAATATCAATTGAGTAAGCACTACGTCAACACAGAGACATCTGGAATGAGGTAATTTTCTCGTCATGCAGACAGCTGTGTCTTCTTCAGAAGAGAACAAACGTCGTATATATAGCATCTTCCTGGAACAATGCATCTCAACTGTCAGGATAAAATTAGAGCAGCAACAATTAAATATCAAGGACTTATTGAAGACTTATTGAAGACAATATAAAGGCAATCCCGATATGACAGTGGATAGAGTTCTGCGCTGTAAACCTCGAGATCAGGGTTCGAATCCCGTGTTACCCATTTATTGTGGGATGTTTTCTTGTGGAATCGTCCTTCAGCCATGGTATAACACAGATGTGACTAGCGATGAGGCTAAACAAAACAAATAATTAACTCCCTACACTAATATTGTGTGCCTACTTAAGGGACTTATTGGTCTAAGGCTTTAGATGACCAAATCTCCTCAAACTGTTTACATTTCCTGCCATCGACTCGCTGACTCGCTCAGCCCATATCGGGAAAACCCCAATAAAATTGGTTTCTATGCAAATTCTTCCTCGTTTATTAATCTGGGTAATGCATTAAATGTCTACACAGCGTTACATTGTCTCCACCGACACTCGGGTCTCTTACCTGGGATTCCGACGATGTCCCGCCTTCGCTCTTCCGCCTTTGACCGTCGATGGCTTTGACCAACTTCCTGTCGTACTCGCTAGGTGTCGCTGGCGAACAATTGGGTAGGTCGCCGAGAAGTTCATCGAATGGGAGGGCCTCAAGCTCCGGAGACTCGAACTGGCAATCGGCGGACATCTGTCGTCATGGAAACGAAAAGAATTAAAGCCCGATATATGAACGAGGAAAACTCGCCAGCTCAGCGGTAACGGCGGCCAGCTAGCAAGCAGGAACCCCTCGATTCGAATCCACTAACCGGATAAGTCTGACATTTTGCGTGGTAAATCGGTTATATAGGCCAGTAGTCGTTTGGATATAAACTGATTTAAGTAAATAACACGCCAAGAAACGTTTTTAAAGTAACGACACTCGATTGGGATTCATAATAAAATTATCATTAATTCTTCATCTAACCGGAACGTGAATATCAACTTACGTCAACTGACTGTATGACAGACACACACACACACACACACACTCTCTCTCTTTCTCTCTCTCACACACACACAAATACACACACACACACACACACTGTAATATACAGTATTCTGTTCAATGGCAGTTTAAAATCTGTTTCATAAACTCTCCTTTTCCAGGTTACTTTCACCAATAAAATAATATAGATACATCTAACTGGAGCACGAAATATTGGTTCATGAGTGTGAGAGCGCTTTATTAAATCTAAATAATAATAATAATAATAATAATAATAATAATAATAATAATTATTATTATTATTATTATTATTATTACTTAATTCATCGTATAAACAGGATTAGTCTTTGTTCATTCAGGATGACGAACACTCATGCTTTAATGACCCAGGAAGGTCATTGGTCACTGGGTTAACTGGGTTAGGTTTGTTGAACTCTTCTCGTCAAATGTATCCAGTTTAGATTGAATTTGTTTCTAAGATCGACAGGAGAACAGTGTTGATTTTACAGCTAATTATTAGAAATGTAAATGTTGTACTTTAGGCTAAATGAGGTGAAATGAGGTCAACCGAAAGAGCGACGAAACGCCCATCAGGCAAAAGTTACGATTTGAACCCCGGTTCCGGAGAACCCAATCGCTCTACTCGTCCCACCACGGAGTAGCTATACGTGTCGTTGATTTTACACGCAAATTCATATATTATTCATTGCATTTATCCAGAAACCATATATCCAGAAAATATTAACCGTTTCCGTTTTACGGCGACTTTGGAGTACGTTAAATGGACCGAACGATCTCTGAATTTAACGGTGCATTGCGAAAGTTCAAACATCATACAGATTTAGGTCGACATGGATTTGAAACTAGATGCTAGAGCTCTGTGACAAGCATTGCTACCAGTCAGGCCACGGAGACCCCCCACCGCCTCGCTGTAGAAGATAATGCATGATTAATTTAGTGTATTTGGGCACCCCCCCCCCGCACCCATCACTTTGTAGAACGGGTTAACCAAAAAATGTTCGATGTGGATTATCTACTGATATCTTTAAATCTCTTCTTTATACTCATCTGATTGTGGACGATTTACTCAGATAAATCATATCTCTAATATGATGACTAATTAAATCTTAGTTATCTGTACAATGCCTTCGAATAGTTCATGTCAGTGAGGGTGCTTTATGAAATAATTATTATTATTAAATCTACAGTTATTATTAATATTATTATTATTATTATTATTATTATATATTATCATCATCATCATCATCATCATCATCATCTATTGCTATTCCTGTTGATGTTTTTATCACTGTGAGATGCGTGCGTGTGTGCGTGTGTGCGTGCGTGGGTGCGCGCGTGTGTGTGTGTGGTTCACTATATCTACTTCCATTACAATATCTAATATCGTAGTTTATAACCCGGCAACTTATAATAATTAGTTTAAACCATTACTTCTGGGTCATTGTGACCTATAACTAGCTATCTACCACCAGGACTCGCTATGTCATTAATAATCAGATAATAGCTACCAACATAAATATGTTTATGAGTCTTCAATCAACAAACGACTTTATAAGAATCCGTACTTGTCATGGTTCAGCGGTACTGCATTAGACTAGAAAGCGCAATGTTCTATGGATAGGCATCTGTTGTTATATAGTGCAGACTTATTCCATAATCTCAAGGGAGTTTAGAACGTTTTTTTCGGATTGTATAGGACCAATCTATGGGGTGTGGCATAAACGAAAATATCGCTGGTCCCCGATCTAAACGTAAAGTTCTTAGATCAATGGCCCCGGATTTAGGACCACTAATGATACAACAAACAACAAATAGGTGCCACGTCCGAAATACAGCGCTTTTTTTTAAAAGTGGCCAGTAAACAAAACGTCAGGAAGGTGCAGTCGGTAGTGCACTGCACTGTTAACATCGAGGTCGCTGGATCGAATCCCAGTTTTGTTTTATCCGTGTGTGTCTGTGGCACGTTTCAACCGTTAAGAAAAAAGTTCCACTGATCGTGACATTTGCCTTAGTTTGTAGCTGGTCTGGCGTTTGTCCAAGGTGGATGTAGTTCCGGGATATAACAATTAAAATATTTGTTTTGCTTTAAAGTCCCTTTACTTATAATAATAACAACCTAATAAAAATATATTTGCATAGCATTCTAAATAATCTGTAAGAAGATTACTCCTAAGGTGATTAACAAGGTAGATAATATAGATGTAGCAGATTTACATATTTGAAGTTAATCGTCATCGACAACCCCCCCCCATACACCATCACCGATGATAAATGTAAAATTATACTAAGTATAAGAGTAGGGCGCCACCGTGGTAGCGCGTTGGACCACAGATCACTACCACCTGAGTTTGAATCTCGGAGTGGGCATAGCTGAAGGGCATTTCATCTTTGACTTCGCTTCATTACCTTTGGAGGTAGCTCGGCCCATTTACCCTACCATTTGCACAAGAGTGACCGTAAAACATCAATCATTATCATCACCATCAAACTAAGTATAAGAGTGACCGAGTTAGAGAATTTCACCTTTTGTTAATCAACGAAAGAAACAACAGACTGATAGCGGGTGACTTTAATAGACAGCAAGCTGCATTATATAGAGGTAATTTAATGATATATTACGTCATCTCCCTGAAATGGCTCCATGGGGTGGAGCCTAATTTTAAGAGCCACTGAAATATGCCAACCATGTCGTCGTACCAAATAATTAATTGCATTATATAGAGGTAATTTAATGATATATTACGTCATCTCCCTGAGATGGCTCCATGGGGTGGAGCCTAATTTTAAGAGCCACTGAAATATGCCAACCATGTCGTCGTACCAAATAATTAATTGCATTATATAGAGGTAATTTAATGATATATTACGTCATCTCCCTGAAATGGCTCCATGGGGTGGAGCCTAATTTTAAGAGCCACTGAAATATGCCAACCATGTCGTCGTACCAAATAATTAATTGTCTGTTCTATGTACATAGTCTCTACTCAACTGGTGCCTATTTACTTGTTTATGTAGATACTAATCTGTGTTCATCTTTTCAAGACAATATTTAAAGAAAGTCTCTTTTCACGTTCACATATCTCGATATCTGTTTCACTGAACGTGTTCATTCTAACAGTGAACCACTGAGAGCGAAGATGGAAGCATATAATGCGCCATTAAGGGCAACCAATCCAATAAAAGTGGGAACAACTTTGTATAAAAAAAAGCCACTTAATAAACCCAGTCTAAGTTTTCGGTGAAAAGTTATCGGTCGCGCAAGAGTATCACCAGTTTCTTCTAATATCGCTCATCTATTGTAGTTGTATAGGAGCTGCATTTCATATACATTATTTGCGAATTTCAAGTGTATAAAACAATCTCGATACCCTATATTGGGGGGGGGGGAAACTTCGGTGTGAAATCGAGGGTTTTTTTTACAGATATTTATTTTAAATACCTGTTTACCAGCAGGCAGAAAAGTACATCAGATAAATTTACTTAAAATTTTTTGGAAATTTATGTGCACACAAAATGATACTATCCGGGCGCCATTAGTAATCAAAGATACATTGTACTGAAATGAAGATATCTGGCTTCATATTAGTATTATACTTTTCATAGAGAGAGACCTCTACTACTTCGCCTCAATCCCCGGTCGAGCTATGTCTGAAGGGTGTTTCAGCATTCACTTTGCCTCATTGCCTACGAAAGTCACTCGGCCCATTGAACCTATAATGTTCACAAAAGTGGCCGTAAAAACGACAACATTTATATTTATTCACTATACAATATAAAACATTTCTACAAGGTCTTTCTTGATGACTAATTTTGGTGAAAAAATTAAGATTTCACCAGATTTATAGTTTCCTATATAATTGGTATTTTTTATTTCAGTATCTTCTTCATTACGGTAATGTTATTACAATATCCCGGGAAGTCGTGACTTCGAAATATTAAGGTGTTCCTTTATTAGACCATACGCCATTATTATAATAAAGACGGTATAGAGGAACAGGCGAAGGCCCAGTATCCGGTGTCGCCATCTGATTGTTTTCATCGTGCTCATTTCGTATTGGCGCATGCGTAATAGGTATTTTCGATATGGCCGAGCCGAAATTGTCAACAGATCGACATCATTTGTCATCGTCGTCGACTAGTAACACATGTGTCCAGCAAAGCTGTTTGTGTGAACGTTAAAATGCCCAATCTTATTCCCGAGACACGACGGGAAGCTCACATATCGTATATTGGCCTACATAAAGGTCGGTGAAAATCCAGAGAAGGACGATTTTGTCACATAAGATTACACTATACACCCTGCGCAAAATGGGGATGGGTTCCTCGGTCTGGTTTCATGGATTCTATACTCCGGACTCGTCACATAGACTCACTATCCGCTGTGAACAAAATGGGACTGTGCTTCCGAGTCTGACTTTGTTCAATGATTCCGATTTTGTCGTGAATTTTATATTATCTCGAGACCGGTTGGTAATCCTATCTAACGTAAGCAATTACTGAACTGAATGTAAATTACAGCTTTACTGAAAACGTCTACACCAATTCATACTAATACACGTTTAACATACTATTGTCTTGGTCGTGATACATTTTCAGTCTGGTTACAAAGCAGTATCGTGATTGATACTTGTTGGCATGCTCGGTCAAGAAAATGCAAAATGGTCGCACTGACGAAATGAAGCATTGACACCGTTAAGTGGATTTGAAACGAGAGCCTCCCACTTTCTCTCAACCACTCTAATCACTGAGCTATCACGACCATTGATCAGAAATAGAGCACATTAGTAAAATATTGTTAGAGATGCACGAAGACAAAAATGACGCAGTTAAAGCAAGGTTAAAATGTGTGAGTGAGTGAGTGAGTGAGTGAGTGTCTGTTTTGTTTGTTTATTTGGTTGTTTGGTGTGTACTTATTTATTTATAAGCTCAGCCCTAGTTTGATTTGGGATAGACAAACCTACTCTCTACTGAAATAAAATTATCAGAGTTGAAGTCTTTTCTTAAGAGCTGAAACATACCACAGTCATGGCTAGCCTCCTTGGATTCGATACCGTGACATGGGGGTCTGTAGGGTAGCGTACTATTAACTAGACTACGACAGTAACCGATATAACGAGGATAATGCATAACATGATAACAAACCAAACATATTGCATTTAGGTCAATATCATTATTAGATAAAGTAATGTTCCTATGGATATGGTTGAATAAAAATATCACGATAAAGCAGAATATGATCATCAATATCATCATCGTCGTCATCATTCATCATCATCATCATCATCATCGTCGTCGTCATCACCTTCACCATCATCATCATCATCATCATCACCAGTATTTGACATTTATTACAAACGAAACGCTAAGCGATAATTCGACCTTGGCGAGTTCGTGCATTATGGCTGCCTTTAATCGGACCAAACGACACAATTATAGCGCGCCAAAAGTGGAAATTCTATGTTCCATCGTTATATAATGCGTAACACAAGCGAGCAGATAAGCAACGGCCATTACGTTACCTGCATTCTGCCTAACATAACAACACGGGCCTAAACAGAAAGCCATGTAAACCCGTCCACCAACTTCTCATCGGAGCAACGAACCGGACTGGTACACAGCCCTCAGTCACTCTATAGACGACGGTCATATACCGTGTCGGCATTGCCTCGCTATATTTTTCTCTCTATCTATACGGGGTGTCCATAAAGCTGTTGGCCAATCTTAAGCACGGCTACCCCCTTCCATTGTTCGCTATCCAGTTGGACTACTTTTCGTTGGCTCGCATTCGTATTCGTACAAAACTCGCATTCTCCGAACGAGATGGAAATCGTAAGCTCAAGTGCAATTGTTGAATGAGGGATAAATCACCGCGAACGAAGACTGACGAAAGATCGTGACGGTTAGGGTCAATAATAGAACGGTGACCGGCATTGTGCTAATGGGTAATAAATATCTTCCACCCCACATTCGATGTGTGCTTCTATCGCCCGCGCGTGTGAAGCTGTAAATAGTTTAAAATAGCACCCGGACTTTATAAACACCCTGTATACACTGTCGTTAGGCGAAACACACAGTAAAAATAGTTCAGAAATGCCAGACAAGGAATCATGACGTAACCGCGTATCTATATGAGCGTCAATGTTTCGAACATGACAGCTTCACGGGTCAGTGAATAAGCGATTAATTCGTGCCAGTATCTCTCTCTCTATATATATATATATATATGACCCACCCCAAATAAATAAAATCCGCACGCAAGCTTGATGACGCATCAATGCGCATGCCTGCCAACCAACGGAAATTCGTCTGCGACTTTTAATAAACAGGCCTAAATAAAAAACAAAAACACACCGACTTTTATAAATATGTCAGCATTTTTCTTGGCCAGATGAGTAGAGAGAGAGAGAGAGAGAGTGAGAGAGCTGGGTGTCGGCTAGTTTTAGTTGAACTTTATGTTTGTTGGTTGACATCCTGGATAGTGATAATGTTATAATCTATGTTGATCTGAGTCAGTCGACTAGGTCGGCTCTAATTAGTAATTGGCTCAAGTAGTCGTGTTTTGATAGCGAAGTTTTAACACCAATACCAAAATACAAATTCTCTCTCTCGATGTGTGTGTGCGTGTGTGTGTGCGTGTTATCATTCACTCAAAGGGCACCGGCAGAGAGAAAGGCAAATTGCGTATAGAACATATGCACGCGTCATCGGGACACTGAGACTATCGTTCCGTCATAATTCGGATCCAGAATTTAAAAAAAACACACACACAAAATGAAACTGTATCCATTTACGTTCAAGTATACCTCATCGCTTGTGTTAACACGTAGACTTGAGGGAGCGGAGGTGTAGGACCCTGAAGTCGGGGCAATAAATCTTCCCTCTCAGTTAAGGCTGGCGACGAAGGGATGAAGTGTATTAGTCTGACCCAGAATGTTTCGGTGACCAATTATGTGTTTCCAACAAAACGAAATAGAAAGGAAAATGTACAAGTTGGAATGCGAAATGAGGACCTCAAAGAAACACGATCACCAAATGACATCATTATTTCTATACAGATCAGTAAAAAGCGAGTACGACAAACAGTTAACTTGGCTTCCTCAAGCAAACACAATGCTCAACTGAATGACGTCACGGTAAACACTTAAGGAGGGTGGTCTGGTCAACTCAATAAGGTCACATCAGCTTACCTCAGCGGTAAACACACACACACACACACACACACACACAGAGAGAGAGAGAGAGAGAGAGAGAGAGATTTTCTTGCTTTGTTTTAGATACAAATAATTATAAACTTCTTCCCAGAAAGATACTTTCGTTGAAGCAATATTGGTTTTCGTTTCGACAGAAATCCGAAACTCGTTTATATATATATATATATATATATATATATATATATATATTATGATTCAAAACCCAATCATCAACAAACTTAGAATATGAGCTTTTTAATTATTTCAACACACACACACACACACACACACACACACACACACACACACACACACACACACACATACTGACAGATACACGGACAGATGGAGACACACACATAAATGCACACATACTGACAGTTAAACGAGGATACCCCCCCCCCACACACACACACACAACACGATAACATATCATTGTCAAAATTATAACCAAATTGGAATTTTTATGTCAACATATAATACTTCGTCTTGGTTCAGATAGAAATATATTGTCATGACTGACTGAACTCTTCATCACCACAATATCTATCTACTTCATTTGATGAGAAGATAGTTTTGAATGTGACGAAGGTGTGGGGGGAGGGGGAAAGGGGTGTAGAAAGGGGCGTATTTTCACCAGCCAGCCACAATACGAGCCACGCATAAAGATAACTCGAACGATATGGAATGATAATGAAATTCGTCCTATTCAATTTGTACAATTATTTTTAAATGCATCTCTCGGACGAACTATATACTACACCGCTCTAGCTCGAGTCACTCCGAGAATAATCGAAAATTCAACTTCAGTGGTCTACTATTACCGATAACTCGAAACGATGAGTCAACCATCGAAAACAAAATATTACCAGCAAAGTATTTATAAGACCTCGGCTAGAAACAGAAAGCTTGAGGCTCCCCCTATTGTCGGGGCTTTCCCTCGAACACTTACGATTGGCGCTGCTGTGGCAAAATGAGTAGTGCACAGCACTGAAGTGGTGGACTCGAATCCCGGTGTTGCTTGAGTCTGTAGGATGTTTTCAGTAAAAATAATTTGGCCTCGTGATTCAGTTTCCCTAGATACTAGTAACAACACTTAGGCGTAACTCACTCAGTTACTCACTATAACTGACAACCAGCTCCCATCGGAACTCTTCTCCGGAGACAGATTGTGTGTGTGTGTGCGCGCATATATATATATATATATATATATATATATATATATATATATATATATATATAATGATGATGGTTGATGTGTTACGGCCACTTTTGTACATGTGGTAGGCTAAAAGGGCCGAACGACCTTCAAAGATAATGAGTCGAAGTAAAGATGAAACATCCTTCAGATATGACCAAGGTGAGATTTGAACTCAGGTGGTTGAGATATGTGGTCAACCGCTCTACCAGCTAAATCATGGAGGCGCATATATATATATATATATTGTGTGTGTGTGTGTGTGTGTGTGTGTGTTTGTGTTATTGTAGCATGATAACTCACAGTATTATATGAAATTAGATACATGACGTGGGAAACAGTTTACAACATCCTTGACACGACAGGTCAAGGCTACTGATAAAAGTATTGACACTATAAATGGATCCTACAAATTGTATCAAAACATTATATATATATATATATATATATATATATATTGAAAGTACAACGATCACCAGTCACTACAACAACTGGCACTACAACAACTGCTGCAACAACTGCTGCAATTACAACCATCATCACTAATACACTTACTACTGTTGTTACTGCTGTTACTATTACGATTACAGTTACTACGCACAGAACATAAACTGTTTTTTTGTATAATATAATACAACAGCCTGTCCTCACGTAGAAGAAATATGGACCGAAGGTTGCTAAGCGTAGCATATTTATCATATAAAAAATATGAATAGTGTGCGTGCATACGTGTGTGTGTGTGTGTGTGTGTTGTTGATGTTGTTGTTGCTAATGTTGTCATTTTTTATAAGTATCTAAAAGCATTGGTAGATGTTCGTGATGTTGAATCTTTCAAAATTTTGAAATAATAACGAAAAACATACACACATAATCACACGCATAAATGCATATATACAAACATCACTGGAAACATTCGTACGTACATACATACATACATACACACATATATACATACAAACATATTTACATACATACATACATACATACATACACCTAACATGCACCTATATTGGGCGTGTTTCTGTTGCCTAATTCTGACCGCGGTTGGCCAAATACATCTGGTACCTAGGTTCAACCAACGGCGGGTCTTTTATCTGAACGATGTTTCATCTTTCACTTCGGCTCATTACCTTAATGGGTCGTCCGGACCATTTAGCGTGCCGTTTGCATAAAAGTGGCAACAAAACCGGAACATAACGTCGTTCTAATACCTTACATGAAGCTGGCAAAGATAAATTATAAACAGAAAGTACGAACAACATGAACAATTTTGGTTCATGAAAGCTTTTTTCTCGCGGGGGAGGATTTGGGGATAGTTTTTGCTTTTCCGGAATACCAAATAGGGATGGTCAGGTTAATGATGGTGGTGGTGGTGGTGATGATGATGATGATGATGATGATGGTAGTAGTGATGGTAACATTACTATAATAAAGAAACCTCACTAATTAGAAGCCATGCACCCAAGGGCGCGACTTGTTTCCACTGACATATATGTAAATGTTCAGGGCTTGTTGAGAAAGTGAAAGACGACCACAAACCGACATTTAAATAGCCTGTGGCTGGCTAACCGAACTAACATTGAGCACTAGCTAGCAACTTATTTAGCCTGTTATTACGAAAACTTCGTATCTCACCCACATAAGTGTATATATAGTCATAGATGGCTTACCTCGAACTTCGGCTGATATCCAACCAATCACATTTAGTTATAATCCCGAAAATCTGTCTCTATGTGTGTGTATGCGTGCGTGCGTATCTGTGTGGGTGGGTGTGAGGTAATCCCGGCAAGATCGCGTACTCTCGGTGACAGCAGCGGCCAGTCCGAATTCCCTGCCACAGAAGTGAGTTATTTAAAGTTCTGCGAGCCGGAGAGGGACAAGCGACGGTGTTAAAAAGTATATCCGGTTCAGCATACATTGAGAGACATACACACAAATAGACGAATAAAAGCGACTAATAACGAAGTGCAGCCCAGTGTGAAAGCTGACCCATTTAGCCGAGTGTACTGAACGCTACACTTCTGCACGAACAGCCGAGGCTCATTGTTGACGAAGCGAAATTGCTCAAGATACGAACTTGTTCGACTAGTCACTTGTATGTTATAGTCTGACAGTGGGCCATCGTCATAATAACAGGTAAAAAGACAACCCCGTCTTTGGCCCTGGCTGACTATGCTCTTATGGTCGCGCGGTGTGACTCCGCGGTGTCTAAGTCGTGATTGCGTTCTGAGCGTGACAGAGTTACGCATCAGCGTGGTGATTCATACTCTGGCAGGCCGAGTAAATGTTTTAAGCCGACTAACCGACTGATGAGCAACAATAATGCTTCGAGGAAAGAGGCGTCGGCCGTCCGCGTGCTTTTGTTTACATCGAAATTGGGTCGCCTCCGATGATTGGCGGAACTCCTAGAAAGGGGCTGGTCCTTCGCGAATATTGCGCATGAGCGGTGTGCGGCGATTACTGTATCGCAAATTCTTAACGGAAACTGTTTATGTCAATAGGTGAATAAATATAATTTTATGTCCAAACTTTAGAATACTACGAACATTAAAATGGAGAAAAAGCTTTAATTTAACTATGCTAAGAAAATAAAGACATTTTGTCCTAACTGGTTCCGTGGTGTAACGGTTAGCACTCTGGACTCTGAATCCAGCGATCCGAGTTCAAATCTCGGCGGAACCTAATTATTTTTCCACTTTACATGGTGATTTCGAAGAGGTCAGCTTCACTACATGGATATCTCGTATGAATTACCCGAATAATAATATTTAAAATTTACTACTTTTATACTTGAATTCATATCGTTATATTATGGATAAATCGTTATAAGCCACAATTTTTTTTTCAGATTAAAAATAAATAAATAAATAAAATTGTATTTCTAATTTAATTCAAGGTTGTCTCGAGCCGCCTCCCAAAGATAATCGCTTCAAGATGAAGCTTCAACAATAAGGCTAGCTAGTTATCAAGATCATGAATAATGATGAAATAATCACTAAGGTATCTTAGCATCATAGAAGTGTGGGGTTCAATCAATTACTAATTAATTACAATTACAGAGCCCAAAATCTATTCAACAAGAGTTATAATTATCATTCTCAATTATAATTAATCGTATTTTGAAAATAATTCTGTTAATCGCAGATTTCAGATCATTCCATATTTATAATTTTACTATTTGCAGTAGCTGATTCTATATAGACTCAACAAATTTCGTGATGTATAACATCATCATCCTAATCTGTGTCTGTGATAGTAGCTTTGTGTTTCAATCTGTGCTTCTGAAATTGAGTAGTTATGAGTTATATTACTCAGTGTTTCATTATGCCGTGAAAATCATAACACAATCAACTAAATATATATCGTTTATCAGAATCTTGGATAATTTTTGAAAGATTAAATTTAATTTTATTTTTAATAATTAAAAATGTATATCCAATTAATCTAGGTTTGATTGTTTACCGGATTTTTGTCTGTGCGTATTTATTATATTTTTTTATCTATAGTAATATAACATTTATTTATAGCATATCGTTAGTTGTCTCACGCAAAATTACATTTTACTTTTTATTAAAAAAAACTGAATTGTAATTGAAAAAATACCTCAATTATGATGGCCAATTATAAAAATACAGACAACCACAAATTTAGTTACGATTGTAGTAATGATGTCCATGGTATTTTCAAATATTTCATTTACAGCCACAACACAGTTATGAGGTATGACTATCACCAACCTCAAAGCTTATTTGTCATCCCAGTGCAATAGGTTATACCAGGCGTCAATCAGTACTTGAGATGCTTTAATCTCTTCAGAGGCTGGAAATCGTTGTAAGATTAATCCCGATGTTAATGCCAAAAGGTATGGCAACGCCGCTTACAATAACATAGTTGATTAACCGATCAATTAGTTTATTGAATGTTCACTTTCACGACTACGTTATGATCGAGAGAAAACCAATCCATCTATCCACCTATCTGTCCATCCATATGTTCATGACTATGTTATTATAACGAAACACGCCAGAGACAAGACACAAGACCTATATTTCCAGTTTATTTCTAATTTGCTTGTAATTCGGGGAGAGTCCCCAGGCTGTCGCTTAATAAGCATAGCTTCTATGTTGGAATGGTTGAGAAAACTCCTCTCCTACCATTCACAGGGGAGCAGTAACGAAAGGTGAAGCCGAAATACCCTAAGGGTGCTCACTGCCAGAGTATTTTACGTCCTCAGAGGGTCTTTAAAGTCCCTCTTTATTTCTGATTTAATTCTAAGTTCCACCTACCAAAGCGCCTCCGTGGTCTAAATGGTAGCGTAGTTGGCTACAGATCTCAACCAGCTGAGTTCAAATCTCGGCATGCTCAGGTCTGATTGGTGTTTCATTTTTCACTTCATCTCATTACTTTTGGAGGTCGCTCGGCCCATTTAACCTGCCTCGTTCACAAAATTGACCGTGAAGCATCAACCATAAACCCAAAAGTGATCGCTACACACAATTGAAGCAAACATGGTGTTTACCATCTTGAGTGTCTCACTTTTTAATGCAGTTAGACCGTAACACCAATTAACGTCGATGGCGTACTATCTATGATACGATATATGAAGGCAGAAAATGTTCTGTTCTGTAATCGGAAACGTTATGATGTGTTCATCCAATTCTTATAAATATTATCCCCAGTACTTCCTTTCACTCAGCTAGGATTATACAATTTTTCTTCACCGGTATACGACTGCTATTTATTTATATCACGTATGATTATGTGCTAGTTGTACTTTTCATTTATAATTTTTTTTTTTCAAACGGGTTGTTCACAGCTTCTTGTTATTTCTTGATAATTATCTATTTAATAACTTGAGATTTAATAGCAATAATGCATATTTAACAAAGCTCTCTTACTAACAGCACCCATCCACAGACGTTGTACAGTGAAATGACATAATAGTACACAAAGTCATTATCATCATCATCATCATCATCATCATGCTGTCAGTCTCTGCTCTGATGAGCTTCAGGTTTCTCTTGATGATGTCCTTGAATAGGATACAAGGGCGTCCGCTCTTTTTGTGACCAGAAGACGAGTGATAGTAGAGTATCTACTTTGGTAGTCAGTCTGTTGACATCCTCAAGAGGTGTCCAGTCCACGAGAGGTTCTTTTTTATCAGATCTTCCATAGACGACAGCACTGTCATATAAAGTGTTTCTTTGTTTGTCACTTTGTCCTTCTAGGTTAACCTCATGATCGAACCCAGATGTCGCATCCTGAAGGCATGCAACTTTTTCTCTCACCTGTCATATGTGCACTGTCCAGGGCTCGGCTCCGTATAGTAGGTCTTGCCTTTGACTCGCGAGGATACACGGTGATTGTTCCAGATTCTTTGGGGTAGTCGGCCGAAAGATGCGCTAGTCTTGGCCATCCTCCTCTGTATTTCAGCATCAGTGCATCCATCATCTGATATAGTACTTCCGAGTTCAGCTTGTTCCCATCAACCATGCTATCCCCCTCTCGAGTTCTTGTAAAGATGGGTTGACAGAGCACTTCAGTCTTCTTGCACTGTCATCTGCGAATAGCATCTCTCACACAAATATCTGGGGTATTCTAGGTCTTTGCTCTGAAGTGTACGACCTTGAATAGGTCAGCGCTCTGTCTAGCGCCACCCCCCCCCCATGCCTTGGAAAGCCTAATCGAACATTGCTGATAGGGAGATGGAGAAGAGCACGGAGGCCAATATACAACCATTGCTTGATATCATTCGTAACATCGAACGTTTGTGAGATGTTTAACCCAAAACTAAAACGCTTTCACATGATAATCTAATTTCCTTAGGCATTAATGTAAAGGGCTCACTTACTCAATTAACCATCCAAATTGGCTCGTGTGTATTTCTTTGTTTATTTATCTGTTTATTTGTGGGTTTGTGTATTTGCGTCTCTCTCTCTCTCTCTCTCTCTCTCTTTACTACTTTTCTATTTGTAATACGATGTTATAAACGTATAAGTTCGGCTTTGTAACTATGTATTATATGCTTATTCTCTTCTGTAATTTGGCGGCCTATAGTCAACCAGTGGCTCTAATACGTATTTAGAATTCGATATTCTGTAAACTGTCAATGCGTACCATGTTATTGTGTGGTAGATGTAACGCAGACACACTGTGTTCCCGCATACGATGAATATACCAACAATAAATTTTTTATTCTATTAAATAACCAACCAGTAAGGTTTATTTTAGGTTAAAATGACAAAGCTGTGGAGTGTATTCTGTTTTACATTACGAGCATGTTGTTTGAAGTAATGTAGTTCATGTTGTGGTCATGTTACTTACCAAAGTATGACCTGTTTAGGTAAGGCATTATATTATATTTCACGATAATGCTATTCAGTAATGTATTAAAGTATTAAATACCATCAAGATCTAACTTCGCCTCATTACCTTTGGAGGTCGTTCGGCCCATTTAGCCTACCCTGTGCGCAAAAGTGGCCGTAAAACATCAATCGTCATCATCACCATCACCATCACCATCAAGATCCAGTGTTACAGAGCTCGAACAAAGACATAAAAAGACAATAATCTCCATTTCAGCTCAGTTAATTATATTTTCAGTTTCCAAATCAGTACACTAGCTATTGTGTAGTATTTATATTTTTGAACTTTGGTGAGTTTTATTGTACAGGATCTCTGAAAGACTCCTACAGGTAGCAGATCTTTATTAAATCTATGTTGTTGTTGCTATTATATAATAATAATAATTATTATTATTATCATTGACACTACTACTAGTAATAATAATACTAGAAGTGGTAGTAGTATAGGGTTGCCTCCTTAACGCTAACCGACTTTCTTAAATGAATCTTTAAATAAATGTGATTTAGCTGAGATTTTAAAGTTTTGCTTTAGCTAGATCTAGGGCCATGTATATTTAGCACTGATTTAGTTCCTGATTCGTACATTAGTTTTATTTTTAATTTTAAACTAAGATAGCGTAAATATAAAACACACAAAAGCGGAGGTACTGAGATGCCAAATTCACCTACTTTCTCCAAGGTGTACTGAAGAAATCAGGTCCATGCTGAAACCTGCTCTCTGGAACGAGTCTGCTCCTTCAGAATAAAAACTATCCTCGTCCCACATTTAACAATATATAGATCTATGACCATTGACATGTAATTTGTGCGTTACCCATATGCATATCCTTCAATTAATTGATGGCGTTTAAATTTATTACATACGCACAATTGTTCTAAATGATCTAATCATGATACATTTCTATATACACATACTACACAGACCATGAAAAATATGTAGAAAACATGATTAGATCTATTATCATTTATTAAGTTCTGAACTCAACTAGACCCTGTAATTGATTTTGTGTAAAATGCAGTAACAGTAGGATTGCCAGTTAAATATGTCATCATTTCGTGTACATAGCCCCCAATGATCCATGCTTATCAATAAGCTGTAAGTCGACTGCTCAAGCCAAACGACGGCATTGGCTGCGTCAACTTTCGCGTTAAGGTCAAGGTCATGTTGCACCATTTGTCCTCTGCCCAGAAACAACTTTGAGGGGTAGGTGCCAGGTGGGTAAACTTCTGGTTTTTTCCGGTTATTTACGTGCACACGGCAGCCTAAATGAGTCGAGAGAATTCTGTCGCAAACTGATCAGGTATTTATATTGTGTTGGGTCAGCATGACTAAGCAAAAAAGCTTTTCAATACAGACAATTGCAGAATAGGATTAGGAATGCTTTTGCCACTCTCCCTGGGCTGAAGAGACACAGACTGACATAGACAGGTCACCAGTCAGGTGTGTTGTGTTTGTTGTGGTCCGAGGTAGTGTTGGTCTTTGGCTAAACGACACACTATTCACCAGCCTCTTCGAGCCAGTCATGTGCTAGATCTAGATATTCACCGGTAAACAACTTTAGCTTGACAGCGTTTGTGGCTGACACTGGGAAACGAGCGACGAAGCGAAATGGATGGTTTATGAAGAGGCCACCCTATCTGTCACAACCTGGACAACGTCTCACAGACACTGCAGACATAGTGCTATCTGAGCAGGTAGATAATTCGTGATTGCAAGCATGGCTTTTATCGTGCAAACATTGTTATTCACTTAAATGCTAATTGTGCTTATAATGATTTATATAATAATGGTATGGATCTATAAATAATGGTTCCTTTCCTGATAATTGTAACCACTTTATGCAACAGTTCAATGACCTTGTTTAATGAACCCATCTTGTTCTCTTATCAGACTTCTAATAAGTCTTATGTTATCAACAGAATTGGTTATTTCGCAAGCTTGTAATTTTCATTCAAGGCAGATGCTTTTTTATAATAATTATTGGGCTGATTGTTACACATGATCTAGATTATGGTCTTCATCAGCAACATCATGATATTTATTATAGAAGTTATTATTCACCCGGCTGCTGGTTCCCCAGTGAAGATTTTGTCTCCTGCCCACCCGGCAAAGATCCGGTTCCCCAGTGTAGCCTATCTTGCCAAATTTGAGGCGTCTACTTACACTAAGTTCACCAAAGATGATTGTCGAACCATCGTGGTTACTATAATAAACGTTTAGGCACAGGACAGACGCCATTCGTAGAAAAATTAATGCGTCCTCATTTTGCGATGACCCGGCTGGGCTTGCCAGCCACCGAGTGAAGATTTATGTCGTTGCACACCCAGCAGTGCTAGCTGAACAAGAAAAAAAATTAGAATTGTATACCCAACTGCCAGGCAAGCAGTCACCGATATTTTTCTTCGGGATCCAGCTGCCGGATGAATAAGCTGTTTTCTATCATTCGGGGTCCGGCCATTTATTATTGTTGTTTGAGAAATAATACTTTCAATCACACATGAAATTTATAGAACGATACATTATTAATTGTGTATCATTACATAGTCGAAATCTATTTTTATAACGTAGTTTATATATGTATTCATGTTGTATCTCTCCATCTGGAGGCAGAATAAATAAATAAATGGAAGAATGGCTGTATGTGCACTATATTTGTTTTTATCATGTGATAGAGTTGAAGCGTATGTGTTATGAAGCTATTGCTTGTACTTAGATTGCATGCCTGTGGTGGGATCAGTCAAGCAAGAAATGGTATATGTCTGTCTCTTTATAATGCATAGTGGAGTCTACTTCATGAAGATAGTAATAGCCTGTGTTATAGTGCAACCCCCCTTGTGCATTTTTTTGTCACAAATTTGAATTGGGAGCAATTCCAGCAATAGAATTTGGTAATTATGATTTGCTGAGTTTATTTATTAATACCATGATGACAAAATTTGTCATTTTTGGCTCATTTAATGTGATCGTTCATGAATAGAAAATGGACAGTAAAAATCTTTGTTGACATTTTGTTTAATCAGTATATCCAGCTGCATATTACTTTTATTAGTATTATGTTTCATTTTGACATCTTCTGTACCACATGATGTGTGTGTGTGGGGGGGGGTTGATGCTGAATAGATGTAGTCTTAAATTTTTTCCTAGTAGGCCTAAATGTTGTGTAAATGTATAACATTTATCAAGATTTTTCTAGAAAGTAATTTTCTTTAAACCTGATTCTTATATGTATTAGAGTATATTTCCTTTATCTTTGCAGCAATGTGTGTAAAATGTACTGGGTAATTGTTTTATAAAAGTCACACAGAAAAATGTGCTTTGTACTCTGATTTATGTTTTGAATCTGCAAAAATATTGAATCATTCATTATCCCCTTATTATTTCAGACATCATCTCTGCCATGGTTACACTGTACACTGCTCATCCTTGTAACTTGTTTGGAAAACTTGTGTAGGATCATAAAACATTATGGCAGACAGTAACAGCAGCAGTTTTACAAAATTCTGTGGTGGTGAATTTTGGGTGAGTAATCAACAGTATATAGACTGAATTAGTGATGATATATATATATATATATGAATGTAATTTTTGTTTTCTTCAAATTAGTGAGAATATGACTAAAATGTGTAAACCATAACCAAATACCAGATATTAATAAAAGTGTCCCAAACTTATTATTTAGCATGAGTAATGCTTGATGTGAAATACTATTTAACACTTCTTTGCTACCAGTTAAATTGCTTGTTTACAGAATAATTGATAAATATCACTAAAATAATACTAAAAATCTACATAATCATTGAAAAGAAAACAATTAACAATTTTATAACAGTTAATGATTTAAGTTAATTGATTCCGATCAAACAATTCTCTGCAGTATATATTTTGTCATAGAACAAATAATCAACGTCATGGTAACATTTTCTATGTCGATAAAGTGGTTTATATTTAATATCCGTATGTAACGTTCTGAATAGTTGACAAAACATCACTGCATTTTTATAATTTCAACATATAAGCTTACGCAGTGTTATAACATATGGCCTATTATCTAATACTATCTCCTACTAATGACTTTTAGTATCAATGCTAACTTGTTTCACTTTGATGGACGTGATTATTTTTGTTGGTAATATTTCTCTATAATCTGCATTCGTATTAACTTGTCAAATGTCATCCATTTCTCATCTTATTGCTGACAAACAAATTATGGCCACGAATATCTGTTGGGCTGATCAATTTTCTAATGAAGTCACTAATAGCAAGTTAATTTGATCAGAGGTTTTTTACTCTTTATCACAGTAATTTATCTTTATTTATATAAAAACCATTGATGCAATCACATTATTTTCACAAGAATTAGTGTGTATGTTGCAGTATAACACAAAGCAAGCTGATGTGTGTCTGTTTATAAAGTTAGACA
This sequence comes from Paralvinella palmiformis, assembly GCA_025642065.1. Classification (NCBI taxonomy): domain Eukaryota; kingdom Metazoa; phylum Annelida; class Polychaeta; order Terebellida; family Alvinellidae; genus Paralvinella; species Paralvinella palmiformis. Next base: position 248,748 of record JAODUP010000155.1, read on the forward strand.
ATAGTCATAAGATGTAGTTCAAATCATGCTTTATATATATATATATATATATATATATACTGATTCAGATATTGAATATTCACAATAATTCATCACTGATGATTAGGGATATTTCCATAATAGTGTTGGTAGGGCACTGTCCTGCAGGTAATCGAAAGTGAGATCAGAGTTCGGTGGGATATTTCATCCTTCAGCAAAAGGGTTCAGCCGCTGAGACTTGTTTAAGCAGTGGCCTCCTTGCTCACTCATTTTAAAGGAGTACTTTACTCAGGTTTGGCTATGGCCAATGTATACTGCCTGTTTTAAAGTCTATGGGTTTCTCTACCGATTAGTACTGGCATTTTTTTGCATTTAGCAACGAGAAAGCATATTTTATAGTAAAATAGTAAAAAGATTTATCAGTATTATTTGAAGCCATTAATCTCCAGCTCCAAAATTTGTCAGCCAATCAGCGAGCAATATGTCACCAATGCTTAGCATACCGACTTTTGGTTCCAACATGTAAACATACCCGATTCTTGTGTTGGATTACTTTGTATATTGTCATAATTACCCCGTTATGGCCTCAAATATTTCATCTTATGATTTTGAACCAGTATATTATAATTCTGAATTATCAATTACTGAAAGTACTAAGAGTGACACAGAAACAGGGTTCATAAATACAGAGAATAATCAACATTGAGTCGGAGCTGTCATTTCAGAATGGTGTTGGTGCGAGCAATGCGTTGCAATGCCTACAACTATAGAATGTACATTTTGTTGTGAATTATAAAAACATATACATGCAGATCTTGTTACTTCAGACATTGTATTTGTAGATCTATTCTGGACTTTAAATCTACTCTGGAATTTAAATAACCAAAACAAAATTCACATCACCGAAGAACACTTTATTCATGTTCAAAAACAGAATTACTGTACCATCATGTGTTGAACAATCAATAAGAAACACATACCCCAAAGAAGATGGTGTATATGAGGGATATCATGAAATTATTTAGTCTGATAAATGAACTGTTAATATTTTACAGTTGAGATCTTATATATTCAGTACTTTCACATTTCAAATATTTATTCTGATTCTGTGGCATTACACACCTTATATATATATATATATATATATATATATATATATATATATATATTAAATGACTTAATTCTGTTCTTATTACATAGCAGGATAATTTAAAAATATTTAGAAACCATATAAAAGGCATATTTGTTATATTTTATAAGTTTTAATTATTTAAAATACATTTAATTTATAAGCCACATAGCTTAGGTTACTTGTCTAATATTAAAACAAATCTTGTAAGAATTTAAGTGACATCAAGAGAATGTGACTAAATGAGAAACTCAAACTCTGGAATACAAAGGGATGGATTTGCTTTTTAAAAATTTCTTTGAAGAGACAATTGAAGAGTAAGTGGTGATTGCAGTTAGGGGTATGTCACTAAATGAGAAACTCTGGAAATACAAATGAATTTGCTTTAAAAAGAAATTCTTAGACAAGGCTAGTGAAATTGATTACATGATTTGCACCATGATCTAATTTAAATTTAGGCAATGCATATAAATCCAGGACATATCACTTCATATCATGGCTAATTCATATTATGTACATTTACATAGAATATGATATAGCCAACATCCAGGGATGCATAACCATGGCCAAAACTTTGTCTACAGGCCCATTGGGTAAATATGTTCAGCTGTAAATGCCATGGTTGTCACCATGCTTCATCAATCCCACATGTGCCATTCTTATCATAAAATGGCTCTACTCTCTACCAGTTTGACTAGAATACTATTATGGCCTTTTATATTCCATGTGGTGGTTTATACCAGATCAGCATGACATATGATTACAAAGAAGTGTGGTTTCAGTTGAATATGTTCATTCAATACATAATAATGGCATAATATCCACTAAAATTGTGTCGTATTATGCGTCGACTGCAAATATTGTTATAACACCATGCTTCAAGTTAGTTATCATGGCAGTGCTGCTTATATAATGTGGTTTGTGCCAACCCCTTTCAGTATTTGTGTAGTAGCGGAATAGTTTATCTCTGTATAATTCCCTTTTAAAACTAAAAATGGGTAGTTTATTCATATTGGGGTAATGTGGTCACTCAGCCCAGTTGGCCTATTATGTGCACAAAAAAGTGGCTGCAAAAAAAGGAACATTTAAGTTTGTATGTACTGGCAATAATGGCATGTTATAAAAGAAGGATGTGTAAAAATTATTATACTGACAGTGACTGATTAAAGGTGAAGGTCTGTGAACAGTTTTAGCTTTAACTCTGGAAGTAATCCAACCTTGATTTCCCCATTTTCTGTGGCTTCAGTAGGAACATAGACAATGTTGACATTGGGATCAAAGTCCTTCACAGCAGTGACTACAAAAGCCTGTCTTGTGAACCATGTCATATTAACTAGCTTCATTACCTTTGGAGGTCACTCGGCCCATTTAGCCTACCATGTGCAGAAAGTAGCCATAAAACATCAATCATCATCGGATTCTGTGACATTAATCTGTGTTATTTTGAAGGCAGAAATGTTGTCGGTGAAAACTTCAGTGCCACCTTTTCAACATCTCTTCCTCATCTGTGTGGGCTCACTGGGCGTCATTCTTCAACACACTTAACATCATGAGCCAGTATATTATTATGCTTGTGTGCCCTCCTAGCTGAACATACTGAAGTAACTTTTGCGCTTTCCTTAGACAGGTGGGTACATCTGATATCGGTTTCATAATTTCTTCCTGGTATTTGTACAAAAAAACAATCACAAATAATACTAAGATATATGTACATGCAAAAATAATCCTTCCAACATTGACACTGACTTTCAGACACATGTCTAAATTACAACTGTGATGAGGTCGGTTGTAACCTGCTGTGGCCTAGATACATACATGAATATATGAATTAGAATACTGTATAAGTTGCTAATCTATTTTGACCTTAATTTGTTAATTATGACATCAGTGTTTTGTTATTTTGTGACTTATGGGACAAAATGATTCCAGTGATTGGTTAAGATAGTAAAACTAGTCAAATAAAGCAGATGAGTAAATATAGGCTATTGGGAAAAGGTAATTATGTCGGAGTAATTCAGACATTACTTAATGAGAATCCGTTATGTTTTGGAAACTTATTTGAAAAAATATCTAGCTCTTAACAATAAGAAGTGGAAAAACATCTAAAATTGTTTTTAAAAGCTTTGTTTCACTTCCACGGTGTGAAAGCGTAGTTCATCAAGACGTAAATAGTTTCAAAATATCTTAAAGTGTGCCATTACCATGGTATTTGACACAAATTGTGACATCTATTTGACCTTGTTGCAGTTTATTTCTGTTTTATCTCACATAAGGTTGTTTTTGTGGGAGATTTACCTTGATAATGTGTTTCAAGTGTGACCAGCTCTGACACACACAGATGTATAGACAGAACAGTGATCTTCTGATAAAGATTTGTCATACACACAATCTATATCTATATGTATTGATCTCACCAAAATGTGAAGTCCTGATTCATATAATAAATCAGGTTATAGCTACTAGAAGTACAAGTCACCAGACCAATTTAATACCTTCTATCAGTTGAAGTAGAATCTTGACCTGTAATCCAAGGTACAGAACTCGGGTTTCGTCATGAGCACTTCAGATGTACCTTGACATCTGTTATCGTGTCGACCATTATCATTACAACTTACGAATTACTGTGCATCTTCCATTAGAAGTAGATAATGTAATCATTTGTCTTCCTAATTTTACTTGCATTAAATAATTAGTGGTCCAGTGGTGATATTTATTAGCATCCAAATGTCTTTAAGACAAAAGAAATAGCACAGACTTAGCATCTATTGCCAGTGGTGAGATTTATCCATGCAAATGTTATGACAAATCATTGGAAGTCGTATGTCTTCCTGTCATTGTTAGCATTCAGAACACCATCTCTGATAAGTTACATTGTTGTAATTGCTGTTTTCATTCCATTTTGTTTTTATTACGCATGAATTTGTTTCAGTTCTTGCTCTTATTATTTTAATTTCATCCAAGAGAATGTTAATAAATCTTTCCATCATTGTTAGCATTAAGACCATGTACTCATTATTAAATAATACAGTATCTGAATATTTATACAACTTGCCACAGAAGAAATACTATCATTCTTATTGCATCGTAATCGAATGAGGAAAGTTTTCTTTAATAATATTATATCAAAATTATCATCCACGCGATGGCGCACCATTAATTCAATAGAATACCCCTTCTTTAAAAATGCTAGTGTTCATATATTTATAATAAATATTTAAACCTCAGTTTCTAGAACATCCAATGATATTTACAGTGATTTGTCTGTCTTTTTTCAAAAAGAAATTACAATTTTCCCATAGGGTATGACCACTGATAATGCCATTCTTCCTCTCGCATGCAAGCTTGCCATGATGAGACTGTTTCTTTTGTTAAACATTTTCTTGTTTGTCAATTTCAAGTTTGTACATTCAAGAAATTTCTAATGAACAAGTACAATGGTTAATCTGTATGTCAGCCACTGGCCTAAGTGTTGTGATATCAATATTTACAATGTACATGATAGGTGGGTGGAGTACAATGGCTTGTTGTTGATCAGATTATCAAATATTTTTATCATATTCACCAAGTAGTACTGGTACATATTCCATTTAAGTAAAAAGGAAATTATCTCAGAAAATTATAAAATGCATACATTTCTAGTATAGTGCTCAAACTAGTAATGGCTAAATTATTTATAATTTACAAAATTGATATGGTTAATAAAGCAATTAAACTATTTTATTGAAAGCAAGGTAAAACAGGTTAATTTTGTTTTAAGATAAGCTTGGACTGTTCAAGTGTTATATAATTTCCAATGTTTGATTGGAATGCATTCCACTCTGTTGGATTAGATATTCTAAATGATTTGTCTTCGTATGAGATGACTTGTGAATGGTGAAGTTCACTTATGATGTTAGGCCCTCCACTGTGTCTTCCTTTCAATGGTAAATAGCCATCATATTTCTATTTTCAGAATCTAAATCTGACGTGGTACACACAACATCCGGACTTCACATTATGTTTCCAGAGGACTGTTGTAGCATGGGTGGCTCCAGCCTTTCTGTGGCTTTTGTTGCCAATATATGCAGTCTGTCTATGCAATATGACTGGCACTAGCATCCCTTGTAATAAGATGAACAGCTCTAAAACTGTAAGTATCACTTAGCTTGATATTACCCAAGTTTGTTCTCTCTTTCATACACATGCACACACACACATACACATATAGACAATGCCCAGCAGACTATTCAGCTACATTCCACCAAAAGAAGATACTGTGCTCATAATGCAGTGTACAAGTTTTGGGGGAATGTTATGATGCAGTAACATCACTCTGTTAAATCTATACACTAATTCTACAATAAGATTTGCATTGGTAGATCCAAATATATTCCTTAGTATTTTATTGGTGAATATAAAGAATCTTATCTATGTCAATTTCTTGGGAAGAGGGGGTCTCATTAATATGTACAGCTATATTTTTAAGAATTCATACCTTAACATCTAATTGATCAATGTTTATGAATTGAGTAATAATTATTTCAGACTCCAAATTTATATTTCTTATATTTCCTGTATGAAATAACTTCAGCTGAAACAGACTGTTTCTGTAAAAATACATCAATGTTAATAAGGAATTGATTAGACGGCATGGAAGACACAAGGTCAAATTGTCATCATCGTGGGAGATGACAAGATCTAAGATGTGACCATGTCTGTGTGTTCTTTCTTGGACATGCTGCCTGAGATTTGCAGATCAAAGAATGTCAGCCAGTTGTTTGGTATCTGCATTCCTATGACAATCCCAATGTATATTGAAATCACCTAAGGTCAACAGATGGTCACTGTTGGTGGCAAGAGAGTCAACAAATTGATAATTTTCATAAGATTTAGCCTGAAAGCACAATTAGGTCTCACACTTCAAAGAATCACGACGAAGAATGACAATTCCCCCGTCTTTTTTTGTGAATCCAAGCTGCGTGATGGAATCAATATCAAGCTGGAGTCACATCACCAATAATTTTGCTGGTCTGAAACATTAACAGTCAGCCATTACCAGTACATCTGTCCAATTTAAATGGTCAGAATGGATTGTTATGAAATATTTATTGCCAAAATGTGATGAACATATTCAACCATGTCAGTCTTCTTACAGGAAAAATGGATCTACTGAGAATGCCACATTATTACTGAACATTATTGTTGGTAAACAGCTTGAAAAGAAAAATACCTGTGTTTGGCTACTATTTGTAGACTTCAGCTCAGTGTTTAACATCTTAAATTCTGATATCATCATCATCACACTAAAATACAATGTAAATTCTTATTAGATGTCTTCATTAACAGGAAGCAACCCGAGTTTATAGTAATGACATACTGTCTAACAGTCTTACCATCAGTACAGGTGGCCCTCAAAGTTGTATACTATCAGCTGTTCATAATATAATACCAATGACTTCCAATTATGCTTTGGTAACTGTGCACTGATCAAATATGCCAATGACAGAATCATTGTTTGATTGATCACAAATAGTGATGAAAACAACTCTAAAACCCAGATTGCTGAATTTTCTCGGTGATGTCAGTCACACAATTTATTGTTCAAAAATAAAGAAGTTGTATTTGACTTTAAACATTCTAACATTACCCATTAAACCCCCTCAATAAACAGTGACCCTGTTGAAATTTGTGATTCATTTAAATAACTCACTATCACCATTGACAAATTGTTAAGATGGTCAAAACATTGTGTAACAGTTGTCTCCAAATGTAAACAAAGATTAATCTTCCTTAGCCTACTGAATTCATTCTGTGTTATGAGTGACGTATTCCACTTATTCTATACTTCAGTGATAGAAAGTATAATATGTTACAATTAGCAGTGCTACCAAGATAATTAAGACTGATATATCGAGTATTGGTGATGTATATTTTAGATATGTTCTCAAGAAAGTGAAATGTATTGTTTCAATAGAAACCAATCCACTCTATCAGTGCTGCTCCTATATGAGATCAAGTACACAGTTATGAGCCTTGCTGTGCAGAACTTGGAGATATAGGAAATCCATTATGCCAAACTTAGTACATCTGTCAAACAGATATCAATATCACGTCATCGAAAACTTTAAAGTTTCTATTGCTTATACTGAATGTTTATATTAAGTTTTAGTTTAGTTACTCTTGATGTGTACAATAATTGATATATATTATTACGGATCAATTAACAGTATGTCTCTGTCTAGTTCACTGCAGGGGCAATATCAAGATATAAATGATGTTACCATAATAGGACCATATTACAGAATATCACTGTTTGTTTTTATGAGGTGTGGAATTGTATCTTTAGTGCAGCATGGAAATTTCTAATAATAAATTTGTCATAACGTGCTTTTGATAATTATTACTATTATAATTGTTTTGAAAAATTGTTTCCTCTGGTCAGCTTTCATTGAGCAGGTAAAATCCAGCATTCATTTGTCTGACGAATGATAGCTTGGATCAGCATTTATAATGCATGACCGCCAAACACTTTTTTATTCATATCAGACAGGCATACACAGATGTGCAAGTTATGTAAAGTATATACCAATAAAGATTATTATAAAAATATTTTGAACAAGTATTTTTTTAAATATTTTCCAGTGAAACTAATAATGATGGAGGTCAGGGTAATACAAATTAAACCCAATGATACACATGTTTTAATGAATGACATAAATTTAATGAACGGCATGTTTTTATTTGTCTTTCAAAATGAGAAGATTTGCTTATGGCATGCTTTGTTCGGAATACAGTTGTTGTTATGTACCGGTACTTTAGAATGTTTATTCACATAATCTGAAAAGAAAAAAGCAGAACAGGTTTTTACTATGGTGAAAAAGTTATATTTCCTTAATCATATGCAGATAATATTCCTTTGTATTTACAGATAATTTCAGCATTACTTGCCCTCTTGTCATTGGCTGATCTTGTGAAAAGTTTAAAAAACCAATACTTTGATGAGGAGGATCAACCCCTAGTTATGTTTGTCACACCGGCAATACTGATGGCTACGTATGTAAGTAAAAACCTCCGTACCAATTTAGTAATCTCACCAACTCCTATATGATTACTGTAGGTCCTGGCCATTAAGCGGAGGATGGTTTTTAGGCCTAAAATATCATGATTTATGGTAGTACCGTCCATTAAGCTGACCTAAAAATCTGAACTTTTCACTGCAGTATTTCCAGGTGACGTTTTTAACGCAGGAAATAGTTTTCTTTTCATAATTCGTTATTCATACCAAAGTCCAATGTGTTTTGTATTCTGTCAATAGATCAAGGCAAATTATAATGATCATTTACACAAACTTTTAGCGCATAAGTAGGACCTTAAACTTAAATTAATGGTGTGATTAAACATTCAGTGAACCACATATGAAGTCAATGAGTGAATGACTTAGAAATAATTAGTCTAGACATATTGCCTACTGAGTCTTTGCTTTGGTGTTACGTTTTGGTCATTAACGTGGCAATAACTGAGACAATGTAAATTACCTGTATATTCGGTCAGTTAGTAACTAACTCCATATTGAAAATAAATTAATTAATCAGTAATTATCCTGTTATTAGTATAAATATGCCCAGACAAAATATGTATATGGGAGGACCCTAATGTCTATACCACCAAACGAATAAGATATGACGCTCTTGGATACAGGATATCTTCTGTATAAGTTGTCTTGTTACCAATGCTTAAATGTGTGAAGTGTGCTACTGAGTCATTTATCCATAATTTCAAAAATCAGATAGATCTAAATCTACATTTAAATATAATTATCATCAACTTGTTTCACTTCTATTTTCATTCCATGACTTCATGAGTTTAAATCAAAATGACGATTGATGTCCGTTTACATCTGGATCTAGACTAGAGTCTAGACAGCTGCTAACACACTGAAACGTTTTTCTTGACACTGAAATTGCTCCTGCCATTAAGCTGACCCCCCCAAAAAAAAAATAAGGGTAAAAATGTTGACACGCAGTATCGGCTTAATGGCTGGGACCTACAGTAGTCTGTATGTGTGGATTCTGATTAAAATATTAATTATTAATCATAAATTCTAAATTTGCTTAATCACCCTAGTTGAATGATGTTGGACTCGATGTGTTTTTCCCCCCATTTTAAGCTTCATTTTAATCTTCTATTTCAGTTGACGGTGATAATCCTCATACAAGTGGAGCGTATAAAGGGATTTATAACATCAGGTGTCCTCTTCTTATTCTGGATTCTCTCTCTTATTGCTGGAATAATTCCCTTCTATTCAAACATTCTGCAACATAGAGAATCTGTAAGTATTGATGTGCTCTGATTTTGAATTGTCTTTTCGTGTTTGCTTGTATCAATGTCAGGTTCTTATTAATATTGGTGACTGATACGAAACAGTTGTTTTTTAATGTTGTGTCATGCACTTTCTGGTGACAATTTTTCTAGTCTTTTTTTAAAATCATCGATGTACTTTTTATTTCAGGAGGACTTCTATAGGTTTACGTTATTCTACCTGTCCTATGCTCTAATAATTGTACAAACTGTGTTAGCCAGCATTGCAGAATCTCTTCCGTATGAGCCGCTTTATGGTGATAGAAAGGTAAAGTTTGACCTTTTCACACATTTCTACTGTTGGCATGGATCAGTGATATCCAAACCATCCCCAGTGCCCACCAAGGTGATACAATAGCACAGTTGATAGGGTACTGTACTGATGTAGACTTCCAAATTTCCAGTTTGAATTCCAGTGTTACTTGTGTGTATATTTGATGTTTCATCCCTTGGACATATATTCTAAATGTGACCCCCACTAAACAAACATTGCTAACTAACCAGCCAACCCAATGCCCAGCACACTACCATAAAAGACTGTTGTTCATAGTTTTGGTTTGAATTGAATATATTTATTTGCAGAATGGTGCACACTTTTAGATGGGGCCAATATTGATTTATTTTTTACAATAACCTTAATTATGGTGCGAGTCTAAATGTTTTTAAACCTGTACTTCACCACTACCCACTCACTCATATGGATTTTTCTATTCTGATGAAGCAGAAGGACTGTGTGAAATATGTGTCAAGTAGATACTAATCACCTCTAATGCCTAATAATCCTCTTGCCACTGAGAACACCCTAGCTAATTTAGCTACCCACCTCGGTAGCTGCTGGCTTTGATCAGCAAAATGGTTCCTATGATAAGAGAAGCACCCATCTATTTTGACTTGTTTCTAGCAGGCAGATGACAAAATGCCTACAAGTTATAAAAATAGTGCTGTCCTATGATTTAGATCTGAAGATAAAAGCTTTCACTGAAGAATTGATGAGCTTTAATCCAAAATAGTACTCTGGCTAGTGCTCCTAAGGGCAGCATATTATTGATGTTATCCCATCAGCGAATATCATTTTCTTACTTAGTAACCCAGAAATATTAATTAAAGAATTACTTGAACATTGGAAATTTCTTCCTTCGTATCTGTCATGAATCGAATCTAGAGGAGATACGAGATGAGCTAGTAGTTACTGCCATCCAGTAGGGGGGTGGTACGCTTTGAATATTACCAACCAGGCAATTACTTTGGCGGCTTAGAATAGTTAGATATTTTCAGACATCCCCGTAAAAAATATTGGACTAGTTTAATCAAAATGTTCATAATAATATAGCTTCTCGATGAACATAGCACTCTTATAGTGCTGTTGATAGTACACTTTTCTACGTACCTCCATTGATCAGCTTCAAATACAAGTGTAACTTGTGTCTGTAGGTGATTTCATCTGATCATCTCATTTACATATGAAATTGCTGCTTGTCCGTGCACCTCAGGTGTGACTAGCGCTGAAGCTAAATAAACAGTCACCCCCCACCCCCCCCGGTGAAGGCTATTATTCTTTATTATCATAAACCATCGTATAAACTATTATCATCTATCCTGCTCATTATCCTGGCTAACTTGTCACAGTTCTACTGAAGGATCCAGCATCTTAATGTTCCATGACTATATAGTTTTAGTAGGAATAAACTGACCCATTTCAGTATTTACAGCAGTTCATTGTTTATAAATAGAACTAACCTTGTATCTTCAATGAGATGTCAATAGTTAGCCAGTTTGGGTTAAAGGGGCAATCGTAAGGTATGCATTTATAAGCAAAATTACCTAAAATTATTCAATTCAACAAAGTTTTTACACAAAACTTGAGTGCCGGGCTTGTGTACTTATTTTAAACCTGCTCAGGAGTATCAACTCGAAATGAAATGACAGTCTAAACTCTAATCCAATGACTCGCATCTATCTTAGTATGGGGATGTCTGTTTAACCGAAGAGCATAAAATGTGTATCTAAAGAGCTTGTACCTTGTAAAAACTGCACTGCATATGAGATTCGTCACGACTGATGAAGTTTAAATGTATCCAAATTCTGTGTGATTTTTCTTCAAGCTGAATTGCCATATTGAAGTATAACATTTTCTATCCTACAGAAAATTTGTCCTGAAGTAGAAGCTTCCTTTCTTTCCAGGGTTACCTTCTGGTGGCTTAATAGGTATGTTGAACGTAATACAATCAGAATCCGTTAATCTGGACATTATTTATCCAACAAATCCACCATCCAACACATGACATGATGGATTTAGTTCCATTATAAATGACTCTTTAATCCGACAAAATTATGTTCCGTGTTCCAACACTTCATTTTGCCAACAGAATGTGACATTTCAATTTAAAATGACTTCAATAATCCGACAACACGAAAATGTTGCCAAATATTTCTGCTGGTTCAGTCATGCAAGACACACCTACATGTTGCAGTAATGGTTAATTAACACACCCACCTGCGATAATTGCTATATCGTAACCAATTACAATCATCCTCGACTATACACTCCGATATATGATGCTTCCATTGCCTGTGGCTATCTAATAACCAATCATAAGCATTCATGGCTAATTAAAAACACAAATGTGTGATCTTTCCATTGAGTTAATCTGATGGACAAAGTGATACGAATATTTATGTATAGTGTCTGTAATCAACAAACATCAAAATGATCAATGGCTTCAATGCCATTCCGTATCTTGCACATGGTTTTTAAATATTGGTTTAAATACGGAAGTATATCTTTATGATTTAACAATTTGTGACACAGACTACCGGTATGTCACAGACTCGATATTCTCGTTTAACGGATTCTGACTGTATTTGTATTCTAGAAATATTTTAAACACATCTGTGAAAGGTACTTGTTGGCATTTTAAGGTGCCTAATGTCTTTTCTATATAATGCACGTATGTGTTTTATTATGTTTTTTCCTGAAGCCTTTGCTGGTTGGGTTATCGGAAGACCTTAGAAGAGACAGATATATGGGACCTAAACCCCAGAGACTTGACAAAAAACAACTATCCTCGGTTGGCTAAAGCTTGGAGAAAGGAATTGGACAGATGTGGCTGGTATGTAGAGCTTATTAATTATCATTAATAATTCAATTAAAGGTTCAAAGTATGATCAGTACTCTTCAGTTATTAAATGAAATAATTAATTATGCCTGGTGTCTATGTGTTTTTCTGTGTTCACAAAAACTACATTCGCCAGGTAGCAGCACTTGTTCCCCTGTGTTATTTGATTTCTTATAGCTCTCAGAGTGCATGTGTGTGTGTGTGTGTGTGTATATATATATATATATATATATATATATATATATATATATATATATATATATATATAATTATTTAATCAGACTGTGTTATGGTACACGTGATATTTAGGTAATAATAAGTGTATATTATATATATATAATAATAAGTGTATATACATATACAAGAAATAAACAATTTTAAGTATGCTTTAATTCAGAAAGATAACAGAATACAATATTTATTGTATAACTTGGAAATAAATATATCAATATTATTTTGGCATTCTACATCTTATCAGGGAAAACTTTTTGATTATAGGTGTAATGTTAATACATTGTTTTGATATAACTACATGATGTTGAATATATGCAGCTAAGACAAAATATCTTTTATGAAGATAAATTGAGGGGAATTGTTTTAGTTTGTTAGTATAGCTGTGTATTCAGTATCTTTTTTTAATGTTTCATATTTTGCTATTTCTGTAAAACCGTACATAAATTTAATAAGGAAGTATCTGTTAGACTGTTTAAAAATAGCACAATTTCAAAGAAATTATCATTAATTTGAAGTATTGATAATATTATTATGCTGTTATAACCAGCATGAATGTTACAAAAAAAGTTTAATTGGTACCTTTGAAATTTCTTTGGGGGAAGTAGGCTGTAGTTTTTGAAGTAGTATAATTTGTTAGGTTTTCAACAGTAATTTGAATTTTTTTAAATTATTTCTTTGAATGTGTTATAGGAAAATACCACTTGTTAAATCATGGTACTCACTCGTCATTGGTTATATAGGTATAACGAACAGAAGATTAAGAAGAAACAGCTAATCGATGCCTTTGTCACAAACGGTCCTCAGACGAGTAGCTTGTCAGCGCACCACGACATGCAAGAGGAGACACCACTTCTGGGCAGTGGGAAGCACACCAAGGGTGGCTCCACCTTCACCGGTGAACCTAAGGTCGAGTTTCAGGAGAAGAAGAAGAAAACAAAAAAACCATCTTTGTTCTGGGTCATTGCAAAAGTATTTGGCTTTACCCTGCTTCAGGCACATCTCTGTAAGCTGGTCTGCGATGTACTGACGTTTGTTGGTCCAACCTTACAGAGGTAAGTTTTCAGTTGCTACAGCGCAGTTTTTGTCCTACGTGTCAAATCTTTTGTCTTCTCTTATTTACATTTCAGTGATATTTGTTTAGTACTTGGGATAAAGTCTGTAAGATTAATGCCATCCAGTCTCCTTGTCTTTCTGACTAGGCAACTGTCCCTTTTACTGTATCATTCAGTTGCCATAACATTTTCTTGGTGTGCTTTGTGTGGATGGTATTGGTTCAAACATTCAAACGGGTCGAATAGAATTTGCATTCTCAGTGTTTAAGAAAAACCTTTTCACTATGTAAGTGATAATGTGCTTGGTGCAGCTGTGCTGTAATGTCCTATCCATGCTCGGCTTAATTCAGTGAATAATATTGTGTATTCACAGTATTGTGAGGCTTGTTCCTCCTTGTTAGTGGCTGACCTGCTATCTCACTGAACTAAATCCTCTGAGAGCTTACAAAGGTTTGCTGGTGATAACTGTTGGGGTACTCCTGCTTCATCTTTCTACACCACTAGCTTGTGAGTAGAAAGGAGGGGGGGGGGCGCAATACACTCAACCAGTCACTCGGAATGTTATACAGTGAGAATCCATTAATATGAACATCATTTATCCAGCAAATCCACCTTCCGACACACTATTGTCTCTGATGGATTTAACTCCATTATAAATCAGTCTTTAATCCAACAAACTCACGTTCCGACTCCGACACTTCATTTCACCAACAGAATATGAAATTTCAATGTAAATTGACCTTGATAATCCGACTCAACGAAAATGTTGCCAAATATTTCCGCTGGTTCAGTCATACAAGACACACCAACATGTTGTCAGTAATGGTTAATTAATCCCTCCACATGCGATAATTGCTCTATGATATCATAACCAATTACAATCCTCCTCGACCATACACACCGACACACGATGCTTCCATTGCCTGTGGCTATCTCATAGCCAATCATAATAATTTGTGACTAATTACAAACACAAATGCGTGATCTTCCACGGACTCGCGATTCCAACATTCACTTTTATCCGACATATTATCATGTGACAAACCTGTTGAAATAACGGATTCTCTCTGTATAATGAAATTACTGTTTATACAGACATAAAAATACACATACCGTTGAGATGGAGATAGTGATAAACAGAGAGAGAGAGAGAGACCAAGAGGGGTACCAAGTGTATCCCTATCTCACATGTATGAATGACTACAATGATGCATGTTGTGTGTGTTTGTGTGTGTGTTTAATGTTTGTTTACTGTCCTCAGTTATTTGTTTATAGTTTCCATCAGTAATCATACAGATTTGACAGATGTATTAACCAGAAAGGAATTCTGTGACTTATCATCTCATCTTTTCTATTTTTTAAACATGATTTTCTAAGCCATCATCTGATATGACTGCCTTATGTGTGACATTTTAAAGACCTTTTTAGGTTCATCAGGTATAAGCAGCTGTCTTTTTTAGGTTCATCGGGTATAAGCAGTTGTCTTGATTCTTGTCTGTTTCAGGTATTTGATTCAGTTCACTGAAAATAAGGAAGCCGAGATGTGGAAGGGTTATATGTTCGCCGCACTTTTCTTTGTGTCTGCTGCTTTGTATTCTTTTTTCTTCCACCAGCTGTACTATATTGGTATGGTGTTGGGTATGAGAATCAAAGCTAGTATCATTGCTGCAGTTTATGAAAAGGTAACTCATTTGTCAGTTCTGAGTGGAACGCATTTAAAAACATGATGACTGCATGCTGTGCTAAACTCTGTAATGTGTTTTTGGAGTAACTTCATTTTTTTACAAGAGTTAATGGAAGTTTACTGTTAATGGCTTTTAATTCCAAATGTGAGCCAAACAGAAGATTTGATATTTTGCTACTTTGAGGAGCAGTACTAATAGAAAAGTGTGAATAGACCCAGTGATTGTCACATGTGGGGCATATAGCCAAGGGGAAACTCTGTAGAGAATCTTCCCACAAACATGAGTCCGACTTAAATCTTCAGCCTGGAGATAGGCAGTGCATTGCGCTAACCTCTGCACTAGTGAAGCGCCCTTAGATGCATAACCAGCATGATTAAATATTTTATGATGTCCCAACATTTTACATTCTGAGTATATTCTCTCACTTGTAGGCTCTGACCATGAGTAATGAGGCACGTAAAACATCCACTGTGGGTGAAATAGTCAACTTGATGTCTGTGGATGCTCAGCGTATGCAGGATGTAACAGGGTTTCTGTGGATGATTTGGTCATCTCCACTACAGATAATTGTAGCCCTGTGGCTGCTGTGGGGCATAATGGGCCCGTCAGTTCTGGCTGGCCTCACTATAATGTTGTTACTACTGCCGCTGAATGGGTACTTGGCGTCAATACAGAGAAAGATGCAGATACGCTTCATGGCCAAAAAAGATGAAAGATTAAAGATGATGAACGAAGTACTTAATGGGATGAAGGTAAGGCTTAATGTTGAACCATTGTTCAATTTAATAAGGTGTAGTGTGCTAATTAAGCAATAATCTTTACAGAGAATTTTACCTCCCAAAAAGTCGGGACAATGAAAAAAAATTCACTGAAAACAGAGTTGGTCGGAAAAAAAACATGACAATGTTTTGTATAACATATCCTTCGTTTGTTGGCAATAGTTTAGCTTTTTTCAGCCTTTATTATTTTCTTTTTGTCCTTAATAGTCAGTGAAAAGTAAACAATAGACATGTCACTGTCAGGCCGGACTGGCATGAGTCACCATCTTTCCAACGGATTCTTATGCGGTCGTTGATTGGTTGACGCTAGCACTTTTGCAAATTGATCTGCATATTTTAATAAGCCTACAGCCGATATTCCATTTATCAGTTAAGCGAATCCGACAAAAAATGGAACACATAAAAATGTAAGAACATGATTCGACATGTGCGATCTGTGACAAAACAGATCATTCCATGTTGCGATTGGCATGAATCGGACTGTTGAATCCAGAAACACTGAGGGACCGATAGAAAAGTACTTCTTGTCAATTGCTGTATCGCGTATACTAAGATAAAACCATTGAAGTGTAAGGTGGTCAAACCTCCCCACTTCTTCCCTAAATTAATCAAGTATATTTTAGGTTAGTAGCTCCTGGGGAAAAACTCAGAGTGCTAAACGTCCACATCTTTTTATTTTTAAATTTGTCATGAATGTTTTTAATGTTATGTTAAGGATGCATTGTATAAGCAATGCTTCAAGCATCTTCCTTTTCAAGATTCTCTATGCATTTGATTTTGATAAAATGATGTATTTTGAATGTCGAAAGAAACAATTTGAAGGAAAAAAAAACAAGGTTAGCCTCAGGTGGGTCAGCGGGAAAATAATATTTCCCAGCAGCGGGTTTCAGCTGTGGTCGACGGGTTTGTAAAACAAGTATTCAAAAAACGATGGCCTTATTAGAGATAATTTCTAAATTGGAATCATTAATAAAAAATTAACTTCTGTATTCACCTGATGTTTGTCCCCTTTAGTACACACATTGTGTATTGTTCATTAACAGGTGCTGAAGTTGTATGCGTGGGAGCTGTCATTCCAAGAGAAAGTAACAGATATCAGGAGGCAGGAACTGCAAACATTAAAAATATATTCATACATTGGTGCAATAGGTACATTTACTTGGCTGTGTGCACCTTTCATTGTAAGTCATACAAGTATTTTGATGTTAGATAAGACCATAAATTATTTACATTATTTAACAATGGTGTAAAGCTTATTTAAAACTTTAGTTGGCTCAAGTTATGTCCATTGTTATTTGCAGTATTAATTCTTTTAAGTTTTTTTTGGTGTAAAATTATAAGAAGTTAGGTTTTCATTAAGAAATCCAGAACTATAGTCAAGCATTTTCTGGTCTGGCCAACTGGAATATCAGAATGGATCAGTTAAGGTTTATTACTGATTATTTTTATTTCACTAACTGATAAGTACGTTATGAATATTCATCATGAGGTGGTTTCTCGTTTTAGGTAACTTTAGCTACGTTTGTGACCTATGTTTTACTCGGTAACGACTTAGATGCTACTAAGGCATTTACTTCTCTGTCACTGTTCAACATATTACGTTTTCCAATAAACATGCTGCCGATGATGGTGACCTATATAGTAACAGTAAGTTCTTGACATTTGGTAGCTGGCTTGTAACTAACACAAAATACTGATTACGTTATTTATTTCCGAAACAATGTGTTCGCTCTCACCAGTAATTGGTTCTCTACGACAACCTTTTGCTTTATGATGAGATTGTCCAACCCTGATTTCACAGACTAAAATCTAGTCCCTCATTTTTTTAAGTGTGTCCTATCTGTTCACCCGTTAACCAGAGAATTGTTCACCGATTCATGTAGACTACATAACTGATAACATTAATGTGTCTTGGTAACAAATTTCCTGGCATAACTTTCTCCATGAACCACGTACAGGAAGCCGTCACATTAAGCCCACTCTATGGTTCTTAATTGTCCAGATAAATATCTTATTGTATTTGTTCTTCATTATGGTTAGGTATATTGAACCCTACTTATTCTGAGGTTAATAATTAAAGTAACTGAAACGTATCATAGTTGATAATTAGGTGTTATGGTCTTGAAGTAAAATATGAAAAGCTCCGTTTTGGTCAAAATTATATTTTTATTGGTTTTCATCCCCCCCCCTCTCTGTGGGCCCTATTGATCAGGAATAATCGTCTCCATTTAGCCCTTAAGGGAAAAATGGGCTATGAAATGTGGCCAACAATTCAAGAAGATTGGACAGTCCTGCTATATGGTATTGATTCAGCCTGTAGAAAGCCAAGGAGGCTGGGGGGGGGAATCATTTGATAACCAATTGTTTTTATTGTGCAGTGGTCTTTAAAAAAATATTATTTGTGTATTCTTCTTTATTGTTTTAGAACTGCTTTTTGGCATGAAAATAATTTATGATTGTATCAGATTTTGCTTCTTTTTTATCACTATTTTAAGTCAATTTTAAGAACAATTCCACTTAAAAAAATTACTTTTAAATCTATGAAGAGCATGTATTAAACATAGCATATAAGAAGTGTTAATGAATCAGATGTTATTCAAACAACATTCAGTTTTATTTATATAGATTGGGGAGTTGAAAAGGAATTGAAAATAAATCTGAATTTGGAATTGGTATTAACTTTTCTGTTCCATTTCTCATTGATCCAATGTCTGTCCTGGAGCATATGATATATTAATAGAAAATTAACACCTTTGTTGATGAATAACTAATTACTACATCATTAGTGGGTTGCATTTGTTACACTTTTATCACTTATTGGTTTTGATGAAAAGAAATGTTTTCTCTCTAAATCCCTTTATTACAACAAATTAGCTGCTGATATATGCTTTATATATAAGGTCTGCAGCACAAAGTAGTCTTATTAGAAGCTTATAGAATATGAAGAAAAATTCATGTGGTTTGATGAATATTATTATTATTATTAATCTATCTTAGTGACAAAGTTGTAGTTTTTGTTGAGTTGGCATGTGCAGTTTCTTTCAATTGTTTGAAATTAAAATCAGTGTGATTGATGCAGAAGTTGTATTAAACATGTGATCTAAGTATTTGTTTCTGTTTTATCTGCTTAGCATGAAAACCACTGTATTATATTGTTTAATATTGTCAAATATGTTTAAGCAAGCAAAACGTTAGAGCCACATTCTGAATGCATGATAATATGTGCAGAAAAGTCAGATGGTGTAGTTGTTAACAGAAAGATATTTCAATATCATAAGGGAAAATACCAGATTTTCTTTTGTTCACAAAGGAAGTAGCATCCTTTTCATGTATTAATACATTTCTGTGAAAATCATTTATACAGTTCGATCTTGTTATTTAAATACATTCAGTTCTCACAAGAACCAAAACTAATTTGTTTAATAATTTACCTTGATTCGTACAGTTCTCGACTTTTGTACATAACATATAATTTACTTTAATGAATTTACGTTGCTGATGGTTCATCATGGTTGCAACTTAATAAGAGTAGAATTTTGTTTTTTAAATGCATTATATTGCGTCTAAGAACAGTCAAGTTTGAAATTGAAATTATTTCCCCACTTTCTCTTGAGGTGCTTGGTTCTTTTTCTCTCTATTTCTACATGGCTAGACGTGTCCCCCACTAACATTATGAAATTAGTTTATATCAAGTTTAAGCCATTTATTTATAATGTTATATGTGCTTCTATCCTAGGCCAGTGTGTCCATAAAACGTTTGGGGAGATTCCTAAGGAATGGTGATTTAGACGAGAATAGTGTACAGCATAATCCCCGGGCTGGTATGTAAATTTCCATTCCATTCACCCTCTAAAGTCTTTTTTTGTAAGGATTTTAACCAAAGGGTTCGCACAGGTCCTTGAAAACCTGGAAAGTCCTGGAATTATAAAATTTGGATTACGGGCCTGGAAAGTACCGGAATTTTTGTAAAGGTCCTTGAAAGTCCTGGAATTTGGACATATAGATCTATATTTTTAATCATAAACATACAGGAATTCAATCATTACACTTCCTCTAAAATATGGGTTTATTTTTGCATGTTAAAAGTTTGTGAATTCATTGAAACGGTCCTGGAATTTGACATTGGAAGGTCCTGGAAAGTCCTGGAACCTGAGATGTCAAAATGTATATCAACTCTGAACTAGTGATAGAATAAGATCGATAATTATGTTGTTCTGTTTTGTACAGATCATCCAATTGTCATTCAAAATGGGACGTTTGCATGGGGAATTGGCAAAGATGATCTACCAATATTGAAGAAGTGAGTAAGAGTTAAATGGTGATTTGATGATCGCTTTTACAATTTGTACTACGTATTCTTGAATGAAATAGCAGTCAACAACCAAATCATTTCCAAACTGCAATTGCTTGTTCCAGTTTTCGTAGGATCTTTTACAAAAATGGATATGCCAACTCCGTGCGTTTTTATTAATTTTTTTCTGTGATGTAAAATAGATGTTTTTGTTGGAAATCATCTGCTTCGTGAATTGAACTGGCATATTTACATCATCAACATTTGTCGGTGCAAAGATTTGATAACTTCTGATGTTTCATTACTACATGACAACTTCCTGTCTTTCTACAGTATTAGTGTGACCATACCTGACGGTAAGCTTGTGGCTGTGGTTGGTCAGGTCGGAGCTGGCAAGTCGTCCCTGATTAATGCTGTTTTAGGCGAAATGGAAAAACTCAGTGGCTATGTCAATGTTAGAGTGAGTAGATTGAGAGCAAACTCCTATCGGGAATTGATTATTAATTTGTATGCGTATTAATCACAACTCATTGATTTCAGAAGGTTATTCAAGATATACATCAGCCACCTCCTGATCGTTTCATGTATAAACCTAGTAGTCTCTTGCATATCACAACTAGGCATCAAATGTTGCAATATGATTTATTGACTAATTCAACCTGTCAAATCTACAGAACTTGTAATACTGCAAACACATAAATACAAAGAAACACAATGTTTTGCCTTGAATACTACACAATCATCTGAGTCAATATAGCATCATGTAGCATAAAATATAGCTAAAAGAAACTTGTTTTAATTTGATACAGTAGTTTGATACAATAACAGGATTAAAACCCCAAAACTGATTTCCTTCACATATTCAGAACCGGGTACTAATTTAAGGGAATAAGGTATTTATATTAAACTAGCATTTATCAAAACTAAGTGACATATCAGGCCACACATGTCATAGCAATGCTCAAAAGTGAACTAAATCAGTTGTAGTCTTTGGATGCCAAGGCTACCATGTAAATTAGTGTACACAGATATGCCATGTGCATAAAGTATTGATAAGTCAAATTATGACATGTGTTGGAGGCAAAATATTCAATATATCTAAATATATAAGAGACATATAATAATCATTACCATAATAGTAATCTATAAACATTTAGCTACAATAATTAAGTCCGATTTTTAGCTCCAATTCCTTATTTAGCCAAATGTTGTAAAATTAAAATCTCAATAACAATTTGACAACTTAATGAAGAGTTCCAAGAGACATCCAACCCAGCGACATCTAGCAAATTACTGAACCAGATTTTCCTTCTAGAAAAGGCTAGGCATGAGCCATCAAATACACCCACTTACACACACACGTGCACACACATACACACACACACACTAACTCTCTATCACACACACATACACATGGATGCATGCACACATACCCACACACACACACACACACACCTACCTAGTATGCTTGTTATTTTGTCATTGTACTACTTTAAATGCTCCTTATGATTAAACACCAAGTGCTTAATGTCAAGTTGGTGATCCCTTAGATTCATGTAAAAGCTGTATGAGTTCACATGTCAGGTGATTGTGGATGGCCTAAATGTCTCCCAAGATTATGACATAAAAACTGTGCGATTTCATTTGACTGCTAACATGTTGATAAGAGTAAAGCCTATTAAAGAAGCAAAATCTAGTTATTGGCTTTATGCCAAGTTGTATCAATAATATTTCTACCTCTCGGCAACTGTAGCTTTATGTTAATATTAATGCTTTCTTGGAGATTTTGCTTAATTTAGTTTTATCATCATCAGGGGTCCGTAGCCTATGTAGCCCAACAGGCTTGGATACAGAATAACACAGTGAAGGATAACATATTGTTTGGTCATGAGATGGAGACAGATAAATATAATCAGATCCTGGATGCTTGTGCACTACGACCCGACCTAGATATCCTCCCTGCTGGTGATATGACTGAAATAGGAGAAAAGGTGATAGTTGATAGCAGTGTTGTCAGCAGCATCATCATTATGATCATTATTATTATCACCTCTCTAGTCTCTCTCTCTCTCTCTCTCTCTCTCTCTGTGTGTGTGTGTGTGTGCGTGTGTGTGCATGCTGGCCTGTTTTTTATATCTGCTAATCTATCATTTTGTTTTCTGTAGGGTATTAACTTGAGTGGTGGCCAAAAGCAACGTGTTAGTTTGGCAAGAGCTGTCTATTTTGACTCTGATATTTATCTGATGGATGATCCCCTGTCTGCCGTTGACTCTCATGTTGGTAAACATATATTTGAAAAAGTCATCAGCAAGGAGGGAATCTTAAGGAATAAGGCAAGTCAATGTTGTTATTATTGTGTACCCAAAAGATTGTCTTGAGAAAAATAGTTGACATGGTCTTTCTCTCTCTTTCTCTCATGGGGCACCTCCATGGTCTAATTAGTAGCGCATTGGATCACAGATCATTACCACCTGGGTTTGAATCTCAAGTGGGCATATCTGAAAGATGTTTCATCTTTGACTTCACTTCAATACCTTTGGAGGTCGCTCGGGCCATTTAGCCTTCCATGTGCACAAAAGTGGCCATAAAATAATCATCATTATCTTTCTCTCTCTCATGTGTGTTTGCGGATGCATACATGCACACCCGCGCATACACATCTTCACATTTATGATATGAGTATTGTATCAGTATATTACACTATATTACCTTCTGAGAAATCATTAATAGTAAAATTACTTTAAAAATACTTTATTGCCAGAAATCAAATCTCTATACCCTTTCTTGTCATTGTTCAGAGCAGAATTTAAATATTGTGTTTTCCTTTCCCACCAGACTCGAGTGCTCGTCACTCATGGTCTGCAGTGGCTACCTAAGGTTGACCAGATTATAGTGCTCGTAAATGGTAAAGTGTCAGAGGTGGGCAGCTATGAACAATTACTGGATCATAACGGTGCTTTTGCCCAGTTTCTGAAGACGTATTTCACGGAACTTGAAAGTGATTCTGAGGTTGAAGATGAAGAAAGTTAGTTGATGTTGAAAGATTTTTCATCTTGTCTGTAGGTCTTATAGTGAACTCTGTTGCTGGAACTTAGAAGTCAGTTTCATTTTATCCCTCTATCATCTGCATTGTGTGGTGTATTTGCAGTTGAAAAACTGAAGTCAACAATCCTCCACCGCATTGAATCTGTTGCTTCGAGTGATAAGGATTTAGAAAATCTTGGTACCAGATCAGTATCGGGCAGCTCTGCAAGAGGTTCACGGAAAGCACGAAGAAGGTAATCATGCCGTGGGTATGCAGATGAGTAAACGAGCAAGTAATCAGTGAGAAACATGTGACGCAAAACCGTCTGTTAAATAAGTACTATACAGATGCAAGCTATTTATGATAAATATTTTTCTCTGAGAGGTAGATAAAAAGAGAAGTGGATGAAATATATTCTGCAGAAATAGAGGGAGGGAGGGAGGGAGGTTTAGAAGAGCTGCAACTATGATTTATTGATTAGAAAAATTCACCTGTAGTTTACCTGGATTTTATGTTTGGTTCTGCTGGGACAGCGTTTTCAGATAAATGAAGAATGTTGGGAACAGATAAAGCATGTAACCCCCACTACCTTATTTTCACTCATCCATTCATATAAAACCACACCACTACTTACAGGAACTATTCAAAATGATTTCCCACATCTGTAGATCTATCACATATTTTAATTTTGGATGGGGGTTGTTGACCTATACTTTACTGTGGACCGTAAGACACACAAACTTCTCAGCCTCTGAAAGCATGTTGTCAGAAGATGGCTATACAGCAGATTAGTGAAATGCTCAACTAGAAATCAAGACGACCCAAGTTTGAATTCATCGACAGGCTACTATCTTTCCTTTGCGTGCTCAGTGAGGTGGAATGAACCATGAAATACCTGTTAATGATGGACTGGTCAGGATTTGAACCCTGGTGCTGTTGGACTCTGCCCAACTGTGCTACCAGTTTGGCCAATACATTTCCCAGGAAGTTGATGCTTGCACTGAATTATGTGGATCCATATCTGGGGTGCAGATGACTGAAGTCATCCTTCATAGACAGAACTATGATTCTGTGAATAAACATTTCGTTTCTAGTTGAGCACTTTGTGACCGAGCCACCACCATGTACTATCTCCTGATAAACCCATCTGTTCCAGGTCACGTCGACATACTGTCACAACAGAAAAAAGTACAGAAATAACCGATCATCCATCTAAGAAAGGCTCAAAGGCTGGAGCTGGCACAACACTGGATAAGAAGGCTGGAGAGAAACTAATTGAAGAAGAAAAGTCAGCTTCTGGAAGGGTGAGTAAAGTGGTATTAGTTTATTGGTTTGAATTGGTATTTGGGGGTATATATGTGCCAGCATTTGAGTAGCTCTTCATGTTATTAATAACATGGTTTGATACATGGATAGTTCTTGTAAAAGCCAGTAAGATAACAAAGGGCAAGCCTTCAGCAGTGAAAATGTTAGCAAACAGTTTGTGAGCCCAGCACTTATTGTAGATTATCCCTGGATAAAAATGTCTTGGCTACATTACATGCTGTGACATGTACTGTACTTTTTTAAAGCTGCGTAATCAAATCTTTTGAAAAATAATTTGTTTCACAAATACCAGCTGAGAAAATAAAAACACAGGGATTGGGCTTTTAGACAGAAATTGATTTCTTCCCTTTTACTAAATTTACTCACAGATATTTTATGTGGGTTATGTCTCTCCACGGGTGAAAATGTTGGGCTGTATTAGTTGTCTTAGATCATATTTGATGACATTCTCATCTGACATTTGTTTTGTACAGTTGGCTTTGTGATCAAGAAAACACATCTAGTATGAACAAACACATTCGCCGCCCATTCTTATCTATTTTTCAACCACCTAAATTTGTTTCTGGCTGTAGATTCTCTCATTTGGACCACTCTCAGGCAAAAAGTCAGAGTAGAAGTTGTCAGAGTAACTTATACCTGTCTGTATATATGTACTCGAATGCTGCACGATTCAGCCTGGTTTAGTTGAAGTGAATTTGTGTGTTTAAAAAGTAGGGTTCGCTGACTACCAAACAGATACTTAGAAATTTGTAAGCCCAGTCTCAGTTTAGATTTGGGAATTTAAATCTACTTAAGCCATTTCCAGAACATTCAGTGTTATACGTTGTTCTTGTATTTTGCCCTTTTGAGAGTTAAAATACCGTGGCTACTTTTATTGGTTAATATTGATAACCCAGTCACAAATGACAGTTTGTCATAACAAATTCTTGTTGCTTTCTTCTGACAGGTGAAGCTCTCCGTGTTTGGAATGTACATCAAGGCTCTTGGCATTTGGAATACCGTAATGTTTGTGATGTTCTTTGTCATGTTTCAAGCTGCATCAGTTGGCTCCAACATCTGGCTCAGCAAATGGACTGATGATCCCACTATAAACAATGGAAGTTTGGTGAACACGAGCTATTACAACAACCTGAGAAACAAGTACCTCGGTGTGTATGGAGGTCTGGGAGCACTGCAAGGTAGGTATAGATCCTTAGTGCTAAATAAACATAGCTTCATATTCCTGAAACTAATATGGTTTTGATATTTCTACAACCGGGCTGCTGTAAAATTAATTTACTGCACTAGAGCACAGACATTGTGCACCTACTCTAAGTATATACCCCTCCCATATGAAATATAATTGGCTGAGAAGATTACAAAGAATAAATTGTAAATATCTACAAAATAAACTATGTTTATCATGACACGCACACATACACACACACAAGCACACACACTATAGAACACATCTATTCATTTCGTTTAGTAATGGTTTAGTTGTTGTGTTTTATTTCAGCTGTGTGTGTCCTATTTTATGCTATTATTGCTGCCAGTTCGATGGTCAAAGCTGCCGGTATTCTGCATTTTAAAATGTTGTCCAATATTCTGCAATCTCCAATGTCATTTTTTGATACTACTCCACTTGGACGAATCTTGAATCGTTTCACACGAGATATTGAAACGGTCGACAACATAATGCCTGGCCTTATTCGGAGCTTTCTGAACACGTTTTTTGGTGTGATCACCACAGTCCTGGTCATTAGTTATTCCACGCCGATATTTCTTAGTGTAATTGTTCCACTTGGATTGTTGTATTACTTTATACAGGTAAGTCCCCTTTGCGCATTGTTCAGTGTAATATATTCTGGCTCGTATGATTTATTTAAATAATGTATGCTAACAAGTGTTTATTTACTGCATTTCATTCTCTCTCTCTCTCTCTCTCTCTCTCTCTCTCTCTCTCTCTCTCTCTCTCTCTCTCTCTCTTACACACACATACACACATGGATCAGCATCATGCATGCACAGAAATATACACATACACACACGAATGCATGCTTGCACACACATGTGCAAACTAACCTGAGATACATTGATGGGAATCTTAAATTAGTAAATTAATACTGGAATTATTTCTACTTTGTATATACTTTATTATCCGTTGTTTAGCGCTTCTACATCCCTACAACTAGACAACTAAAGCGTATAGAATCAACAACAAGATCTCCTATCTATGCTAACTTCAGCGAGACTATCAGTGGTGCTTCAACTATTCGAGCCTTTGGTGTCCAGGGAAGGTTTATTCAACACTCAGAGAGCCTAGTTGACCACAATCTGGTTTTCTACTTTGCCAGTATTTCTTCTAACAGGTTGTGTGTGTGTGTGTGTGTGTGTGTGAGAGAGAGAGAGAGAGAGAGAGAGCATTGATATAAAGAAAACTTGTAAACTCTATGTCACTTTAAACAAAACATCATCTGAAGCATGATCACAAATTTATTGTTAAACTAAAGGATAAATTAGACCTTCCATAAATTAGCCCTTCCATACTTCACATTTCAACCAAAAAAAACGTCTCTCTCTCTCTAACTGTGTTTCTGTTTGTATGTGTCTATTCATGGCTGTCTGTATATTTATCTAGTAGTGCATACAGACACGTGCATATATTACTTGCATAAATTTATTTATAGATGGCTGGGATTCCGCCTGGAGTTTCTAGGGGCCTTTGTAGTTGTGGCAGCTGCACTGTTTGCTGTATTAGGTAGAAATACATTAGCAGGTGGTATTGTTGGACTGTCTATATCCTATGCACTTCAGGTATAATTTATATTTAATTATAATAATAATAATAATTGTCTATATCCTGTGCCCTTCAGGTATAATTTGTATTTAATAATAATTAATAATGGTTTGGATTTTGTCAAGAACCTTTACTAGCTTGAGCCATTCAATATATGTTACTTGTTCTTTGAAATTAGGTCACAATTGTTAACATATTTTTTCATGACTTACCTGGGCTATCAACGCACACATGGATAATGGTGGCCAGAGTTGGTCTTTTTTGGCTTCCACTCGGTTTACCGTAGAGGTCAAGGTGCCAAGTTGTCGCACTTGACAACTAGCTAAAAGATTGCAGTTTAAAATTAGCCATGATTAAATTATATTTCACTATTTTATGGGGGAATGACTTGCTGATGTTTGATATTTTTGCTATATACAGGGTTCCCACACATCCTGGAAAACCTTGAAAATAACAAATAAATTTTTCAGGTCCTGGAATTGTCTTTGAATTTGACAAAATCTGTAAATGTCATGGAATAAATATTCCCTGTGAAAAAATCCACTTAGAACAAAAAAGTCTGTGAATAAATTTATACCAGTCGTGATATCCTGTGTTAGTTAAAATTTAAATAAAAGTGAGTGGATCAGAAGTTAGAAGAGGTGAGGAGTAGGCTGTTCCATAAATAGTAATTTTGTCCTGGAAATGTCCTGGGAAACAGCTGTGGGAACGATGATATATTTCTTGCAGAAATTGTTAATGTTGCTGTATTAAGTCAGTATTAGTAAGGGATATTACTACCATATTATATGAGCCATAAATAGGGATGATCATGGATTATTCAGGCTATGCATTGTACATGTATCTGTTAATCAAAGCATTCCAGATTAGTTGTGCATGTCAGTATTATTTTCCTGAATTGAACACACACACATACACACACACACACACATATATATATATATATATATATATATATATAATTATTAATAACTGGAAGGATCAAAGATTGTGATTACACCAAAGTACAAATTGTAACAGACTGTTTGCAAACATTTGGGACATTTTTGTATGGGATAAAATCCATATGTGTTCATGTTGGTTCTCCAGCAAACATATAATTGTGACTGGGAAATTGGTTACATATCTGCTATAGAACTTCTTGTTAATGATGTATATTGTTTTGATGTAGGTCACATCTTCCTTAAATTGGATGGTTCGTATGACAACTGATATTGAAACTAACATTGTATCTGTAGAGAGAATCAAAGAGTATACAGAAACGCCAACCGAGGTATATATATTGTGTGTGTGTATATATGTGTGTGTGTGTGTGTGTGTGTGCACATGAGAGTCTATATGTCCAAGTGTGTGTTGAGATGCGTGCTCAGCGTCACTTCTGATTATTCAGGCCGAGTGGTATATAGACCACACAAAGCCACCACCTGATTGGCCAAACAGGGGTCAGATACGTATGATTGACTACGCTGTACGATACAGAGCTGAACTAAGTTTGGTACTGAAGGGACTCAATATTACAGTGAAAGCTGGTGAGAAGGTAAGTGGTCAGGGAATGGTTAGAAGGTGATTGAGGGTGATAAAGTGTTACAAATAAGCATTCTTGGTAAATCGTGCTTTCATGTTCATATTATCTCCTTGAAACAAGCACACACACATGCGCGCACACACACACAGACAGACAGACAGATGGACAGACAGACATACAGACAGACAGATTGGTTTTTACTTTCAAGTATCCATTCCTGTAAAATGTTTATTCATGTTAAATTATTCATGTTAAATTTGGAAAGAACATGGTTCAGTGATGCTATCTGTTCTCCGTCAAAGGTTGGTATTGTCGGCCGTACAGGAGCGGGCAAATCATCATTAACTCTCGGACTTTTCCGAATAATTGAGGCCACTCGTGGTAGTATAATGATTGATGGCAAAGACATCAGCACACTTGGATTACATCAGCTCAGATCAAAACTGACCATTTTACCCCAGGTAACAGCTTACACTTGATTTAAAAAAAATCATTATCCACATGAAATAAATCAGACAATTTTTAGCAGTTAAAGAATTCTGTATTTCACTTAACATCTCATTTAGTGTATTTTTATGTAATAAAAGAATTAATGCTGTCTTCAGTAATGTTATTTGTTATATTGTCTTTCATTTGCTTCTTATAAAGATTAATTATTTTTCCAATTACAACGTTGTCCTCTGTTTCAGGACCCTGTTTTGTTCTCGGGTGATCTGCGTATGAATTTAGACCCATTTGACAGATATGCTGATGATGAACTGTGGATTGCATTAGAACATGCGCATCTTCGTGATTTTGTGGCGACCCTCCCAGCGGGCCTTAATTACGAGGTGGGAGAAGGTGGACAAAACCTCAGGTAGGGAGACAGCTAATTCTTACTATCATAAAAACAGAGATTATTGTCTTCGTCATGTCCCTATCTATCAACATTATAAAACAAATGGTCAGTGAAATTGACTATCTTAATTGACTCTTAATTGACAGATCAAGTTAATTTATTGCAGATCTTTCATTGAGCCAAAACGTAGTCATTCACATTTTGAGATCTATAGTTTTGTTGATTCTTTCAAAAATATATTATTTTGTAAATGTCTTTTCAGTTTGATTTATTCTACATTATATATTTGTATAGAAATGTCTGGAAAATACTATAAATACTACTACTACTAAGTAATTGTGTTAGCCTTAATCAGAATTATTTACTTCTAAATACATGTACCTATATTTTGGATGATTGTCTGCATTGCATCGAGATCGCAGTGTGATAATGTTATGGTGTATATTGTTTTAGTGTTGGACAAAGACAGCTGGTTTGCTTGGCAAGAACGCTGCTGCACAAGACTCACATCCTCATCCTGGATGAAGCCACAGCTGCAGTTGATTTGGAAACTGATGAACTGATCCAGAACACAATACAGAAAGAATTTGCTGATTGTACAATATTAACCATTGCTCACAGGTTAAACACAATTATGGACAATGACAGGTATAACTCTACAGTACATTGATATGTCTCTTTGTTGTTATTCCTCATTTATGATCATCGGAGCCTCCATAGTGGCCTTGTACACAATAATATATGTTATCATACATAGTGCAGTGGTAATAATATTGTAGATAGTAGCCATGCCACTAGTCCATATTATGGCCAAAAAGTATGATGCATGATGACCTTTTTGGCTCATGATAAATGCTGGATGTCAAAATGAATGAAATATTCAGTCTTTTCAGCATGCACACATGTATATTCTGAGTGACTTCCTTCATAGCATGGTTTGCTTGGGAGGGGGGTTGTGCGTATGTGTGTGTGTGTGTGTATGTGTGTGTGGGTGTGTTAGAAATAAATTCATTCATCATTGTACTTTGTTCACATTTATATCAGTGTAGTTTTATTTTTGTGGCTGGATATTTTCTGTGGAGTCATTGTGTTTTTACTTCTATTCCAGAGTCATTGTGCTGTCTGATGGTTTAGTGAAGGAATTTGATACACCGTCAAAACTTCTGGATAACAAGGAATCTGTGTTCTATTCCATGGCCAAAGATGCAGGACTTGTTTCCTAGATTCCCAGTGATGTGTGGCTTTAGTCTTTGCCGGATATTGTCTCTATAACATTCCCATATTTTGTGATAAAGATGTATTATTTTTGAGGATAAATGTGTCAAGGGCATGCAGTGCATATCAGTTTTGGAATTATCTCAGGTGATCGCAAGTGTATTTTTCTATAGCATGACTGAAATTTTACATACATATACAGTTTGTGAACATCGTATAATATGTGTGCTCAATCACTTAATATACAACAACGTATTGAATTGAAAATTTGTTACAGCATGAATTTGTGTTTTCATCACAGTATTAAACACCACATTTCATAATGTCCAAACTGATGGTTTGTGTTTCAATACAATCCATGCAGTGTATCCTAGGATACGATAGATATTTGCTAATTTATCCAGTGAGTAGTGTATCTTTTATTATTGTTGTAAATTAAACAAAATTAAACATTAATATTTATCCATTAATAGTTTTGATAATTGCTTTTGTTTACCATTTGAATCATCATTTTGCTTGTTACTGTCTGTGTATGATGATAGTATGCATCATCAAACCTGACACTGTTCTGTCAATTATTGTTTTTTGTATAAATATCGGTTGACTTCAGTGTTTAGTTATGAACTAATATATCTGCTTGGGTATGTAGTATTTTGATATGTATTTTGTATTATTTATATATGTCTGTAATAGTCTGATAGAATGGTTTAACGTAATGCTGCAAATAAATGTATGAGCTTGAAATAAACTTTACTGTATTAATTGAAGTTTTCTCTGATTTGTTTCTTGGTCAATGTTGACTGTTTTTTATCATGAATAATTTTTGATAATAGCTCAACTGACAAATCTTTAACAATCAATAGGTTGTATGTGTAAATATATATATATATATATATATATATATATATACTGTTACTCTTATGACTGTCTTTGTGTTACTAATCCAATTTAGAATAGTTCACCTACACTGCATTTATCAGTGTTTGCTTGGCTATAGAATTTACCAACAGCTGCTGTTGTTTACATATTATTGCATATTCATCTTTTGATATGTATTGATGATTACTGTAGAAGAAATTAATGTTTTATGGGGATCAGAGTGAAAATGTCTGACTTTGTGTTATCCTCAGAATGCTATTTTTACTTCATATTATCTATTCATTATAATTAAGTCATGTTGTTTATGTATAAACAAATTCTAAACAAATACTATAGATCAGGTTAATTTGGTGACAGGAAAATTGGTGAATTGTGGTCTGCCAGAAAAATAGATTTATCGGTTTGTTTTCTAGGCCATTCAGAAAAAAACACATTTCAAAGCTAGTTATTCAAGAGCCACAGGCACATACAGTACCTGTTGTTGATTGTGTTGGTGTGAATGTTTTGTACATGAATGAATACTAGTCTGTGCCATGTCAGTTGCACAAACCGACGTATGTTATATTGTGTTTGAAGTGCATTGGTGTGAATGTTTTGATTACTAATACTTTACTAGTCTTTGCCATATTAATAAAATAAATTAATGTATGTTGTATTGAGCATTCGTGAATAAATGTACAATTTGTAAATACATGTTCTGTTGCATATATGATTAGTGAATAAATGAGATTCTTACACATATTCAAAGTAGCACTTTCAGAGTGTTATATGAAGGAAGTTCGGTACAACATGATATTTTGGAGACAGGAAAAATTGCCGATATTTTGCCGCTCGTTATTTTCGCCATTATTTTATGTTTGCTCAGTTAAACTGATCTACAATTCAATTAACCATGACATCTTCAAGTGAAATTCAGAGTTTCAAGCATGGAAAAAACAGACATTTCAGAAACAGCATACATCACTAGGTGTCAGACATGGGGTCGATTCAATTCCGGAATTGGAATTGATGGGTAATTCCAATTTTGCAATTGTAATTTAAAAAAAATTCAGAAATATTTCTTCCATGACAATCCTACTTGGAATATAAACTATTGGGAGTAGGCGTTCCAAGTGGGTACTCGGGACTAGATTTGTGGAATTGGAATTGACCCCATGTCCGCTAGCTGGCTGATCTGAATTAAGTTACAATATTAGTTAAGTGAATTGAGATTGCTACGAGTTTAGTTTGAGCCAATATTTGGGTGGTGGAAAATAAGCTAAAACTGATCAATGTGCAAAATGAGTGTTGTATAGGAAATATACTGCCTTAGTCTAGCATGTTACATTAAACTTTATTCTGCTTAGAACAAAGGCCAGTTTATAAGTTTTGTAGGTTAGTTGTTGCATATTTTATTAATGCAACACAAAATTGGTTAACCTTAATTACCTGTTGGATTCACACACACACACACACACACACACACACACACACACACACATATATATATATATATATATATATGCATGCATTCATGCCATTCTTGTATCGTGTTATAATTTATTATGGAATGTAAAGGACATAGACCCTATTAGTTATTGTTAACTCTCCCAATACCAATATATAATAGGAATTTTGTCGCATAAAATGTACAATCGATAATCCATCTTCTGATTACTGACTAGTGCAGACTGCGTAGGAGTATCACGTGACATCTACATCTATCCATCACGTCATGCTTATGCTCAGCACACACACACACACACACACAATTAGTCAGTACTATAGAGATGAGTTATTGTCTCTGGAGGACACAAAGGGTACGCATACATTGCCATTGGATTTAGGAACTCTGCCTTGGGATATATCTACTTGTAATAAATCTAAACGAAAGCCAGTTGAGAAAGGAGGGATACGTGCAAGAAGAATATTATGATGATTGATGTTTTACGGCCACTTTTGTGCACCTGGTAGGCTAAATGGGCCGAGCGACCTCCAAAGGTAATCAAGCGAAGTCAAAGATGAAACAACCTTCAGATATACTCACGCCGAGATTCGAACACGGGTGGTAGTGATCTGTGGTCCAACACGCTACCGGTAGACCACATAGACGCCCAGGATACGCGCAAGAAGAAAACGACGAGGGATTAAATTACATCTACCATCGATAGTATTAAGTAATACGCAATCACTTAACAATAAAGTCGATGAACTGTGTGCCCGTACTAAATTCTTATCAGAATACAGAACTGGTTCCATGCTCTGTTTTACTGGAACATGGTTGAAAACAGAAACACCTAACGAGCACATAGAACCAGATGGGTTTAGTGTATACTACGTCGACATAACAGTCGAATCTGGAAAAGAACTTGGAACCGGCGGCGTCTGTCTATTTGTGAACAATCGTTGATGTAAGAACGTTATACCATCAATGACAAAATATACGCACCTAAGCTAGAACTTCTAGTATTATCCTGCAGGCATTATTTGTTACAACGTGAAATATAGTATATCATATTTGTTATTATATATCTGTCCGAGGACGACCACTCTCCACCAGAGAAAACTAATATCGACGTTTTATATATATAATATACAAAAGGATAAACCAGTATCAGATGTAATTGTGCTGAGCGACTTCAACCAAAAATAATTTAAAATCCCCGGCTTCAAGCAATATGTAAACTGTATCACCAGACAGTATAGAATAATCTACCTGTGCTATTGCCGCATGACACGTACGTCTTGTTTTTTTCTTCTTCAGAAATTGAACTCCAGGAAAACTTCTGGGCCCTATAATATATTGCTATTATTATTACTATTGAAATCACGTCACAATGAATTAGTTTATGCATATCAATATGTATTCCAATCGTGTATCGATGTATGTATACTTTATTTTATGGAAATCAGATGTCATAATACCAGTTGTAAAGAAATCAACGGCCAAAAGAATTTAACGATTATAGGCCAACTGCCCTCACATCTATCCCAATTAAATGTTTAGAACGGATTGGTCTGAAATATCCATTACTAGAAATTGACGAATATCTCGATTCGTGTGGATTTTCTTCCTAGAGATAGATAGATAGATATTTGTTTCCATTTCCAAACAAATGTACAAGTGTTATACGGACTTAATGGTTCTTTTAAGAGATCCACTGAGGTTGCCATTTTGTTATTAAACAATATTACTGTTGAACATCTCGACAAAACAAATACCGCATCGTCATTGTTTATAGACTTTAGCTCAGCTTTTAACACCTTAAGTCGCTCGAAGTCTCTCATCGATATGTAAATTCATGCTAGATTTCATAATATATACTAATGCTCTAGGTTCTCGATTTGATAATTGTCTAGTAATGCCGATGACACAGTAATTGCCGGGCTGATTACAAATCAACTATAAAACCCAAATTGACGAAGTTTCTCAATCATGTCAGTCACATAATTTGTTATTGGATGTCGTCGAAACAAAGGAAATTATATTTGATTTTAGATATTGTGACAACATTTTCAGAAATTGCCACAGAACACAATCCTACAATAATCTGAAATGTTTGTTCCGGGCTTCGGAATGAATGTTTTAGTTAAAGTGTATTATCGTCCGAAGTTAGCTATTGAAAACTGAACAAACTTCGTCTCTACTGGAGTTATAATTCTTTTGATCAGTTAATTTTAACAAGGAAAAAGATTATTACAAAGGATCTAATTACTTGCGCCAACAAGATTTTGTTATTTGATGTTTTACGGCCACTTTTGTGCACATGATAGGCTAAATGTTCGAACTCATGTGGTAATGATCTCTGGTCCAACGCCCTACCAACTGGATCACGGAGGCGCCCCTGCTTAAACAACAGCGCGTTCCGATAGTGCAGTGGATTCAAATCATTTTTGTTGTATTTTGGGGATGTCGTTCTTTACGGAGTCACCATTCGTCTATATGTTTAGATTTGACCAGTACAGAGGCTAAATAACTCAACTCAACAACAACAAATCTGTTATATATATATATTTCTGTTTAAGATAATGCAACAACAAAATATTTTACAGAAATGAGAGTTACAACATGTTATCATGGGGCAATTTGATCTCTTCAACTTGTTATCTGATGATGAAGATCAATTGAGGACATATCATTATCAGTTTGATTATCCGCTGTATTATGGTATCTTCATTTTGATCCTCATCATTTATCGATAAGAAAAATTTGAATATTATTATCGTAATATCTCAAATAATCATCTAGAAATATGAGTAACGTATCTGAAACCAGTTAATTAAAGTAGTACATTTTGTCCAAAGTTCCCTTAAGATTAAGTAACCTAATACGCATATGATTATGTGTGTTGAACTATTTTCCTGATGACAGTAACTAATTGCATCAATATATCGATTTGTATTAGTCGTTACCGTTTCTACTTTTTATGCTTGTGGATTAATTGATGACCTATATTTATGAATTTAAAGGTGACGGGAAAAGAAATTTTACATTTTGAAGTAAATATAGCATAAGAAACAATTATTTTATTCCTTATCAGATGCACTCCCACGCTCAAAATAATTCTAGCCACCAGCTATCATATTTCCATTAAAATGACCCCATAATCTTTAATTTACGAACTTTCACGAGCCATTGCTAGTGTGTGCTACACTCGCTAGGACCTATTGAGTGACGTCATCTTTGCCAAGTAGTGCCACAGCTTGTTTACAAGCGTTCTGACCAGTTGACAGACAAAATGTCAGATTTGAGCCAGTAGCGGAAAAGGTCACAGACAGTATTAATTGTGAAGAATTAGCTGCAGCAAGTGCAGACGTGGATCCAGAGCAGCCACCTGTGCCGCCGACATCCGGCTCCAGTACACAACAAGAGTTGGCTTGGCTTGTATTTGTTTGTGTTGGTATAAGTTTAATTGACAAGTATTAGAATTATAACTATATTTTATTAAATGTACTAATATCTGTGCTTTGCTTTCAATAATAGCTGCATTATATCATATATGTACTAATATGACACACACACACACACACACACACACACACACACACACACACACACACACACAACAACACACACATATTATTATTATTAATGTTTTGTATTATTATTTATATTATTATCGTCATCATCATTATCGTTTTCATCATTATAATCAAGGAATAGTTAACAAAAGGAAGTAAAAGTTACTAATCGAGAATCGTGATGACTTTTCTCCTCCGTATCTTTTCTTGATAACATCTTCATATGACTTTATTAAGGTGTCAGGTTAAATCTGACAACTTTTCAGTTTTATAAGGAACTGGTTTTGTTGATTTCTGCGTTGTTTCCTTCTTTGATTGCGAGTCATATTTTGACCTAACCGTTTCCTCTTCAATGTGATTACTTTCCTGTCGCCATTTCTCACTATTTAGACGATAATCCATCTAGAATTAAAGAAGAAGAAAACCACACACTTTAATTTAGTCTCAGACACTTTCGTTAAATTTAAAACGTATCTTCTCTATTATACGAGTATCCAAATTTTATATGTATGACAATAATTGTCATGCATATAAATAAAAGTTTAAAAACAAATTTATAATATATTTCCACAGGCTGTTATGAAGGATATTCAAAATTAATAGGCGTAAAATTCCGATAACATTTTGTGTTGTAGCGTTGTTTTTTGGGGTGTTTATTACTTTTTTACAGTGTAAATAGGCCAATGGTGAAATTAATGTTTAAATAGAACGCCATTCGAATATATTATTATTATTATTATTATTATTATTATTATTATTATTATTATTATTGGTGATAATAATGATTGATGTTTTACGGCCACTTTTGTGGACATGGTAAGCTAAATGGGCCGAGCGACCTTCAAAAGTAATGAAGCGAAGTCAAAGATGAAACACCCTTCAGATATGCCCATGCCAAGGTTCAAACACCGGTGGTAGTGATCTGTGGTCCAACGCGCTAGACCACGGAGGCGTCTATTAATTATTATTATTATTATTATTATTATTTGATAGCCTTTATGATCTTTGTTTATGATGGTATAAAGTTGAAACAACTTGAGCGAAAAATCGGTACCAGAAACTAGCATTTCGTAGTTAGGATCATTTGATTTTCATTTTGTAAATATTATTTGTTATTGCAGTCAACTGTCACAGAGAGACAGTCAGTTACTGGTGAGAGATGATTTTGTTGATTTGTTACTGCGTATTTTAAAGTGATAGAATACTTGTTCTATGGCGACACGCAATTTTACCGCAGTCCGTTTTGGTAGAGGTTTTCTACTGATAACTGAGGTTGGTCAATGTTTTCAGACATTCAGTGCAAACCAATCCCCCCCGTTCAATATCCTGACATGCCAAGGTTCAAACACCGGTGGTAGTGATCTGTGGTCCAACGCGCTGCCGCTAGACCACGGAGGCGTCTATTATTATTATTATTATTATTATTATTCATGATATTCAGCGCGGATCTTCGTCAGAAACGGAAGTTGTGGTGACGTCCGTCAATTTACTTGTTATAACACAATTAGGACAGTAGTGTAGAACACCTATCGTTAGTAGGAATTGTCTATAACAATTGTTTGTGTTTATATTTTTTGAGCGCACATTCGAAACAAATACCCCAGGAGCAGTTAACTGGATCGGTAAACCAAAAGTCCGATTGTTCGCGTTCTGGTTAATTAACCGGGAGTTTACTGTCCTTTACCTGAAATGCCATAAGAAGACCAGCCAAGGTGTAGGGCTCTTCGGCATAGAAGGCATGTCCACATTCAGTGACTATGTCCATTCTCTTAACGTGATGTCTAAGTGTCGACATCAACAGATCCGCGCCTGATATATGCTGCAACTAAATGTTGTTAAACAAAAGGCGATTATCATCCATCCATCCATTTACTCATATATTCACACACACACACGCGCGCGCGCGCGCGTCACTGCTCATACCGCATCTTTTTCACCCCAGATGATCTGTGTTGGTGTCCTGATGTTCCTTATTTCTTTAATAAATAAATTATCTTCTTTAGCCACGACATCTTCTATCATTGTCCTCATAACTAAAACAAATCATGATTTAATGTATTTATGATGTTACTAAAAAAAGTCTTACAAACAGAAAACAACATAATTGTCCAAGTCCGCCTACCTGTGATGAAGCCAAAGGTAGTATGAGTGTATTTGGTTTAAGAAAATCTCATATATTCTAATGTAATGAGGTGTACTCCCAGATCTGTTAGGAATCTTATTTCGTTACCTCGTTATACACATATCTGAGTCAAGCGTACTTTGATTAAGTAACAATTGATATTGTTACAAAACATCCTTAAAATAGATGACATGTATCTAATCTTGGAAGACATGTATCTAATCTTGGAAGATATTCTCAAGATAATTTTTAACTTGATGAGATATAGCATAAGTAAAAATAGCAAATATTATCAGAAATGGCTGCATATTGATGCAGATGATAACCAATTATAAATCTATAATAATAACAATAATTAATATTATTATTACTATTATATAACTGTGATTTAACCATTATAATATCTGTTACCTGTTAAATGATCTTTCCTTCTCATTAATTTCTTCCGTTCGATATAATCAAGAACCTAAATAGCATAAAAAGAATGAAGTACTTTATTTACTCCGATGAAAGTGTTTATTTATATTTTCATAACCTATTCTCATATATGAATAGGAATAGTAGGTAGGTAGTTGTGTGTATGTATGTGTTACACAAATACACACACAAATATACGCACACACACAAAGGGACACACACACACACACACACACAGAGAGAGAGAGAGAGAGAGAGAGAGAGAAGACCCGGTGAATGAGTAAGGCAGTGAGCGACTTAATATTGCTGGGTGTTTGACAAATCATGACTAATAAATAAACCAATATTTCTTACCGGTTTAGAGAAATCATTATTCTTATACATGATTATCTTCCATAATCGATGTTGCTCCTCGTCGGTGATTGGGTGCAAGACGTTTGTATTACCGTCAATAGTTTCTTGAAAAGCCTGACTCGTTATTGGTGAATGCACTGAAAGTAGCAATTTCGAAGCCATATCGATTTACATAAAAGCCTTCACGGAGATGTTGTCATTTGCAGAAACTTCTACGTTCATGGATGTAGCAATTTACGAAGATGACTGCATAATTTACATATAAATATAAACAATACGCCTTAAATCGGACGTGAAAGCTAATTAACTTGTGACCAAACCAAACACT
Organism: Paralvinella palmiformis; assembly: GCA_025642065.1. Lineage (NCBI taxonomy): Eukaryota > Metazoa > Annelida > Polychaeta > Terebellida > Alvinellidae > Paralvinella > Paralvinella palmiformis. The sequence continues at coordinate 289,159 of JAODUP010000155.1, forward strand.
AATCCAGAAAGTGAATAAAAATATTTTTCATGATTTAGTGGTTATGTTAATTTTTGAAAGCGAATATTCGTGTAACTATTTTCAATATCTATCAACGTAGAAGCAGCAAAATAACAAAAGGACTTAGATTCTATATTCGCTCCAGTAACTTTATCAAAGAATGACTTTAGGTAGTGTTGGACATTTATTTATCATTGCACTGTAGTAATAATAATAATATTTTTATAGCGCCTTAATTAACTTGATGTGATCGGGTACTTTACGTTATTATTGCCAGCAATACTACGATTAATATTATTATTACTAATGCTGCTGCTACTGCTGTTACCAACCACTCAGCCGTGAGTGTTGCTTAAGATTAACATTAAAGGGATAGTCCACATTCATTTCAAATTTTCAGGACTAATACAGCTATGCTCACAAATATCATAAATAATGTCAAAATGTGTAAACGATCACCCACATATTAAATAATCCAGTTCAAAGTGCCGATTAATCGACTTTTAATGGCCTGTGGGCACCGCCATTTAGAAGCTAGACAGAGATCGGAAGCTCCTGAATGTTGACGTCACTTGAACATAGGAGTTTGACCGAAAGTCTGTAGAGCCAGCAACACCAACATATCTGCCTTCAAAATGACACAGATTGATGTCACAGAAGCTGATGGTGATTGATGTTTTACTGATTGCGAACCGTTCGTTTAACATAATAATTCTTCCGGCACGTATCCTTCACTTACTTCAGTTGACAACACTTACTTCCTGGAACTACCAATGACAACAGTTTCAGATCGTCTGGATATTGGGCGGCGTAGAACCCGGCTATTGTACCACCCATCGCCCAACCAATTAAATGAATTTTTTCTTTATCTAGATTCTTCTTCTTAATAAACTGGAAAAGTGATGTACATTAATGTCCTAATTACAGTGTCACAAAATAAAGAAGATTACAATTAATTGTATTTTATTTAAGACTATTGATGTGTCCTTGTTTACACACTAACCTGGTTAAGTCTCTGTGCCATCACCTTAGGTCGGAGGTCATTATCGTTGACATGTTTGGTCTTACCATGTCCAGGAGCGTCTACAGCGACCACGTGCATATCCGCGGGTAATTTCTATATATATATATATATATATATATATATATATATATATATATATATATATATATATCTTCCTATATTTCGGGATCTAGCAAATTTTTGTATTATTTCGAAATAACGTTACTTAATGAAATCAGGTGTAAATGAACAAGCCAGTTTAACAAACGTCACATTAATTAATTATTATTATTGCTACAACCATGATTAAGGTCTAAATCAATTGTTCTTTGGTACTCTTTCATCGACATTCATTTATGTTTCCTTAATGCATGTGCCACAATTAAAACCATTCGTTAATGATGTGGTTCTTATATTTTTTCTTCATTATTGCACACACACACACTCTCTCTTTCTGTGTGTGTGTGTTGGTGTGTATAGGGTTAATATTAAAACTATTACTAAAAATTATAACTAAAACCCGATGCCCAGAATTCTCAACTCGGTGTCGACGAGATGCAATTAACTGGCTCATTGCTACATCGAATTTATATTCGAGTTCGTACTGAACACAATAACTCTTGATCTTTCACTGAAAACTGATACTAGACTCATCTAATTGTCTATGCTTGAACAGTGTACGGTTCTTTAAAATTATCAACTGTTTACCTTGACAACCGGCACGGCAGCATCCAGACTGCCAGAAAATCCATGTAACATTACCATAGTAGGTAGACCTTCCTGACGTTGGCCTCTCTCAGCGTAATACATCTTAAAGCCATCATCGAATGTAACATGTTTACGGCGAAGACCAACACGATACCGCTGCCAGCTGATGATAAAATATAAGAGAGGAATAGGTACAGGGCCAGATCTAAGCATATTAGGGGGGGATCTCAACCGGTACTGGATCCGCTGCAGTTCACTAAGCATGAGAGAAAACCTTTTAGGGACAAATTCATTGTACAAAAGGAGTATATATCCGTGTTTGAAATGTTAATATTCAAACTGAACAAAACAATGGCACTGACACAATTATCTACTAACAAACAGAAGGTAAGGTGAGACATCGAAATAAGAGGCATGACGTGTATATTTAACGATTTTCTTTCTCATTTTAACACCGATAATTTAATAGTCAATCGAACACAAACGGATGCCATTCTTTCATTGTTCGTTTTCCGGGATGGGGGGGAATTTAGTGGCCTTGCACATACGAACACGTATCGGTACACTGTGTCGAGCGCTTGGTCACTAAAAAGTAAAAAACGAACTTACTCCGAAACGACACCAACTATGACATCCGGTCGGCTGACGTAAATCGTTCCAACGCCGACCCCAATCACCCCGACTGTCCCGGCCACGGCTCTCAAGAATATCGATAACCTTCTTGAAAGCATCTCCCAATGTATCTCTTTGATTAAAGTAGACGACGAAATTACACTCCCGTTGTTTATATGTGCGATACGTTATCAGACCAGATTAGATAGCGTTAATTGATTGCCGTTTTTGGTTTATCATCTGTAGCCAGATGCGTTTTTTCTTCACATCTGTTTGGGATTTGTGTACTACAATATCTGGTACATTGTGTCGTTCACGAGCTATATACTGCCATCATTGTTACAGTAATAAAACTGTACCTTTATTTAGGTTTTCTATAGATGATCACAAGCCGCTGGATCGTTAAGAATAGATAAACGATGAGATAACGCGATATAGACTACTAATCTAGTAATAGAATTAATAATAAAACATCGGTATGATAATCCAGTGGTGGATCTACGGGGGGGGGAGGTTATCAGGGGATCAGGATCCTCACCTCTCAGGGGGTCAGAACCATCTCTAATAGGGATCTCCATCTTTAAATGGAATGTATCATTTGGCGACATAATCACTACTAGTAGCACTTTGAATTTGTCATTCTTAAATAACCACCCATTGATTATTGCGTAATGTGTGTCTCATAGCATTATTATTTAACAGACAAATCACAATATACTTAATTTTACACTAAGTTACTTAGTATAAAATGAGGAATAATTGTGATTTGTCTGTTAAATAATAACTTGTAAGTACAATTTATTGACAATTCTCCCAAGAGGCAAAAATTCCTGGAGCTTGTACTCAAACAATATTGCTCCACTACTTGCCACGAGATACTGAAAGGTTTGTGCAAGACAAGCTAGACTGAAAGACATTCTTGTTTGAAAACATTTGGTAACCTTTTGAACACGATGTCACTTACTTTGATGCTATGGTTAATCCACATGTTTGCCCAGAGGTTCAAGGTTTGAAAAGTAGTCTGCAGAGTTCTGGAGTTATTGTTGGCTTCACAGTATTGAAGAATAGTTTGGATTATTTGAAACGTTTGTCAGCTAAATTACCAAGAAGAGCTATTCACGTCTTTGAATCATACACAATGATTGATAATATCAAATCAGAGAGATTCAATATTTGAAGGATGCAATTGGTGTAGAATTCCAGAGACGGTACGACGAGGCAAAGCAGCTGGCGTCATATATAGGTACTGAAGAGGAAATGCCAAGGGTTCAAAGGTTTCAGTGTAATAGGTCAAATGTACCTGCTGACACACTTCTTTATTACAAGAGATCAATTGGCATTCTTGAGGAGCTGGATGGCTGACAGAAGGTTTTCTGCCTTAACCTTAATGAAACACATTACAGTAAGCACATCGATTCCAAACAAATTGCAGATAGGTTCATTAAAGAACACCCTAGACGTTTATTCAAGGCCAGCCTTTTCGACTAACTGGTGTAGATTTACATGAGGTAATAAATATTTTAAATATAACTGTTTCTTTCTCATAATTATCCACCTTGAAATAAATAGTCAGTCTGCTTATTAAATATTTAGTGATATAATGGGTAATCCCACAAAATCCTAACAACCTGTATATACCGGTACATTGAACCAACACCAAGTCTCGTACCATGGGTCTTTCTTCACAGGAATGTCTACTATTACCAGTATTTTTACACAGTACTTGAAAAATACGGATTTTGTAGTGCTTCAGAAGACACCTAAGCATTATCTGATTTTCATTTTTCTTCCACAGAGAAAGGGGGAGACCTCTCTTCCTCGCATAAATGGTTCACCCTTGGTGAGACCCCCCCCACACTTAAACAATCCTGGATTCGCCCCTGTGATAGAGATAAGATTAGGAAGTGAGAGATGGCTCTGTATAGCCTCGAGCCAAGTCAACACCTGGGACGTATAGCCGAGTAGCTAGCTCTGTCTCAAGTAAATGAAATAATAATTGGTTGAGACGGTTCATATAGGTCTAGTTAACATTTGGGTTCGAACCCGAATTTAAAAGTCTGGCAAGCAACACACTACGGGATTGCCGATATATAACACTTATGAGAACTTATGAATTTTTGTAACGTAATAATTCTCTTTCGCGGATCCAACAGCATATTTCATGGCCATAATAATAATAATAATAATAATAATAATAATGTATTCAGTTAAGATACCTATTAATAATATGGCTGGTTACCTCGCTGAAGAAGATACAGGTGTTTTCTTACGCTAATTAATTCTGAATAAATTCATGTTTTGTAATAGATGGATATTTGGGCAGAAACTTTGCCATTGGCCTGGTCTTGTTTATTCAAATTTGAACAACATCTACTCTCTAGTGTTATGGACTCAAACCCAGTGGACTATATTGCTAAGTCTGTGGATGAAGTGAAAACGATCCCGTCGTTCAACTCCGGTCAATGGAATGCCACCACACTCACTGTTCATGATAAAAGAGATCGGCACATTACAAATATTATTTAAATAAAGAACATCCTACGTTTCTTCACCGATATAAGTATGATACTTCCCAGATTTCATTATGTCGGTGAACATTAAATATATTGTGCGAGGTACACCTGAGATACTTGAGATAACATTTCTGAACACAAACCAATTGTTTTCCATATTGTAATAGTTTTATCTACTAGCTTCTCTCAAGCGTCCTACCTCTAGCAGGATCCCGTGGCACATAGTTGACAAGTTAGAGAATATTAAGATGGTGTCTCGGCTGGCTTAGTCATTACAGATGCTTCTTTCAGTTCTGTTTTTGGTGTCACTTGTGCTATAACTAACATATCAGACGTCTCTGTAATGCTGCATGGGCTGCTGTGCAGGTCGGACCGACCACAGAGAGGTCTAGGGAATTATGGTATTAAATCTGCCTGCAAAGAGGTACACTGCTTGGACGGCTGCATGCCAACGTTAAGATACGGCTCACCCAGTATCCACAACCCTTGGAGTTGCTAACAGGTGACTCCACAGAGAGCAGCGCCAAGAACTCGCTCGTCGGAAATCCAGGGATATTGACAAGATCCTGTCTGCTACCGAGTACCCATGTACAGGCTGGTAAAATATCAGAAGATAAAAACTCGAAAGGGAAAAGAGATCCTCAAGGTTGGTGACAATACATAAGCCTACGTTGTCAATGATGAGGTTTGACGAGGTTGGCTAGCTCGCTAAAGTGACCTCTCCACGCCTACTAGATTCGATCACCCTACCTCTTGTGACAGTTTAGTGGATTTGGACTATCTACACCCGCTGTCCTTTGTGAGAGTGAATTCGACGACTGGTCACCGTTTACAATACGTGATGTCGTGAAGGAAATCCAGTCGTTGAACACAAACCGTACTGCAGACTTTGATGGTCACACTGCAAAGCTTTTCCGTTTTGTATGTTCTGGGTTGTGCTCGCTGTTGAGTTATATCGGTAGAACACACCATATTGTACGCCTCTTGAAGGATGGTGTCGTATTCGGTGTCTACAAAAAGAAGTGTCCAACTACCCTGCCATAGAACGATCGAGGCGTTATAATGACTCTCGTGGTATGCACAATTATGGAAACACTACTCAAGCAATATTTGAGGCGAGGTTTTATTGCAGGAATATCACCAATGTATAGAGTATTCTTAGTGCAGAAACTCCAGAATGAGGCCGCTGATAATGGAACTGCATTGCATATTGCTTACCTGGATGCGAAGTCCGCCTTTGACACTGTAGATACAGTCATTAATGGGTGAACTCTACATAGCCGGAATCCGGATAAATCTATGATGATCTCCTTAGAAATGTCACATCACAAATTAAATGACAGGGCTTGTTATCATCGGAGTTTGATGTCGAGGAAGATTTGCTCCAGAGTTATGTGTTCTCTATCATTGAATATAAATAATTTAATAACCCGCTGCTGTTTCATCTCACTGACAGCCTGACAGGAGAATATATAGGTATCAGCCATTGATGTGCCCCGGTGGGTCCTTCTATAGCCGATATTCCTCCTCCAAAACATATCTCAGATTATGCAGAAGGTTATTGCCAACAGACTCACTTGTCTCCTCCCACCCCATCAGAGTCTCTTCGGATTTGCTGAAAGAAAATAGACAACTGACTGTCTCCGGCGACATCACCAACGGTCGAAAAACAAACGGCAAGAATAGGACAGACGCTGCATGTGACCTTCCTCGACCTGAACAAGGCTTTTGAGCGAGGTCAATCACAAGCTATATTGAAATCATTGATAACTCTCGGTTTCAAAGATAAACTCATAGTATGGCCCAAGGACTACTTTCAAACAGAACCACATAGCAGTAGCAATTGAACTCCAACGAGCACCCCAACGACACAGGCCTCCCACAAAGATCTATTCTCGGACCAATTCTCTTCAACGCTCTTGTGATCATTATACTCCAATTAGCTATCACTCCCATACGCCGATGACTTTGTCCACCTCTCTAATGGAGTCAACCCCTTCCGAAGAACGCAACAAGACCTTCGGCGACTGGCGAAAGCTAAAGAAAGTCTTGGACTTTTCTTCTCAGTTGGCAAGACTAAAGCCATGATCTTACATTGCAGACAACAGGTTATCCCTCGGTTTACTATCAGAGAGAGTAGCCAATAAAACCTCGTAAAGCACTTCGGAGTAGTTATAGACGACCAACTACATATTAATTCCCATGTCAAATACATTAAGGAAAACATAAACACCAGTAAGGGAGGAATTTCCACTTCCATGGTGTTGTCACTTGACAGAGCACTGATAAAGACAGTTCCCACATATTCAGCGCCATGTCGTCTGATCGCATCTCTTTCATCCATAGACCGACTCGATGTCATTCAAATAGCTGCTCTCCGAATCGCCTTAGGTCTTCCCAGACCAACTCCAACAGCCCTCATCTACACAGAAGCTGGCGATCTTCCCATAAAGACCAATATAAAAAGCATCACGAGGGGCGCCACAAGACCATAACGCACACCCATCATCCGACTAGTTCAGGATAATCCAAAGACTTCCAAATTCCACTTATCTATCCACTTCAAGTCCGATCCAAACCTCCGTGGTTATTTCCACCATTCGAAGTCCACATCTCCGGAGAAAGATGACCCGATTGCGGCATTGAACTCGGCGAATTCCAGAATCGTGAAATTTTGTAACCCACATACCAGAAACAGCCCACATCCCTTGACATTATTCAGATATGTGAACAGACCAGACTAGGACGACAAATCCCAAATAGGATCAAAAAAAGTGACAGACACACTTTTCAGTAATTACTACACCACTTCCACTGGTACTTGGTACCTTGGGATTACCCTACCAAACCATAGGATATGCCCAAAAAAGATTAGCTACCCAACCCCCGACTCTTCATATGCCACTTATATTCAACGAGTTTCAGGACTTCCGATGTAAGATATGTCAAGGCCGTTTTGATCCAATCCACTACCTAAACGAATGCCCCGGAGTTATAGAATATTTGTCAAACTACTCTAAATATATATTAAGACGATCACCCATCAACCACAAGACCACCTACACTCTCATCAGGAGACAACTATACACCTGCAGTAAACCGTACAGACCCCCCCCCCCGGTCCATATATGAGGCGAGGACAAAACAAGACGAGTTGTATATTTCCACTTGCGCTGACGAACTATCTGTTGCTGCACATCCACCGACAGATCATCAGGAGGAATGTGCAATATACTACTACTACTACCACTACTACATGGTTCAACAGCCGTGTAGTCTCCATCCCTGGACTTTCAGATGGCTGCATGACCACCATAATCTGAACCTTTTCAAGACGCTCGTTCATTCCAACCATAATATGTTGACGTTTTTACGAGACGTATATCCTAGCTCTAGGGTGCGCGTAGAAAGTTAAAATATTTAAAAGGTTAGGCAAGAAAGGTATACATGCTCTATAAAAATATTAAATAAAATAAACTGTATGAAATATACTGACGTTCAGTATTCTTAACGCGAAACTATCAAGCAGCCCCAGATCAAGTCGGGCGGGAGAGCGGTGAGGGAGTTCGGGTAGAGAGATAAGATTGAATTTTGGCCGTAATTTGAAGAAATCTGTGGTGATGGTGAGTTACTCATATAAGAGGCATCATGAATTGAGGTCGATAAACAGTGACCACCATTACTAAAGAAATTTTTGACAAAGTTGTTGCAATATTTGGAGTTTTTTCCATTCCGCCCACTTGCGAATTACCTAAATTGATCTTAACATCAGAGATAGTAGCGTATCACTGGACGATGTAGTCTGATACGATCTAGTCTAGTGTCGTATTTACCGATTACAAATTGTGGTTATTAGTCAGCCTACGAGTGACCGTAAAGATGTCAGAATTGCAGAAAAGGCTTCTTATGCGTGGTATACCTCCCACGCCACCTAATATGCACCCCAGGTCAGCACAGCTGTTATATGTTAAACATAGTATATTCAAAATCTACACCCGATTAAAAAACAAAGAGACCTAGGAATCAGACCCTTATATATTGTGTTGCCATTGAGCGATAATATGGATATTATTTACTTGGTAGCCAAATCAGTCATAGAATCAAGGCTGAATTTGTGTTTACTTTTTATAAAAAATACTTTTATCAAGTGACGAAGTGTACACTAACACGTTTAATATTATTGTAATTTTCGTTTCAACGATTATTTAAAGTGACCATTTTAAATTGGCTGAAGTGGTGATACTTAAATTATAGATCTAGATCTTGTCAGACTTGTGTATATCTATTTAGACTAGATCTATTATTTAAATCTAACAACAGATATTATTGAAATAAACCTTATCATGTTATTTCCACAATTACATTACCCGAAACAGAGTATTTAATGACATATAGTGATATACTTAACTAATCTCTGTAAATTATGAAGTAGCTTTTGATAAACCTTTAAGCACCTTTCTATCAATCTGTGCTATTATTACTTTATCAATATATATGTGTGGTGATATACAGTTAGTATATATCTCATGTTGCATAAAGTGTGCCTGTAGCCATCTTAAACTTTGTTTAGTAGAAAGTAATGAACAATGCCATCTCTTGTAAAGTTGTTTTATGGAAATGATCAGGAGAGTATTTCAAGTTGAGAAGTGTTTATCTTTTCATACACATTGGAAAAGAAAGTCCAACTAGCACTGTGGCACACAAATGTATTGGATAATGATTATTCACACTATAGGATGAAAATTTGGATAAAACAGAATATAATGAGATCACTGCACCATAAATATGTATATTAATATTGTGATGGAAATTGTTTTGCTTTTCACTAAATAGGACTTTTACAAGATCTTTCATTTTCCAGTAATGTACTTTCAAAATAATATATATTTCATGCTTAATGTTTTTTTTAAATTGTGATAATCAATATAACTACTCTTAAAAATTACTGTCTGTCTGATGACATCATTTACTAGACAATAGGAGTAGAGTAGATATGGTAGTTTTCAGACGCTTAACACATGATAAACACAAAATTTTATGTTTTCGTTTTAGAAAAGTAGCATCCATTTCAAAACATTAATCCAACTTCAAGCTTCCCATAAATATGCATTTCGTTCATTTAATTATATTATATTTTTGGCACCATAAATTTTCTGAAAGTGAAGCCTGGGTGACCAGGCAGAATTCGGACACTTCAGAGGAACTATTAATAAATGTCATATACTATTTAAATAAAATACAAGGACATTAAGTCCCCACAAATAAGACAATAATCACAATTTGGTACTTGCTCATCTTTCTGATGATAGTTTTTGGGTTTTCTGAATATAATAAAGTGAATTTGTTAATTATCAAATAATATCTTGTGTCTGTGCATGCAATTTATTGTGTTATTTATTATTTCTTTAATTAATTTCATGTCATTGAACTGTATTGAACTTTATTGTAAAGCAGATATTTCAATTTAGTGTGGTGTCCGAACACTGAAAGGTACGTTTAATTTGCATTGCAGTATTCGGACACCTTCAACAAATCATATTGCTTTTAAGATTATATTCTAAATGGCAGCATTTGAATAAATCGTACCTTAGTCAATATGTTTTGGCCAAAAACAGACAAAATAAAACTAATAAGAGACTGCAAGATTGTTCAAATGAAGCCTTGCTTCTTACTACTACAGCATAAGAATGGAGGAGTAATTGAAATCGTTTTATACCTTAAAGGAGTGTTACATGAAACAATTTTAAATTTTCGCTGAAAGAGGAGAGTTGTGTGTGTTGAACATCATTACTTTATGTGAATATGTCATTGATTTGTGTGTACCTCAAACGAATTTATAACGAAGTATCCGAATTCTGGCAGTGTCCAAAACTACCAATGTCTACTCTAGTAAGGATTTTGTGGGGTAGCTGACCATGTTAAATGTCACTGTTGTTGGCACTTGAATGTAATTGATGTGATGTTCAAGATCTTCTAAGGATGTAAAACAATGTGGCTGTGACTACCCTTAGGATATTTTTGCTTTATCTTTCCATACTATTTTCCTGTCAGTGGTGGGGAAGGAGATTTCTTCAGCCACACAATAAAAGGGACCACACTGAAAATTTGAGTTCATGCATTATCCTTGTTTCATGACCATTGATCACAAAATGACAGAAATGTCAATAGTAGTGTCATCTAATGGTTTATCTGAAGAGACTGCATAATGTTTTTTGTTACCATATATACACGAGTTTGAAATTACCTGTGGAAGAATATGGCCCCTAGGAGTTGGTCATTAATCATAGTGCATTTAGTAGAATTATGTTACTGTAAAAATTAGACATAATGTATATATGTGACACAGTACATCTTTTACTAAATATTACAGGGGTGGTGCGAGTGCTGCCCATGGTAAACGTGGACCATTCAAGCGTGACTACACACCTGTGACATGGGATAAATACTTTGATGCAATGAAAGATCTCAAAGTAGACGATGACAATGTATACTTTTTCTATGGTTGAATGATTGGTAATTGATTAAGATGTGTGATTGTTTTAATTATATCACATGTTCCCTGCTTAATATAATCTCTAGACAGTTTATAGATGTTTTAATGGTTCAGTATATTCATTGTACTACTGCCAATTTAGAATGATACTTGCTGTGTATTATTTAAATCAAAACAACAGTTTGTGGTGAATATTTGCTTAAGATTATTAATTGGAAAAGGCTTCATTCAGTCGTGTATATTTACATATATATTCTTTGAATAACTTTTAAAAACTTCAATGCCAGTTGGTGTTTGCGTTAATGCTCCAGTAATGACTTCAGTATGATGTTCTTTATAAAGCTGAAGTTCTATTTGATAATTGCCCTTAACTAAAGCTCAGACATTCAGAATATACGAAATTGGATCAGATGGTCCCATTTGTTTCTTTCTTCACGGAGGTGGATTCTCTGCTCTATCATGGGCTGTGTTGTCTGTGAGTTATCTAGGTTGTGTGTTGTATCCATTGCAATGCCCAGTATGGTAATTTCTGAATATCTGGTACCTAAATATAAATATGTTGATGAGATAGATGGTTTTCATGTTATTAATGCAGGCGTATATGTTAATGCAGCGACTCATTGTGGCTTCAGAGTTAAGGATTAGCCCACCATATCCCCCTGTGCATCGTAATAGGTGACTATAAGGAGATGACACTAAATGACCATTTTTGTGCCAATGCGTTCTTAAACCCTGTTCATTTATTAAATGATTAATGTGATTGTACAGATTCACCCAACTGTCCATTGGCAGAAGATCAAAGAAATATTTTAATATCAGCAGTCAAACTGCACCACAACAAATGCCTTCAGTGCCCTGCAGACATGAGATCAAACACACTGAAAAGTATTTCAATACGATTACTTTTCATCACATCAAATACAATAATGTTTAAATAGTTTTAAAGTATTTCAAATACTATCAGAATGTAATGAACAAAATGTTTTATTTTTTTCCTTCTGTTTTTTTAATTTTGATGCATTCATTTTGTAATACAATTGGTAAAACATCACCTGTATTATATCTTATACTGTCATATGTCATCACATATCAAAAATCATCACACATCATACATATCACCACCTAACTATGATAACATCATATATAATATCAAATATCACAATAGTTTAAAAGTCAGGTTCATTACACTTAACAAAAATAAGAAAGGTGAAAGATCTTTCCACCAAAAAGTCTCCACAGGAGAACATGCTACTGGCAGGCACAAAAGTTGGGAGTAAGTAAGGATTGCTACTTCTCAGCATGTATTTCATGGTGTTTTGAGTTAGTTATGAACTTCAGTTAAACTGACCAAAACAGACTTAAATGTGTACAATGCATCCAACTCATCCTTCAGAATATATATGTAAGGCAGCACCATACTTCAATCACAACCCTGTCACCCTGAACACAATGACTTCAACTTATCCTTGAAATTACCATCAACATTCTCTGGTACTTAAAAAAACCATAGGTGGTAACTTTCCAGTCGTGATTGATGTAGTTGAATTTTGAAAACTGCAGTCAGTTGTAGCAGATTCAGAATGTAGCAGCTGGAGTACACATAAATGAATCATAGATCATAATAATATATAAGATTTATTTATTTAGTTCACATAACAATAATACAATAAATTATAATATCAACATTTTATGAGAAAGATGTGATCTGCTAATTGGATCTACTGATAAGTTGCTATATGTTATCCCTTGATCATATAATTATCATATCCAATTGAGGATAGTCTTGCCTTTGATTGAGAAAGGAGATTTTCCTTTGTTGAATTCCTAACCAACTTTGAGTACAGTTTGTGTACAATGTCAATTTTTCATTGCAACAGTTTGTTGTGACATAAATGTATACATTTGCTATCAAGCCATATTGCGCGTGTTTGATAATTTGAAATGTTGAATTAGATGGGTACACTTTAAAACAGCCATAGCAATTTTTAATTGTATAAGTAATGATTGAGTTAGTTTTTAAATGTAGAAAATATTGGTAGCAGAGGTACACTGTCGCTGTGTGGCTGTCGATCTGCGAGCTCATGGAGACAGCGTGACAACAGATGAAGAGAATCTCTCAGCTGAACAGCTCTCTAGGCATGTATCTTATTGCTATCTTCATGAATGATTGGAATTGCCTTTCAGGAGAATTATATATACCATGTCCTTAGCTTTTTATTGTATAATTAATTCAAGTGTTTTCTTTATAAAACAATTTTAGATGGTAAGCAAGAGCATTATAAAATGAAGGGAAATTCAATACTGGCATTATAGTTTCTGTTGTTACCTGTCCAGTCTTCTAATATGTCATTATATCTAAAGGCAAGCATTTTAATATTCTTCTATTCTCCTGCAGCGATGTTGCTAATGTGGTACAGGTTTTGTATGGTGATGATCCGCCACCAGTTATATTAGTTGGCCACAGGTAATGTTAGATGAAGTAGTAATATTTAAAACTCTATTATTCTAACATCAGTTATTTAACATTTCCATTTTCTGTGTTAGTTAGAGATATGATAGTTTTCAAATAATCTTCTCTACAGTATTTAGGATGTCATATTTCAGTATGGGAGGTGCCATAGCTGTACACGCTGCCTGTCAAGAAATGATTCCCTCACTGATAGGTCTTGTTGTTATTGATGTTGTGGAAGGTAAGTTATTTTCATTCATATATCAGTTACTAATACTATATAGTAATAATGATATAAAATTCATAATCTATAAAATAATTGACTGAGTTGTTTTAAAATAATGAAGTCATTTCTTGGCTAGATGGCTTTAGTCTTTTTTTTATTTCTTTCATGTTGTAGGTACTGCAATGGAAGCTTTGTCCAGCATGCAGAGTTTTTTGCTAAGCAGGCCCAAAACATTTAAATCTGTAGAATTTGCTGTTGAATGGTGGTATGTATTTTTGTTAATGGTAACCAATGACTGTATGATAAGAATAATTCTAAGAACATATGACTTTTTCAAACTACTCTTATAACTATTTAGCCCAAAATGTTTCACATAAGAATGTTATTGTTTACATTTGATATTGGATTCTTGTCAGTATAATATTATGTATTTTAGTGTCCGAAGTGGCCAGGTGAGAAACCTGGAGTCGGCTAAAGTATCCATGGTTGGACAAGTTAAAAGGCATGTTATTTATTTCAAATAATTAACTTATTTAAATACATTTCAGACTACATCTTGAACATAAAATATTGATAGCCAATATCTATATTTCTTTTGTGGCAAGTTATTATGAAAGTTATAAAGCAATAAATTAGAAGTTCATGCAATTTACAATAGAGGCTGATGTATTAAGAAATATATGTGAGTGAGGTTTAGCTTTTGTTTCTTATTCATATCATGGAAATAATTTTTATAGAAACTTACATAAATAAAGTGTAAAATTATTCAGACTTGAAATCTTTATGGTGTTGGCGTGTAATTAAATTTTCATGTATATTCATTAAAAGGTGATATATTTAAATATTTAGTTCTTGTATTCACCCATATAGTAATAGGATTCAGTGTATTTTAGTTGGTAAACAAATGAGCGAGATCGTATTGATGATGATGATGCATTTGTGGTAAATATATAGCCTTAAAACCGCTGAAAAAACCTTGAAATTATTTCTGTTTGTGAAAGCTGTTTAAAGTGTGTCGACCTTTCTTTTATTTGGATGATCTTAGCCTTTTCATTTCTATGATAATGTTTTCCTAAACTGATATTTTATAACTTGTGCCTATAATTGCTGCAGGTTGTCGGCACAGAAGTCAGCTGCATCCGAGTTGAGTTCACAGTCAGAAGAGCCGCCAATTACTAGTAAAACTACCATCATAGAGGAGGAGGAGGAAGGAGAAGAGAACCAAACAGGAAAGGAAAAATCCCAGCAATCAAAAGATTTGGAATCAAATACACATTCACTAATACAATCCAAGTCTACGTCAGATGATTCAGGAAGCATAAAGGTGCTCAGTATTCGCATATTTTGTGTGTCTGTGTGTGTGTAGAGGGGATAGGTATTTCTGGTTATGCACCCTTCTTATAGTAAAGTTGTGTTGTTTTGATAAGAAAGTGATTGTCCTCAAGTGTATAATTTAAGTCTTTAAGGAAACAAACATGGAAAATTTGTGTTGCTTTTAATATTACAGGGCACTGTGAATGAGTACACTTGGAGGATAGATCTGGCAAGAACTGAGAAATATTGGAGAGGTATTATTTTATTATCCTATTGCTGTGTTGAGTATAGACTCAGATCAGTCAATGTATTGTTGCTCTTTAGTGTTGATAATTGTTGAATAACAGTGGTGTTGTCATATATGTACAAATCACGCACTGATCTGATGTTTTCTGTCATTAATTAAAGTTTTCAGACAGGTATATATTGTACACGGGTGAGAATTCCCCACAGAACCATGATTTAGTACATTTTTTATAGTCCCAAGAACATACCTGTGATCAGTTTGTATCTGTTGAGAAATATGTAGGAGGGGATGTCTTAGAAAATTTTCACCAGAAATGATGAAACAACATGCTATTAAGAAACATCCAATTTGACAGCTGAAATATCTGAACAAAACACCAATCGAGGTATCTTTCAAATGGATTTTCTCATTGGCTGTTTACCTAGAAATTACATTTTCTGGCTGATGACAACATGGCTTAAAACTACATTTGGCTATTTTTGATCAAGTCTATCAGCCATAGAAATTCACGGTATGCTGCCATGATGCAAGTTGTTTTGTTGTGTTACGGTGATACCATCAAATCCACTGTTATTTGAAGAAGAAAAAACATTGGACTATGTTATCAAATGGAGAACAACCCTAGTTAACTCAGATGTCTGAATAATGAATATTTCACAAGAAATATATTTCCTTTGTCATATTTTATTTGGCAACAGATAAATGTCAACAAAAATGAACGTCCATTGTTGTTAATAGTATCACTTTTGGCATTAATATCGATAATTTCTGCTCAAAACTGAAATGTGTGTTTCTGGTTGGCGTGAATTAAGAGAATGTATAGCCTTACATTCAAGTACATTGACACTATTTTCTAGGCACTAACTTTTTTTCTGAATTATTCAAAAGAAAAAACCTGTTATAACTGAGAAATTAATTTACAATTTGTGTGATATTGATTCCATGCCCCTTCCCTTCTACACCAGTCTTACACGTCTTGCATCTAGTAATGAGCAACATAAACTTCATCAAATATAAAATCATTCAATGTGAGCACTTTAAACATATGTGAACTTGTCATTATGCATAATATAGTTAATAAGTTCTCAAATGTTAATAGCGATTTCCCATATTTGTTATGCAAGTTATTGCATTAGGACATAAACATATTGGAACAGTGCTAGTTCAATAAGGTGGGGATGTAATATGAGTTTGAGACAGGAAACAATCAGGATAAGTGTGAAATTAATGAAAAGGGCACGAATCCAACACAACTGGAATGTTTCACTTGAACAGAACAGTAGATCATTCTGGATGAAAAGAACATGATAATACATCAGAGTGTTAAAAAATTTAATTTATTCATTCAGTATCAGTCTTAACAAATGTTGAGATATGCAAGCTCTTATTATTTCTCAACTGGACCATTGGAATGCATTGTTATATAAAATTCATTGGTCTCTGACAAACTGCTTAAAGTGAATGCAGAACTGTGCTGCACATGTGGTAGCATGCATTGCCAAATGGGATCATATAACACTGGTTTTTTTCTGGCTGTACTAGCTTCCCATATGTTTCAGGTCACTAAACAAGACTCGGTTTCACACATTCAAACTACTGAGTGGTACAGGACCACTGTAACCAAGTTATCTAATCAAAAAGTATATACCAGTGAGGCTACTCTGATCTAAGCCTGTTCACTTTTGAGGGTGCCAAAAAGCCACGCAGCAGTGTATGGAGAGATATATATCCAAGCATCAGCTGCCAGGCTTTGGAATAAGTTGTCTGATCATATTAAACATTCAGAAAGTTAGGGGATAGTTTATGTAGAACAGACTCTGTGAAGTGATAATAAGTTACTTAAGTATTATACATGCAAGAAAATACTGCTGTGTCCAAAATTATCAAATGAACGATTGCTGATTTCTGTTCAGTTTTATTTGCTTGTTTGTGTGCGTGTGTATGTGGATAATCATTTATAGAATGATTTAACATGATAAAATGTCAGATGGGAGGAAGCATTTCCTCAACATTTTTGTTTCCAGTTCTGCTTGAAAGCATATTCTGCATCCAAGAATGAAAATTTACTGTATTTTAAACTAATATTTTTTATTTATTAGGGTGGTTTTCCGGATTATCCGGCATGTTCTTGTCCTGTAATGTACCAAAGATGTTGTTACTAGCAGGTTGGTAATCCAGGATGATTGGTAATAAAAAAAAACATAATTATCAGTTTGTGCCAACAATCCTAATATTGTATGTGTAATTCTGTTATATCATGCCACATTCTAGGTGTAGATAGACTGGACAAGGATCTTACTGTTGGGCAAATGCAAGGTAAATGTTTCTGCACTAATGTTTTGACACTTTTATATGTACCTGATCAATTCTTCTGTTATTTTGGGCAAGTTAATATTTATGTTATATCCATAATATATTAGTGTGTGTGTATATATATATATATATATATATATATATATATATTACAGGAAAGTTCCAGATGCAAGTTCTTCCTCAGTGTGGTCATGCAGTACATGAAGATGTACCAGACAAGGTATTTTTATATATAAATATAGTTACTGTATACCTTCTGTAAATGGATATTATTATTATAATACCAAACTTAGAAAGTGCTCTTTTCATACTTAAAGCCTGTTCAAAAGTGCTGTAACATATAACATATGTATAAGATATAACAAATATAATGTGATTATTTCATAACAATAAATGTATAAAGCTAAATTGGGATATATATATATATATAAAACTGACTAAGAAAAAGAAATTAAACACTCTTCATACTTCGTACTCTTCATATTTGTTCTTACTCAAACCCAATTGTGTTTGTCTCTTCTAGTGTGTGTGTGTGTGTGTGTGTGTGTTGAGAAAGAGTGAGTAAAATGCCTTACTGTTTAACAGGTTGCTGATGTATTGGCCACATTCATGGTTAGAAATAAATTTGCTGAGCCGAAGGAGAATTTCCAGCGGTAAGAACATATTATTTTTTGGGCCAGTTTAGCTCATTTTATAGAATTTGAGAAATGAGAATATATATACTGTTATTTATTCTATATAAATTGTCTGTAACTAATTAATGTTGTTACTTTATTTTTATTTTACAGAACTTTCCCAGCTTGTTAAAACATTTGCTATTGAATGCTTTATAGATTGTGGACTTCTCATGACTTCTCCGTAAATAAATATGTGTATGCGTGCACGCACACACACACACACACACTAATCATTTGCATTTATACAAACTACAATCTTAAGATTAGATTAAAAGTGTTGTCATTCATTATTGGTGATTAAATGCCAAGATTAAATTATGCTTTTATTGCTAAAAACTGGCGTATTTTGTAAGTGTTAAAACATATCGCATCAAAAATCTGTATTTATGTTAATGTTTAACCTTTTTATCACTATTCAAACCATCTATACAGATTTTTTTTTCTTCATTGAATTAATGTCAGCCATTGTTAATGTGATAATTGTAGGCCTATATTTTTGGTTCTTGCTGTTTAGTGCATAGAAAGGGGCAGTTTATGCAAGTCTGTTTGTTGTATGAATATCCATAATAAATATTATGTTAAACATGGTTGTTTTATTTTAATTGAGTGTTTTTTGTTGTTTTTTAAAAACGTATCACAGAAACTATATCATATTTACATTCATAGAGGCAAAATGAATGATGAAACATAATCAGGCTGGTATCTGAACCAAGATGCTAAAGTTCTGCAATCAATCATGCTGGTGTTTAGAGTTACCCTGTTATTCATGCAATGATCATTATCTATAGGTATTCGAGCATTATTAATTTTTAATCGCTTTGAAATGTTAGTGAAAGGTTTTCCCAGTTTTTTGTTTCTGACAGGTGCAATCTTTTATGGATTGTTTATTACTGGAGCTGTGAATACTATATTTTCACATACCTAAGTTTATATGTTCTACTATTAGTCATTTAGGTTAGAATTGTTAAATATATCAAGAAAGCTATGAATAATTTATTGATGAAATATAGGTTCAGTAAAATAACACTAAAAAGTATCATATGGCATGTGATTTTATAAATCACAAGTTACCTAAACATTTAGTAATATATTAATTTATATTTGAATATATCATCATTGTATAATTTTCATACCCAATTTAGATATGGTAAATAGTAATACTTCCAAATTTTTCGTTATTAATTATAATACAAAATATTACAATGATAATATTTCATAATATAGTGCAAAATGTTACAACTTACTAGATATATTGACCACTTCTGAATTGTGTATGGAAAAATTATAGTGTTTAATGTTATTTAACTTTATTATGACTTCAGTAATTGATAAATATGGATTTGCCACGGCACATTTATTTTGGTTACGAAAAGTAGTGCCCAGCTAGCTTTAGTTTTGGAAATTAGCATTTGCGATATGGCAATGAGCGAAAATGGGGAGGTCACATAATATGTCTTCGGAAGCAGACGATTCTAAAAAGAAGGTGGCAAACGATATTGATGTGGAAAATAATGAAATTCTTGAAAAGAAAGTTGACATTTTTAGAGATACACCATTACGATATCTGGGTAGGTAGAGAAAACAATATACGTCCAGTGAGAGTCATGCCCATTGACCTAAAATAAATCGATGGTCATGCCACTCATCGTGACTGGTCGTCTCATCATACTCGGGGGTCCGTCGATCTCGGCCCGCGTATTCCAAGCGGATTAACAGCAAAATTGTTGCTCATACCATAATTATACTGTCAGTGGGTCGAGATCGACGTGAGTTTCATCAATAATGAATAGATCCATATGTTGATTTCGGTCCATATTGAATTGATATTGCATTAAACTTTTCAACTGTTTATTGTAAATACGTTTTTGTATGTCGCCGAACTCGGCCCACCTGGCCCTGGGCATTTTTCAACCGGGGGATTAAGTGACTAGGTGACACCACTGTTAGTGTTATGTTTCATTTGTTTTGTGGAATATAGAGAGAGAGAGAGTAGATAATAATTAAGATATGGCAGTTTTTGGACACTTAACTTAACACATAATTAACCGCAAATTATATGTTTTGGTATTAGAAAAGTAGAATCCATTTCAAAACATTTATCCAACTTCAAGCTTCCCATAAATGTGCATTTCGTTCTTGATTATATATTTTTGGCACCATAATTTGGTACTTGTTCATCTTTCTGATGATAGTTGTTGGTCATCTGAATATACTAAAGTGAATTTGTTAAGACCAGTCTTAAAAATAATCTTGCTGGGGTTAACCAACTGTATGACTCCAAAAACCGCTGTATGGCCGTATGGAATTGTGAAGAAATGAAAAACACATTTCAACAATATTTCATGTTTAAATTCCAGTCAGCCTAAAAACCGCACAGGACTGAAAAAATTATTTTATCCCGTATTTCTGGGGGTAGGTCAATGAGAATTATATACATAAGATCGGAATGATAGAATAAGAAATTTAAAATGTACTAATACTCGTAATATTTAGTAATTAAACAAGTTCTGTTGTCAAGCACACAGAATGTGGTATTATTCTATTTCTGTTCTATAGGTCTGCCACTCAGTTATGAGTGGATGGATGTTGAATCATAATCCCATTTTCTCTCAAGGTATAGGCAGAATACCCAAATGAATTCTGGTGAAAATCTAAACACTTCTTGGGTGTTCTGTGTTTACAATAATTACAATATGCTGGCATAATTTAGCCTGAGTTTAATTCCAAAAGGAGGTTACGGGGTAGGTTAAACTTGTCAATACTGGTTCAAAATGAAGGATAAAAGAAAGTATACAGTTAGACATGACAATGACAACATTGATTTCTTAAAAAGATACAAGATTATAAAGAATGTTAAGATGATAAATCAAGGTAATTTTCAAATAAATTTTTTAATATTGTATACCATTTTAAAATTTGTTAAATTGTACTTACTCATGTCTAGGACTAGTTATGTTAATAACGTTAAGTAAAAGTCATAGTACATGTATGTGTGATATTGATATATTTATTTTCTCTGATAGGTTATGCTAATGAGGTTGGCGAGTCTTTTAGAGCTCAGGTCCACGTGAATGTTGTACGGTTTAGTTACGTGTTAGCCAGTGGCTATGTCTGTGCTGATGCCTATAGCAAAGGAAAAGATGCAGCAGAGGTATTATCATAAATGCCCTATCTCTATAATGGAAATTGGACAATGTGTGTGTATGATCCTTTACATTCAGCCTTCTCTTTAGTTCTTAACAGAGCTCCATCCAGTATTGGAGGTACCGTAGGTCCTGACCATTAAGCCGATACTTTGTGTCAACATTTTGACCATTATTTTGAAGGGTAGGCTTAATGGCTGGTGCTATTTCAGTGTCAAAAAATCAAGTCATCGGGATAATTTTTTTAGTGTGTTAGCAGCCATCTAGATGCTAGTCTACATCTAGATGCAAACAAACATCAATTGTCATTTTGATTTAAACTCATGCAGTGATAGAGTGAAAATAGATCTATAAGTGAAACAAGTTGATGATAATTATACATGGCTTTGTAATGAAAATCAGTATTTATTTGTAGAATTATCTGATTTTTGTAATTATGGATAAATGTTGTTTAAAACAGTAGAGCATTTTACGACAAAGGCAGCGGGGGTAACAAGACAACTCGTATGGGCATAATTATACTAATAACAGGATAATTACTGATTAATTTCTTTATATAGTGAGTTAGTTACTGACTGACCGCATATACCGGTAATTTACATTGTCTTGGTTATTGCTGTGTTAGTGACCAAAACGTACCATCAAAGGCTCAGTAGTAGACCTAATTGACAATAAATTAAGTTTAATTATTTCTAAGTCATTGGCTTCATATACGGTTCATTGAATGTTTAATCACACCGTTAATTTAAGTTTGAGGTCCAACATAATCGCTAACAGTTTGTGTAAACGGTCATTAGAATTTGCCTTGATCTATTGATAGTATACAAAACACATTGGTGTGAATAACAAACTATGAAAACAAAATTATTTTCTGCGTTCAAAACATCACCTGGAAATACTGCAGGGAAAGGTTCAGATTTTTAGGTCAGCTTAATGGACGGTACTACCATAAATCATGATATTTTAGGTCTAAAAACTGTCCTCAGTTTAATGGCCGAGACCTACGGTACTTGAAATAATCTGCAAGGATATTATGTTTAATAGACAGTTCAAAGTGTACCACCACTAATTCTAACAAATGCAAAACATAGGCAGCTTACATCTCAAACAAACATGATATCCAGTTATTCAAAGTGGTGTGCCATTTAATCGGGCATGATAGTGGACTGACCTGTTAGTATATTTTGAGAAGTCAGTTTATTGGGAACTCAGTTATTAGGTTTATCACCAGTATGGCGCAAAAGAAAATTGGCAGCAAGCCTGTCTTTTTAGTTTTATCTTTTAAAATCCTTGTACTGTATCTTGAATTAATTTTCCTTGGGTTCGTATTTTACTGTGATTACACTTTTTTCATCTACATGACTACTTTTAAAAATCCCATTATCACCTACCTACCTGTATGAAAGTTTGTTTATGTGTGTGTGTTTTTTTGTTGATAAATATTACTGTTTCTTTATAATAACTCTGTTTGTCTAAATTATCTTTTGTTAGTCTACTGAAGATTCTTGCATGTGTAATATCTGAAGATTGATCTCTGGTAATGCTGTTGAAACAGTTGCATATATAATTATGGCTTTGGAGAGTTTCCCCGTATTAATTAATATCTTGACACAAAGGCAAGTAAATAGTGAATATATCTTGCCTAATCTTTAAAGAAACTTCTTTTATCTCTAATATTTTAACATCAGCTAATTATCTGTATGTCACAGGCAGCTTTGATATTGGGTTTGTCATTTGTTCATAGGTGAAGTGGTCAAGTGATTCAGTACGCCAGACAAAGATTTTCAGTGCCGTCTTTGACACACTAATCTGGCAGGGTTTGGCCTCGGTCGCCATTCCAGGATACACAATCAACAGGATCTGTTTTCTAAGTAACCGCATATTAAGTAAGACCTCAGCAATGCCTCTCATGACCAGGAAATGGACAGTTACTCTGATCGGTCTTGGATCTATACCTTTCATCATCAAACCTATCGACCATTTTGTTGATTGGTTGCTGGAGAGTACCCTGAGAAAGTGGTTTAGCATTGGACCAGTCTTGGAGAGTGATATTGTACACCATAGAAGGAATGGCTGATGTAGCAAATCCAATAGGAAAACCTTATAGCTGTTATATATATATATATATATATATATATATATAAGAGAGAGAGAGAGAGAGAGAGAGAGAGAGAAATATTAACTGTACATCATACGATTTGTTATAAATGTCTTATAACTGACATTCTACATAATTACAATCATTTCTATTTTGGACTGTTCAATTTTCCTACCAATATGGGATATTTTGGAAGGTTAGCTATGATCCCAGCTTACCATAACACTGATTTCCCAATAATGTTTTTTTATGTTCTCATTCTTAGAAACACACACACACACACACACACACACACACATACACACACACACACACACACACTGATGAACAGGAATACAGTAATTTAGGTGAAAACATTCAGTGCCCTGGCTTCAAGCCACAAAAGAGTTACAGTACACAGTTCTGATACATATTACCTATAACTTATTCACATAACAATGCCATCAGGTAAATGTTTTATTCTTGTGTGTTGATGATTACTATAAACATATAGACAGGTTTATTGATCTGAATGTATGTGTGTATGTATACTTATACACGCTTGTTTACCTAAGTGTGTACCCTTATTTAAATGGAAATCACATACACCTACCCATTTTATGCAAGTACAAATACACACACACACACACAACTGTATTCAGTAATGTCTGTCATAGCGTTTTTCTCCGTAATGCATACATCTAGACTTAAACTAAGATTGATCTGCATACGTTGTAACATATCATAGACTGTGACTCTATGGTGAATACTTCCCATGTGATATAAAGGTGCTCTTATTTGCTCAGTTTTGTATAAGTCAATAATATAACCATATTGTCTATGTTATTTCCTTGTTAGTGCACAAGCTATGTTATAGTGCAGTTGTTAGCGGTTTATTGTCACATACATAGTTTATATTTGTTCCTGTTTTTTACTACTTCCATTAATGAAAATTGTCTGGAGTGTTTCTGGATGTTTTAGCTCAAGGTCGCTTTGGCCATAGTCGTATACATTTTAAAATGTTACTGTTCAGGCTTTTTATAATTGGCCACCTTTTTTCCCAGTTTAAAAACAGTAAACAGAATACCATTGTCTTATAATAAATATTCACTGTTTATCATATTTAATTTTTTGAATTTATGCAAATTGTATACATTTAATGATTTATTCATGCTTCTCTTGATATTACAGACAATGATTGAAATCTTACTGACAGTGGTTAAGACATTAGTAGTTTCTTAGATTATGTGGTTGTTATTATCTTTTTTACATGGCACTAGATGTCATGAGTAGAATATTACTGAATAAAGTTGATAAATGTCTGATATCATCCTGTTATTTTTATGTGGTAATGAGTGACTACCAGTAAAAGGGACATTTACCATTGAAGTATAAGGTATTCGTCAGGTAGAGTCAGAGTGACTACCAGTTGTTAATATTCCTTTTACCTGCCACAATACGAAATAGATGACATTATTTGATGTACTACAAAAGACTTGAAGTAGACGGCATTAAAGAATGATAAATATTAATGGAAGGCAATAAGATAAATAATTCTGACAAACTTTCTGGTCTGATCACTCACTGTTAGAGTGGTTTACGTCCTCTGGGGATCTTTAACGTCCACCCTTTTTAATTCACTGATCCATTCGCGAGAGACCGCAGCAGCATTTAACATAAATTTCAGATGATTTAGTCTCCTGAAGGTTTGAAATAGTTGCATAAAACAATATGTTAAATAAATAATAATTAATGAACGCAACATGTTATGTTAAGTTTATTACTCTGTGTGTTTTAACCACTGTACATTTACGTGTACGCGGTCATAAATATCTGGTGTACAAACCAAATGAGGACTGTTTTGTTCCCCCTTTTTTTATCTCGGTGGAGTATCTCGGTAAAGATACAGACCTGATTTACTCACTAACAGATGAGAGATAAATATGGATGCCGTTTTGGTTTTAGCACATTTATTAACCAGAGAAGACGTGATATTTTTAGGAGCGATCGTCACAGTTTGTGGTCTCTGTACTGGAGAAGGGGGTCAGTATTACGCCAGACTAAAAGGAGTGCATTATGGGAGAGAGTTTCGCTTGGTCATTGTTACACCAGACTAAAATGACCAATTCTAATAATAACATGACCTCGGCGTCATAGACAATGTGTATCTACAATGAATAATTGACTAATACTATACTCTCATATCACTTTATACTACTGACTTAACAGATACATAAATATTATAGAGCATATTCTGCTGTTTTACGCGTACATCGCTATGTATTCTTATCATTTAATTAACCGGACACCCTCGTCCGGTAGAATGAGATACTATTGACATGGATCTGCAGGATGTTTCATACTTCAAAGAAAGCTGAATTCGTCTTGATTATGGCATTTACCTAGGGAAACAAACTCCTTGATTATATGATATATTATTTATTATTGTTTATAAATTAAACAAATCGAATTTGATGTATTATTTTAGTGTAACGTGAGTAGGAGGAATAAAAAACCTGTTTTTGTTATTAGATATAATCGCAACATCTGCATGTGAGATTAATATATATGTGTGGGGTATTTCCCAGTAAAACCTATTTTTATTATTAGTAGCTATGTACAATAATATCTCTTTTGGTTGCGCTTGTTTTCGTAAATTAGATCGTGTGGTAAACATGTGGTTTAATATATTTCAGAAATACGGGTTGTTCCCGTAGAGCAGTGAGATGCAGACCATTAGGTCCTGGTATCCAATCCTAGTGTGATCTATGGCTTGTTTAACGGTTTGGGCTTGATCATCTCAATTCCAGAGAGAACAGTCAATCGGGTATAGTGTGTTGAATTGAGTTGTTTGTTCTCAGTACTGGTCACATGTGGCACATATGGCGACTGTCTAGGGAAGCAAATCTCATAAACACAGGTATATGACTCAAATTCGAACCCCAACCAGTAAGTTTTGAGTTAATGCTATAATTACTGCCCCATCAGAATACCCATCGGGTGATATGTACCAATTGTGACCAGTATCAAATTTGAACAAAATAATGATACACTATAGTTATATATTACAGATCTACTGATACGGTTACGATAATAATTAATTAAATGGTTTTATTTAAAAAAATTAAACAACATTTATAAGGTTAAGCTAATTAACACATCACACACACACTAACAATACGAACACTTGGTAGCGATGTGGAACACCTCCGTGGTCTAACTGGTAGCGCGTTGGATCACAGGATCTACAAACTTACTTTGTATCTCGGCGTGAGCATATCTGAAAATTGTTTCATCTTTGACTTCGATTCATTACCTTTGGAGGTCGCTCGGCCCATTTAGCCTACCATGTGCACAAAAGTGGCCGTAAAACATCGATCATGGTACCGGTGTATGTATGTTGTATTTAAAATGTTCGAAATCTTTGTCAGTTCCTCAGGGACATTACATTTTTGGTTAGAATTAGGAACTGAACTCGTTTGAAGTGCGACCGCTGTTATAGACATGTACAACCCAACGGCAACATGAACTCCCCTGGGAGCATATTTCTTCTAGTGCCAATTTATGGCAGATAATCCGCAATATGTTATCTGACCCATTTAGCCTATCATGTGGACAAAAGTCTCCACAATAAGCCATCACCATCTAACGATGGGTACTCATCTATGACTGAGTAAACTAGTGAGTACTGAAATGCTTTGTTGCCAGTTGGTTCATTTGAGCCGAGAACCTGCCAGTTTTTAGTTCAAAATTCTACCCACTCAGCCACTACGACTCACAATAATCATTATATATTTCCCGTTTGTCCATTTTATGGCAAAGACTTAATTATAGTTCATTGTAGAAACATCATATATAACAATGAGGTAACCTTCAATCGTCTGACGTTTTATAATCTCCAGATCATTCTAAATTAAAGCTAAAAAGGGTTATTTCACTATTCTATTCCAATAAAGGAGCCGGGGCGCCTCCGTGGTCTAGCGGTAGCGCGTTGGACCACAGATCACTACCACCGTGTTCGAATCTCGGCGTGGGCATATCTGAAGGTTGTTTCATCTTCGACTTCGTCTCATTACCTTTGGAGGTCGCTCGGCCCATTTAGCCTACCTCGTACAGAAAAGTGGCCGTAAAACATCGATCACCATAACAATCATCATCATCACACAATATAGGAACCCGTAATACTCCATATTGCACACTTTCAAGGCATTAAAAAACTTGACTTTTTTTGCCCGCATTTTAAATATAAAACAGGATCTCAACAAAAACAATTAAGTTTTGGTTTTTATTTAGCTGCTTCTGTTTGATAACGTGAAGTCTTTACTCTTGCATGAATACACAATGAATTTTGATATTTCCTAATGGCAACTGACCACAATAGAAGCAACGTACGCCATTATGGAGATCTCTAGAATAAACTATCAAGTAACCTGTCAGTCGATGCAGTGATATATATATATATATATATATATATATATATCACAGATACAGTAATAATTATTTAGTTCTAGTTAGATAATTGTTGAGGTTATAATAATATCTTAACATTTATTTAATTGTTATTGTTATTTTATGTAAGGTACAGTTTATTGGTCCACAAAGTAGTTCGTTATTTAGCAATATATATCAGTTACCTTTTTGGCCATTTTATCAGTTGCTTATTTGGTATTATATCAGTTATTAATTTGCCACTATATTATTACTTGTTTATATGTCATTTATTATTAGTTAGTTAGTTGTTGTTATATCAGTTGTTTATTTGCTGTTATATCAGTTGTTTTACTCTTAATAATTAGTTTGTGTTAAATATTCAAACCAAGGGAGTTTTCAAGTTTTATTATTGAAATGAAATAACTAGCGATTTTTATCCGAAAACGAATTCGCTATTGTCACATAATGAATCTATGATGACCTTAGTGGTACCACGTAATCCCTCTCCCTCCATCCCGGGAGGGGAGGGGGCTGATAATTGTAGAGACTGCCTCCCCGAAAACATGGCTAGATGCTATCTCCAAGAAATACATCAATCATGTGTAAGCTATCCTGATAAATGTGCAATAGAAGAAGGTTATATTACTCTCAGTTAATGTTTTTTTTTTATTTCAACAGAACAAATGAATATATTTTATGGTAGGTAGAAGAAAAACCCCAGGAAATTTAACTTTTTGTTATTAGATGGAATCAAGTTAATAAATATTTTCATTTAGCATTTGCGAGATTAATTAGCTAGGTAATACGAATGAAACCTGTCTTTGTTATTAAAAGCTACGTACAAAATATTTCTGTTCATTTGAATTTGTTTTCACACATCAGATCGTGTCGTAAATTTGTGGTTTGGTATCAAACCCTTGCTTCCCCTTGGAGGATGTTCCATTTGCCAGCAATAATCTCGGTCTAATGACCTCAATGCCACAGGAAACAGTTTCCCCTACCTTGTATACCTAGTGAGACCAGATCAGATGAGGCTAAATAAAAAATCATGCTCTACGGAAACACATATTATTCAACTATATAATATATGAAGTGGTCCCTTCCCAGACAGCTTAAATCTTCCAACAATTATATTATATGTACCTCTCTAACTGAGCTATGAAGCTTGTCTAGTTATAGCTAGCTTTATCAGACTATCCATAATGATGAGGCTACCGTCCAGTTCGGGATTAACATTGGAGGCATATAGATGATGCTTCTAGATCCTGATTTATAGCTCGATATATCAGAACTGACATATAGATGACGGATCTAGTTCATTAGTTGTGGCTAGTTATATCAGTACAAACATTAAGACATCTAACACTACTACCTTACTATGAACCTACTTCATGGATAAAATATTACTAGATTAAACTTATCACCGACACACTCTCTTTAAAAATGTTTATATGTTATGTTAACTTAGTCCGACTATTATAATATTTGTAAGATAAGGGGGGACATCGTCTTGTTAAATATTGTTCATAATATATGGCTCCGTTAATGTTAGGATCTAGAATACATTTGGGATAAAAGATTAAAGATCTTCTTTCGTGTTATACCACAAGATTGCAAATAAAGCCATACATTTGTTTAATTATTATTGTCGGCAGGACTAATTATATATTTATTTTTTCTATATATCAATTGTTTAGTTTCCCATATATCAGCTATTTGACGACCTATAATTCCATTGCTCGATAACCTTAAGTGTCTTTAATAAAATCTTACTCAATAATTATCATGTGAAAACAATAGAAAATTCCTTAAGTGTAATATCACATTGATGACTACTTCCTCGGGTGACTTTGACAATCAAAAGGTAAGTTATTCTAGAACAAGATCATCCATAGAGTATTTATTTCACCTACCAATCTTTGCCACGCTTCTTCAACTTAATATCAAACAATCGAAGCTAATTGTATAAATAATGCACGGTAGGTCGTTTTTCGTGGAATCGAACTCCATTCCCATTCTGCACCTGGAGGATGTTTCATTCTTCAACAATAGGCTTCGATTTATTTATGTCATTTCATTTTACTAATGTTCTACTTGACACTGCATTACCAATATGACTTAATTCCATAACTCAGATGGGAGCACACAGCTACAAACCCTCACGTTCTAATCGCATTTGGGGGATGTTCCATTTTTCAATAAAATACTATGGCCTCTCCATTTCATTTCCTAGTTTGTGGCTCCTCAGCGCAATTACCTACTTAACCACCTTGTAGGCGTGTTTTGTTTATTTGCTTGTTTTTAAATATTTGAGTTGACTAGTTTCATATCCAGATCCGCTTCTCTAAGGATATACTGGTCACATTTAGGGACTTCGAACTAATATAAACTAAGAACTTTATACTGTTTTTGGCCGCGATGTAGATGCCTATATCCGTAATCCTCCATCAATCTAATCATATATTCCTTGATGGCTGAATCAACCAATTCATAAATGAAAGAATATTTGTCAGTTGGTGGATCCATGTCTAAGACCTGCTAGTTTATAACCTCCAGAAATATGTCATTTTATTTTAAAGAAATTCGGTTAAACATATTTCGATATCCTGTTCTAATAACGGAAGCTATCCTAATCCATATATCGCACGCTAGCAAGTCATTTTCAGAAAGGACACCTTTTAATTTTTAATTTCTGCCCGCATGAGATAATATTTATTTTGTAAATTTATACAAAAACTCAACAAAAAGAATTGATTTCCTAATTTTTATTTCTCTGTTTTTGTCTTCTTTGTTAACGTGAAATCTTTTCTTTTGCATGAATGCATAATTAATGTTCAGATTTCACAGAAGTAACTTGTCACAACAGAAGCATCACCATTCTGAAGTATTTAGAGTAAATTAATGCCTACAGTTCATTTATGAAGTGAGAATGTTGATATTCACTTGGAAAATTTAGGACAACAATTCGTATGCATTTATTCACCAGGACACACCGAACCTTGCCTGTTAAATAGCCAGTGATGCGACGGAGAAGCTAATTTGTTGAGGGAGTTCAGTAAACGCTGACCTAAACCTTTTAGAAACAAAGTACAGAACCTGATCACGATCCTGAACTACGACCTCTGTATATAACCAAATTAATATATCTAACATCATGTGCTATTATAGATTATAATTGACCAAAGTCGGCTGATTGGCACAAAGTCTGTTTCCTGTTTATTTGTCATTCACTTCCTAACAGACATCATGACATTTCAGTCTCCTATTTAATTTACCTTCGGCAACAAGTCTACCATGCACACCTCGGTGGATGTCATTCATCACCAGTTAATTACTTCTACCCAAACTGACATCAGTCAGGATGTCGTCTTGACATCATTCTGGCAGCCTATGAGTCATATGGACATTACCGTAGTCCACCTACTTTTCGTGATATTTTTAAATTACAGAATCAAAGAAGAGACTTTTGCAGGAATTTAACTCACTCGCTGACTCACTCCCCAATTGGTTGACTGACTAACTGACTGACTCACTGACTAAAATATATTTCAAC
The DNA here is from genome assembly GCA_025642065.1 of Paralvinella palmiformis. Taxonomy (NCBI): domain Eukaryota; kingdom Metazoa; phylum Annelida; class Polychaeta; order Terebellida; family Alvinellidae; genus Paralvinella; species Paralvinella palmiformis. Next base: position 320,918 of record JAODUP010000155.1, read on the forward strand.
GTTCTAACATATACATTATGACATTATTAAACACCCTATATCCCTCAATTATTATATTATTATACTCAGGACATTGTACAATCTGTCTTAAAAGCTTATCGTTTAGTTCTGACCAAACTTCTATATTTATTGTTAGCTTTATCAGTCTAGACATATTACTGAGACCATAAGCCACCCTGACTCCGTGTTATGTTTAACTATGCTGTGCCATGATCCCTAATTTATAGCTAACTATATCAGTACAGACATTTAGGTGACGGGTCTGCCTCTGTACTTATAGCTTTCTCCCTGTTACTGACTTTATAATAAAAAAAACATAGTTCAAACGTGTGTTTCTTTTTCTGTTTTATAGTTGTCATATTAACGAATAAATAAATAAATAAATTAAATATCCAGTTTCTATAACAGAATATATATATCTCCTTATTTCACGCCAGCAAACACTCTAACCATTCAACCTTAATACTTATTGGTTCAAAATCTTTTAAAATTTCTGTTTTCAAAAATCGTAAACACTAGCGGATTTATTTATTTTCATCCTTAAAATAGGAATAATATTTGAGGTTTCTGATAAAACTAATGAATACACTGATTGATTTTGTGTTTCATTTAATGACAAGGTATCGTATTTTCTCTAAGCTGAATACATAATGACTGTGTAAGTGTCGTTCGGGATTTCCCAACTGTAACTGGCTAGATCAGAAATAAGGCTATGATTAATTTAATTTCTATTAGAATAAGAACGAAGAAATAGATTTATGTCTCAATAAATAATATTAATCGTTATAACATATAAAGTAGTCCATTGTCAGACTGTCTTTATCCTTCTTGTATCATATTATTATACTCGGGACAATTTCTAAACTATCTTTATGCTTTGTTTGAAGTTGAGACATGAAACTCATCTATTTATAGCGAGTTATACCAGTCGAGATATGTTGGTGACGGATCTAGCTTCCTACTTATAACTACGTCGATTTTATGACAAAAAACGTACAGGTATCTATACAAACATTATTTTTATTTAGGTGAACTTCACACGTGTGTGTGTGTTTCTGTTTTATATTCGCCATTTAATTTTAGCAAATAAATAAAAAATATTTCCTATTTTTATAACAGAAGACATACATCTCCTTATTTCAAGCTAATAATCATTTTAGGAAGTTTTACCTTCCAATTTTATTTATCATTTCAGAAAATATAAAATTAGTTTTGTAAATCTAAATTTCTGCTTTCAAAAATCTATAGACAAGAGAATTGATTTGTTTTCATCCTAAAATGTGACAAATAGTTGAGGTTTCTGACAAAGAAAATCGATACACTGATTGATTTTGTGTTGTAGTTTTCTCCATGATCAATACATAATGATTGTGTCTATCCCAACTGTAAATGGCTAGATTATAAGGCTATAATTTTGTTTAAGTGGTACGAAGAAACATATTTATTTCTCTATAAATCAGTTATTTATTTACCCATATAGTTATCGATTGACTACTCTCTGTTCCTTTCCCAGTTTTCTCCGTGACAATAAATCACTTGAGTAATTTATTTTGAATTATTAGCATGCAGAAAACAATAGACTGTTATATCATATTTATATGAGGTAATAAGTGAACACCATAAAATATAAACTATTCTATAAAATAACGTGTGCAAGTGAATAAGTGAGTGAGTAAGTGAGTGAGTGTATATATATATATATATATATATATATATATATATGTGTGTGTGTGTGTGTGTGTGTGTGTGAGTTAGTGAGTATGAATGAATGAGTGAATGAGCGAGCAAGTGAATGAGTGAGCGAGCGACCAAGTGAATGAGTGAATGTGTGTCTGAATGAGTGAGAGTGATTGTGAATGAGTGAGTGAGCGACCAAATGAATGAGTGAGCGTGTGTGTGAATGAGTGATTGTGAATGAGTGAGTGAGTATATATATATATATATATATATATATATATATTGAGAGAGAGGTGGGGCACACCAAATGGAATGGTGATGTTATTATTTAGTGTGACATGGTTAAATACCCCAAATTGTCTTTGTTGTTAGATTTAAATCTCGCCAATAATTCTTTTTTATTTGTGTTTGTGACATTCGCTAGAGGAAATAAAGAATAAAAGTTTAGTTTATTCTCATTAGCCAGATGTCATGATAAATATTAATTTTTATCTTTTATCTGACTCTTCATCATTATTATTACAATAACTCTAACCCATAACCAGATGACCTTCAACTGTTTGTATGAACCTTAGCGTCAAGTGTGGAATGTTTCACTTTTATCAAATATGACCTCTGAACTATGAGCTCTGTTATGGACATTTACAACCAAACTTCAACATCAACTCCCCTGGGAGAATATTTCTTCTACTCCAATTTTAGACACATACTCCAAAGTAATCCACTGCCGTACAACTACTGGTACACTCATTTATGGCTAAATCAACTAATAAAAACAGTACCTTGGATGTATATATGTATAATATTAAATTAAAAAGTTCCATATGATACTTGGCCGCGATATAATCTGCACCATTATGAAGCCTTTTAAAATAAGTTAAGAATTAACGCACTAACTAGTACACAGATACATCATCGTCAGCTGACAGAAAGTAATTTTAGATTATTAAAAAATAAAATAGATTGATAATTGATTATTTCTGGTTAAATCATTGTTGAAGCTATAAATCTATTTTAGTTTACAAATTGTAACCGGATTTAAATAATTAACATTTTTGAGTTGCAAATTAATTACGAGAGGCTCCAGATTGTATATAATGTAATGTAACATAACACATTTTTCTTTTGGAAATCTACTCAATAAGACCTCCTGATATTAAATATTTCATATGCAGAATTTAATTTTATAACGTCTTTGAATAGATCCTGCTAGTAATTATCCTTTATAATAATATTTGGGATAGCATTTTGTTTATATGATTTTTTCATGGCACGCTGAAATATCATGAAAGGTGAGTATATTATTTTAAATGTTTCAACGATTTGCCGTTAAATATCCAGAGATGCAGTAGAAATGTTAATTTGTACGGTCAGTTCAGCAAGTACTGATCTAAGTCTGTCACAAAGTATATAATCTAGATCCTGATCCTGATCTTAATTTGACACATCACTAAAACTGGCGCCTGTATATACGTCATATTAATGTGTCCAATTCGATGTCACTTTATATATTAATCGTTTAGAGATCCACACGTTGAGATGGTGTCTGATAATATCGTTTTAGATCCGTCCTGGATCAAAGACTACATCAGTCGTGTAAGCTAATCCTGATAATATTAGGTGTATAGTTGATCATAATGTTGTGTTATGTTACCTAAAACACAATCTACTCGTTAACAGACAGATCATTATTAACAAAGTCGACTAATGGACAAAATTTGGTTTATGCCGTTCACTTCCTGACAGATCTCATAACCTGATGATGTCTTTCAGTCTCCCTAATTAATTTATCTCTGTCATCAAACCGATCATTATCAGCTCCGGGTGGATGTCACTCATCACCAATTAGCTATTCCTAGACAAACTGAACATAGTCAGGATGTCATCATCACATCATTCTGGCAACCTGCCTCAGTCCGACCCGGCTACATGATGTACTAAATTACTGAATCATAAATCCGACTATTTAGGGAATCATAACCTTCATACTAGTCACTTCTGGGAATAGATGCGGCTTGCCAGCGTATTAAATGGCAAATGGCATCATGTTAGATCATACTGGCTGGATCCCGACAGTGAGAAGATAACGGGGAATTCTTTATTGTGTGATAAAGTTCCCTGGGTCTGTTGGGGAAATTGTAATTCTGTTTAATCGATCTTATTTTTTCTCCTCTTCTAGTTCTCTTCTGTTTTCTTAATATAAAAAAGATGATCATTATTATTTTCCACTAAAACAATTATGATTCATTGCTTAACTAGAAACAAAGAAGATTTATTTACAAAAATAACGGTTACAACGAAAATATTCACGAATGATTTGAAGAGGAAAATATTTTAGATTCATTTGATTATTTTGGTTTCTGCCGTTTGGTAAATCAGACCTCGAAGTCATCAGTTCGACGTGTCGTCTGTTTGTGTGTCATATTTCATCCATCAATAAAAGCTTCAGTTTGGAGAGCTTATTTCCTTGGAGAGCAGTTTCTCTGCTGTATGTCGCAGGTGATACCAAATACCAAAACTAAATTAAACAACTTTTTCTCGAAATATTCTTCTTCACCAAAAGATTATGTTTAGCAGTAATCTTATTTATAATAATGTTTAATGTGATGCTGCTTAACAACATTACATGTTCCAGATAAAACCACTGATGAGGCTAACAAAGACAACCATGCACTCACCAATATATTTACATGAGTATATTTTATATAGACATTTATTGATGTGTGATAATGATGTAGTATATGTTATTTTGCTGATAATGCACATTGTTGTTAACTATTGTTGACATATAAACTCCAAGATATCTCTTTTTATGTTTCTGATAGCTAGTTGTACATGACGAGAATTCTGACGTGTTTTGTTGTGTATCTGTAGTTGTTTATTTCGCATTTATATTACACATACACGCGTATACATGCTCAGGATGACGCAAATGCATTAATTAGCATTTACTAACACAAGGACTCCCACATACGATATGTACATAAACACACTCAAATACATATACTAACGAGTTTATGTGGGACTAATATGACACAAGCAGAGAAAGTATCGAATGTATATAGATACATTCACACACGAATAAACGGTCATTTGGCTGATCACTCATTCACTAACTCACCTACTAACTCACTCACTCACTCACTCACTCACTCACTCACTCACTCACTCACTCACCCACTGACAAAATATAATATTCACCCATATACTATATACAGTATACCAGTGATAGATGGCCTATTACCTCCAAGTATTATATTACTATTCTCAGGATATTGTCTAATATATCTTTAAGCTTCTCTGTAACTGAGACATCTAGCTTCTATATTTAGATCGAGCTATATCAGTACAGACACAATTACGACGAGGTTCCTCACATTTCATGTTAGGATTAACAGTGTAGGGATATAAAGGATGTCTCTAGTTACTGAGTTATAGTTCCATATATCAGTACTGACATATAAATGATGTATTTAACTATGGACTTGTGGTTTTATATATATATATATATATATATATATATATATATATATATTATTATAATATTGCTAAAATAAACAACCTCAGAGTTATTGAACTTAGTGTACGAAATCTGGAGTCCCGTGATTATATAATTTTATATAAAGAGAAATATAAAGAATAAAATATAATACATTTCTCTTGCTCATTTAAGAAGATATTGTTCATAGATGTGGGCATATCATATATGGTATTTTAGCCGTTTATGGCTAGTTTATGGCCTGTATACTAGTAGAGAACATCGTAAGCTAGACCAAGGTAATATTATATGATAAAACAATGTCCACTTTATACTAAAGACTGAAACGTAAATAATTAGAATTTATCAAGTTTATTTATTATTTTCTCACTTATAATTTATCAAGTTTATTTATTATTTTCTCACTTATATTTCTATGTACATTTCTGATTTAATAGACGCATTCGTGGCTCATTTGGTGGCATAGTCCACCGGAGAGCTTCTTGTTGTGGAATCGAAGCCCGTGGTATTACCGGTTTTTATATATATATATATATATATATATATAAATATATATATATATATATTTATTATTTTTAGTGAATTAGTCGACTACATCTCGTTTATGGTGTTAACGTAAAGGTTTTGGAGAACATTTTGTTGATATTTTTTCTCATCATGACATACTGAAATTACCTCAACATAAAAATTAATGCATTATTTTAAATGTCCGAACGATTGGATGTTAGATATCGAGTAATACATCAGAAGTGTTTATTTTTTTACCAAATTCTTGACACCAATTCTTTCTCCTTTTTATTTGACACTCACTTCCTGACAGGTGTCATAATCTGATGTCCATTGTCAGCTCCTGTGATAGGCACTCAGCACTAGTTAGTTACTCCTGCGCGAATTGGCGTTAGTCAGGATGTCATCATGACATCATTCAGCCTAGTCCAATTGTGTTATATACGATGTGTTAAATTACTGAATCAAAGTTCAGACTATTCCAGGAATACAAATCTTGCCAATAGTCTCTTCTGGGAATAGATACGGCTTGCCAAAGTAATAGATGGCACCACGTTAGACCATAGTGACTAGATTCTGACAGTTAGAAGATAGCGGGGACGTTTTATATAGTGCGATAAAACTATCTGAATCTGTTGGGGAGACTGTACTTCTATTTAATCGATATTATATTTGTCTCTTCTAGTTTGATTGTTGTTTCAAAATTGTTGTTGTAATATAATAAAGAGGACCATTATTTTGTATGGCACACCAATTATGATTGTTTAACTTGAGACAAAGAAATATTATTTACACGAATAGCGGTGAGAACGAAAATATTCACGAATAATTTGAACAGATAAATATTTGAAATTCAGTTTATTATTAGGGTTTTTACCGTTTGGTAAATCAGACCTTCAAATCGTCAGTTTGATTATATCTTTCTCTGTGTATCGTTTGTCTGTGTGGCATATTTCATCCACCAATAAAAGCTTCCGCTTGGGCATCTTACTTCCTTAGGGATAAAATATTGTATTAGTGGTAATATTATTCATAATATTCTTAATGATGATGGAAGTGGCAGGATGATGATGATGATGATGATGGTGGTAGGGGTGATGATGATGATGATGATGATGATAAATAATAATAATAATTACATGTCCCAGGTAAGACCAGTGATGAGGCTAATAAAGCCAATCACAAACTCACTTTGATGGGATTTACTTTGATTGTCTTAAGGACAATATAATATATTGTAGTAGGACAGAATATTTGAGAGTAAATAATCAGATTTTAAGATTAAATTCATTTCAGCCAATATATATACATATGTCTCTTACTATTTAATCATTTACATCTGTGTTGTAATTATGTAATATATATAATTTTGCTAATATTGCTCATTGTTATTATCTATTGTTGATATATATAACTGTCAGATATATTTCTGTTGTTATTTTTTATTGGGTATGGCGAGAATTCTGAAATGTTTCTCCATTTGTAATACACACACATGCATAGAAGATATCACTCACTCACTCACTCACTCACTCACTCAATCACTCACTGGGGCATATTCTCATTTGATTAGGTGACGTGACATTTACGGCGTGACCATAGCCAGCTTAGTCTATGTGACAAAGAGAATAATAATCTAGGGGTTATTTTTGACCAATGTATTAATATGTCACATCAATATGCCGAGCTGCCTACTACCATCTTAATAACATCCACTGTTTAAAAGCATTCTTGACACAAGAATCGCTTGTAACCGTAGTTCATGCCTTTGTTACATCTCATATAGACTATTGTAACTCCCTGTTATATGGCATATCTGATTATAACATTAATCGCCTTCAGCGAATTCAGAATATTAGAGCTTGCATAGTGACAAATACTCAAACAAATATGATCATATCACCTCAATTCTTCAAAAACTACATTGGCTACTTGTTAGACAGCGTGTCCATTTTAAAATTTTATTAATAACTTATAAATCTATTAATGATATGGCACCAGAATACCTGTCTGAACTGGTGTCCATTAGAAAGTCATCCCGAAAACTCAGGTTATTCAGTCAGATACTATTGCAGGTGCCAGTATCTCGGCTCAAGTCATATGGTGATTGTACGTTTAGTGTTGCAGCCCCCCACTTTGTGGAATGGGTTACCGGCAGATATTAGAAATGCGTCGTCTCTTGAAAATTTTAAATCTCTTCTAAAAACACATCTATTTAAGGTCGCTATGACAGATAAATAATAATTTTCGTTGAAATCTCTTATACGGTTTTTACAGACATATTATTTGGGATATTATTATATTACATATTATTTGTACAGCGCCTTTGAATGGTTCCTGCTAGTAAGGGCGCTTTATTAAATATACATTATTATTATAATAAGAAAATATGCAAGTAATTGGGTGGAAATTGAAAACTGAGAAACTCATCTTGGATAGGGATGGTGATACCATCACATAATATTTCTTAATAATAATGATATTGATATTATAAAATAATGTTGTGGCATCATTTAACATTGTGAATAATCGATCACTCTACGTATTCATGAAGGTAGTCACCGATTAAGATTACTCCTACATTGTAATCGTTTAAGATTACGGTACAATTTTTGTTGTTGTCAAATGATGACTATCATTCAGATCATTTGGGATCATGCTCTCGATTACAATCAATTACGATTATCGATTATAATTACCTCAACTCTGGTAATATATGTACCGCTTTATTAGCAATCTACCTGAAGAGATTTTATTAGGCTAAAGTTTTAATTGACGATGGTTTTCAAATAGTATATATATATATATATATATATATATATATATATATATATATATATATAAATGTTCAGTTAATCTGTATAATCAGGTAATGTGTATATTACCTGAAATATTCAGGTAATACATCTATTGCTAACTGAGATTCAATACACATTATCTGAACATTTCAGGTAATATACATATTACTTGATTATAGTGATTAACTGTAACATATATAGCCTAACTTGGTCAAACCGTAATACCAATGTCAAAAGGAGTGGACGTGAATCACATAATCTTGCTTAAAATATATATATATATATATTAGCTGTTTTGTTCAAAATGAGTCTACAAGCCCCTGCCCATTTCTATCCTACCAATACTAATTATTAATAATTACAAACCTTCTATTGCCCAATAAATGACAGGAGATTTATTACAGGTACAGACTATTGTTATTACATGTTATACATGTTATACTGTTATACACGATGTATCACATAGATATGTCGGTTACTGGTTGTAGGAAAATAAGCTAAACAAGTTTTAATTCTGTTTTTGGTGTAAAGCGCATCTGGCCAACATAAGTTAAATACGACGCTATGCAAGATATTATTATTGTTTAATTTTTTGCTTTAAATAATTAATTTATGGAACATCGTTATGTTACGAATGATGAATACATGTGTGCGCGCACGCCGCCCCCCCCCCCACACACGCACACACTGGTGTTTATGAACAGAATGAGTACTGTAATTTTTCTCTCGGTCCAGTACCTATGTAAATGAAGTCATAAATTTGCGCATGATCATTCGAAAACATCCATTGTCAATGTTAATCGGTTATTTGACGTGGATGTGGGTTGACACAGCCTGACCTTTATATGTCAACCTGACCGAGTTGGTGTTTTTAGCAGTTTATGGCCAGTTTATGGCCTTTGTACTAGAGAACACGGACAATGTTACACTATATAAAATGGTCACATATCATATAACAACCTCCTCGTCTACTATACATGCCAAGGACTTACACGTAAAAAAACAACAACTATAAAGTCATTTTGCTCTTTTGACTCGTGTATTTCTTTATACATTTATGACTTAATGGGGCCATTTGGAGCGCATTTACGACACTGGAAATGTCCATGTAATAGAATCTTTATATATATATATATATATATATATATATATATGTATATTATCGACCGACCAAATTCAATAGCGATGTTATATTTATTATCTTCTCAATAATTCTTTTTGGTTTGCATTTGTGACATTAATAATAATAGAAAATAAACAATATAACTACCAAGTTTTGATATAGAATCCTAGCGTCACGTGTGGGATGTTTCATCCCTCTGAACCCTTTTGATCAATCACATCTGATATGGACGTGTGTCTTCTGACTGCAGTATCACAACCTCTGGAAGAATATTTCTGCTACCACCAATCGACAACGGGTGCTCATCTATGGCAGAATCAACCAGTGAATGATTAATGGATAGTCAGTGGATTCGAACCGATGACCGATACATTTATAAACCACCGCACTCACCACTCAGCCACTTCGACTTACAGTGATCACTAAGCAGTTATCTTTTCCCATTTTATTACAGTTAACTTTAGAGACATCGTATAATGTTTAGACAAGTTTATCATATTTCACTGTTTTATAATTGTATAATAATAAATAATAATAATGCATGTTTATATAGCGCCAGAACCAGGTAACCCTGTTCTGAGGCGCTGTACAGTATTATTATCCCTGACTCGGACCTGTTTCCACCCAGCACACATCTCAACTCACAAGGGAGCATACAACGCATGCTGCCAGCCATTCTAGGCGCAAAGCGTTACTCAAACACATAGCCATCGCGTCCTGTCGGGTACTCATTTTTATGGATGAGTGAACCAGTCGCCACATGACAACATTGCAACTCCCGGAGATTCGAACCCGCAACCCTTCGGCTACGAGTCCTACGCTCTAACTAACTGCGCTATCACGGCTCGACATTGCCATTTAAGACAACAGAAGTTATATTATTCCATATTCCACATTGCGCGCCATTCTGAAGAAGAAGAGGAGGAAGAAAAACAGCTTTTAATCGTTAAATCTCGTCCCCATTAGTTGATAATACTTTTATAAATTTACGACAACATCCCTCAAAAATAAACAGTTTGGGATTCTTGCTTTATTTCCCTTCTTCCGATTAATAAAATAAAATAATTACTTTTTGATGAATGGACGATGAATTTAGATGGAAAGTTGCTGTAACCAAAGTGGTGCCATTACGTAGAGTTTTATATTAAACTAAAACTTAATACACCTGACAGTATTGGAATACTCCACGGGCAGTTGCTAGACAATATTGTAGACTAATAATTGTATGTGTTTTTTACAATAACACTATTGTCGAGGCTGTAATTATGTCGATGAACAAATTTGTTTTTTGTCAACATAACAGTTGTTTATTCGTCGGTATATTAGTTGTTTTTGTATTACATTTGATTGATTGTAATTGTCATTACTTTGATAATTTTCTACATGAAACGAGATGCATCGAGTAGAATATTATTAAACTGGTACCATGCAGAACTAAGAGAAATTTCGTGTGTGTGTGTGTGTGTGTGTGTGTTTGTGTTTGTGTTAGTATATATATATATATATATATATATATAGGTGCGTGCGTGTGTGCGTGCGCGCTTGCGCGTGTGTGAAGAACGAATGGTGACCCGTACTTTGACCTAGGAACCATGGACTAGACCGCTTTAATTCTTTAATAATAACACTTATAATAACCAAAATTACAGTTGATTAGTGATGGGTTGAAGCTACTGTGACATATTATATATCATGTCATCATACCGGCTTATGGCCGCATGTAATACTTGTATAATGTAATTTGTTAAATATATAATATGTTTATAAAAGTTCTTATATATCTGAGTGCCGATGTGCATGAATGTCAATACAATTCCAGGACTCACACACACACACACACACACTCACACACACTCACACTCCGCACAAACAAAATAGTTCGTTTAATTTCTTTTCTAAACACGATTTATTCTAAAAATATATTTTTTTACATGGAGCTAATTGGAGGAGCATTTCGGTTGTTTATTTGAAAACATCCATTGTCGACGTTAATGGGACGTTCGGCGTCGATCTGGGTTGATTTTAGTCTGACCTACTTCTATTATCCAAACCAGATGTGGTAGTGTTAACCTTGATAATCACAGTTTATGGTCTGTTTACTGGAGTACGTCAGAAGTATGGGAGACAAAATTGCTCATTCCGATACTAATATAGTAACATAACATCTGTCAATATTAGCAACAATCTGTTAGTCATTATACTCGTCCAGTCAATAATTAAACCATCATCTTCCTAAAGTCATCTTTGTATTAAGGACATATAAGTAAATATATAAACATAGAAAATGCGGTTTTGTGTATATCATCCTTTAATGGCCGTCCAGTGTCAGATTTAGTATATTTACATCCAGCTAGTAGAATCGCATGACATTTTGATATGTCTGTATAGGATGTTTCATTCTTTTGTAAAAGGTTTCGGACTGATCATGCCATTTTTGTAAAGTTAACAACCCGAGTACGCAAGATCTACGTGACAATACTTGGCTGCAGCGTTTTTAATGTAAGTATATATATATATATATATATATATATATATATATATAGTATAGTATAGTCAGAATCCGTTAATCCGACAAGGTTTGTCACATGATATGTCGGATAAACGAGAATATCGGAATGTCGAGTCCGTGACATACCGGTAGTCTGTTTCACAGATTTTTAAATCATAAAGATATACTTCCGTATTTAAACCAATATTCAATAACCGTGCGCAAGATACGGAATGGCATTGAAGCCATTGATCATTTTGATGTTTGTTAATTACAGACACTATACATAAATATTCGTATCACTTTGTCCATCAGATTAACTCAATGGAAAGATCACACATTTGTGTTTTTAATTAGCCATGAATGATTATGATTGGCTATTAGATAGCCACAGGGAATGGAAGCATCGTGTGTATGATCAAGGATGATTGTAACTGGTTACAATATAACAATTACTGCGGGTGGGCGGGTTAATTAACCATTACTGCAAGATGTAGGTGTGTCTTGGATGACTGAACCAGCTGAAATATTTGGCAACATTTTCGTGTTGTCGGATTATCGAGGTCATTTTACATTGAAATTCACCTTCTGTTGTCAAATTGAAGTGTCGGAGTCGGAACACGAAACCTGATTTTGTCGGATTAAAGAGTCATTTATAATGAAGCCAAACCCGTCACAGGCAATAATGTGTCGGATGGTGGATTTTTCGGATAAACGATATCCGGATTAACGGATTCTGACTATATATATATATATATATATATATATATATATATATATATATATATATTGGAAAATGTTATATTTTGCACGATTAAAATAAGTAACATTAAATAAATGTCTATGTTATTAGATATACATGTCGTTAATATTACTTTTCAATTCATGTTTCTCACATTAATATTAACAAGCAGCAGAATTCATCTTTATTCTTAGAAACTAAACACAATGATATTTATTTTCGGTTTTCATTTGCTTGCATAAATTAAATTCCGCTTGTGGTTGGTAACACATTACGGCATAAATCTTTAGGTCGTGGGATCGAAACTCATCGGCACTTGAGTTTCGTCTTGATCATCTCAATTTTCTAGTGTATAGTATAGTATATTATAATAGTATAGTATAATATAGTATAGCCAAAGACTATTTATAATAAGACGTGTTACTTCGCGTTTTAACAAGGGACGTCATTTTGAATTCATGGAGCGCCAAGACCCTAGCGACCGGAGGTAGATTGTCACGGACAGCTACCTTCGTTAACATGGCGCTTAATGGCACTGGTTCATTCTGCGCCGTTTTTGGCTGCAGTAACAGAAAAAGTATGCACAAATAAAGACATCCCCGAAAGGAAATGAAAGCTAGTGTAAATATTTGATATGATCTGGCTTTTAAAAAATAAAGGATATTTAAAAAATAAGCATAACAATTTGAAGTAGACACGCCCCTATTTGACATGACCCAAGCAGTAGGCCCAAACAAGATCTATCTAGATCTATATTTGTTTCAGACAAAATCTGATTAAATTTTATTGAACAATATCAACCTATTAATCACAAAATGGGTATGTAAGATATACATAAGCTTACAGTTACATGTACTGGAGCCACTGAAGATGTTATGGGCGGGAGGTATATTTTACTTTATTATTGTTAATAATATAATTGGACTTCTAAAATTACATTACTATAATCAAATAATGTTTCCCTAATTCAATAATTATAAGTAGCTGAGTATTTACATGATCACCTGCATCCATATTTATTCTAAAACGTAAGCAATTGGTACTTATTGATATATATGGACTTCTATTTACAAATTAAATGTTATGAAATTAATTATTAAATACTTCAACTAGTGGTAGAAACATTCATTTTGTTATGTTTTCTATTGACAGAAGTAAAAGATGGGTTATTAATTGTTGTCATTCAGATATATGATGAGGAAACATTTAAATTACTTGAATACTAATTGTAGAATATATGATATGCATTTCACTGAAACGGAATTCATGAACCAGACAACTTATCTAGAATGCTATTCCAACTATTTTTGATGTACCAAATCCACCGCATGCATCCACTGAAATCAAAGAGGAAGGTATTAAAAGATAGGAGACCCATACAGGAGACAGGGCCAGCTGTGATGGTAATTAATATTTATAAATATTAATGGTGAAGATTGGTATTATAAAATTAATTAAATAAGAAACAAGGCACCAAACCCATGAAATTTTGTCAGCCCATTTCATATCTTAATACAAAAAAGGATTACCAGCACCTGAATTAGTACTTGAATGTTCAGCTCATGTGCTTTAATTGGATTATTTCTCTTCATAACTTAAATGCATATCAAATCAAATTCTTTAACCAACTTGAAAAAAAGGAAAACATGTGTTTACACATTGTGTATGCACTTGGTTCAAGTCATTATTTTACAAGGGTATTGTTCTGTTTCAGTCCTTGAAGTTCTATGATGATGAGATACCATGTAAACAGGCCAATATCTTGGTTACAGATTTACTGGTGTTATCTGTTACAGTAGTCAATGCATGTGTCTATTACATATCTGGGTATATTCTGTCTAACTTTAAACAGTTCACTGATCTGGACTAAATGTCATATTTTTGTAGTAGTGGTTGTTTAGAGCTGGAAGCAATTTGGGTTATTCTGTCCATTTAATAACAAATAACTGATTGTAACTATAGATGAACCGGTGGCACAAGAGATTTGATGCAGCTTATTGTATGAAAGTATTAATTTCTCTATCTCTAACATGTTAATGCAAACATAAACACTGTTAATATTCCATGTATATTGTTTGTTCTCAGCTGGGCAGGTCTATATTGCATGGTCTATATTATTGAGGTGTAGACTTTAAATGAACTTATCATTTTTTAAGTTAATATATGATAAATGGACATGGTGAATATATGGTGAATTGTGTTATGGTTGCGTTAAAATAGCTTGATATATCATTATATGTCTATATCCAAATAAATAAAAATTTATGGACTATGATAAACTGACATGATGAAAGTATGTTTGTATGCATTTACCTCATATATACCTAACTGTTTTCATTTAAAAAACTACGCCTTCCACACACAAGCTGTGAAATAACCTAAACCACGTTCAATTATTTTCTAATCAGCTGTCAAGTGATCGCAAATTGTAGGCTATGAATTAATTAAGTGACTGGGCTGTGAAATCACTTAATTATTTATTTACAGTTTCAGAGCTTCGTTTCCTTCAATATCATGTGTGCACAATTAAAGTGTTATTAATAAAAGAGTATGTGATCATGTAGCATATAGTACTAGTATTGGCAATTCATTTCAACCATCGCACACATGTACACGATCGCATGTGGACAACCAGAGAGCTTTTGTTTATCTGAGAAATACCTCCGGTCGCTGGAGGCGCCACTGGTTCAAAATTCAACATGGCGCGGCAAGAGTAACGCCTCTCTATATTTAAGCTCTCTGGTATAGCCTTAGGTACATATGGTAGCACAGTGTAGTATTGCAAAATTTAAAATTCTATTAAAAAAAAGATGAACTCAGACCAAAATATTATCAGTATATTTAAATGAGGAAACATCTCAATTCGGTCTGGTTATAAGTCAATAACGCGTGCGTGTGCCTGCGTGCGTGCGTGTGTGTGTGTCTCTCTCTCTCTCTGTGTGTGTGTGTGTGTGTGTGTGTGCGCGTGAGTGTAAAACTAAATGCTTATCAAGCTAAATCCAGAATGTTCAAGAAACCTGGAAAACGCCGGACAAATACTACGTTTAAAAAACAATAACCCTTTTCCATTTGATTTTTATAAGGATAACGGCTACTCATTTTTGAAAGACTTTTCTTTCAAATAATTATGTACCCAATTGCAATATAAACATAAATTTTGAGAAAAAAAACACGTGAATTCTGGGAATAATAGCCTTTAGCCTTTCTATGTAAAGTGCTGAATGTTTGTGTTATACTTTATCAACCTGATAATAATAACTATGCTGAGGTGTGCTATTAAAATTATGAAATACATTTCGAAATGTTACCACTTTCTAGGTATGTTGTTGTTGTTGTCGTTGTGTTTCTAAGAGAATAATATTAACGAAGATGTTTTACAGCCATTGTTGACCAGATGTTAAGTTAAATGGGTCATTTAAATACTTCTAAGTACACCAACTAGAGACATCACCTAAAACAGAAACCAAATAACACTCAACCATTGTCTGGGTATAATACTCCGATACCTGGAGAATGTCACAGGTTTGGGAATTGGATATTATAGTACAATATATACAACGTAGTCGAGAAACGGAGTTAATGAGTATGTGGATCAGTGAGTGAGTGAGTTATATATATATATATATATATATATATATTATATTATATATATATACACTGGTTTTTTTTTGTGTGTGTGTGTGTGTATGTGTGTGTGTGTTTTAGGGTACATAGTAAGAGGCAACAGGCACAGAGCATCAACATATCTAAACATCCTTCGAAACCTACCTCCATAAATATATTCTACTTTCAATATATTCCACATACATACATATATGTATGTGTGTGTGTACGTGTAATATAAATGTTAGCAGTATAACGCCAGATATAGATATAATTCTAGTTGTTTATCGTCGCTAAATATAAACATAAGAAACCACACAAGAGATTAACGACAGACGGATGTTTATAAATATGATATTGGACAATATTAATACATTTACAGACACTACAACATTATAGTGTTATATAATATAGTCTAATCTTCACACAGCATGATCAGTGTATAGACGAACTGTGGTACGAGATAGAATTATGGATGTATATTGTTGTTAAAGTATAGGTTTTTCTGGATGTTTAGGTATAAGTATACGCTCAGCCAATGCCATAATATATATATATATATATATATATATATATATATATATATATATATATATATAACATGATGAATAAATAAACATGTAGCACTTCTTCCCAAAGCAAACGCGTTTTATAAAATTATTCTAATCACGTGATTGATGAGACAGATACATCTTAATGTTACTTAGATCTGTCACTGTACATCATAGGTCTACACCAACGGTAATAAATGGAACATAACACTATATGTGTCTGTATGAGGAACTCTACGAGACATAACACTATATGTGTCTGTATGAGGAACTCTACGAGACATAACACTATATGTGTCTGTATGAGGAACTCTACGAGACATAACAATATATGTGTCTGTATGAGGAACTCTACGAGACATAACACTATATGTGTCTGTATGAGGAACTCTACGAGACATAACACTATATGTGTCTGTATGAGGAACTCTACGAGACATAACACTATATGTATCTGTATGAGGAACTCTACGAGACCCAATTTACAATCTACGTTTTGTAAGCTTCTGGATTAACTCTAGGTCAACAACGTTACTTTAACGTCGGAACAACGATCTTTGGGACTATTTTGGTTCATTCAATAAACGTCGAGATAATAACCGAGGAAGTAGATAGGTAACTATGATTAAACGTGTCAATGTGTCTGTATTCGTACATCTCAGTACACTTTCTACCTTTAGCATTAGTCCACGACAACCTAATTAGTAAATAAATCATTTTGGTTGATTCATCGCGTGAACGATTTAATGGTAATTGATTTGGTAGACTCGCTGTTATCAATCACCTCGCTATATAAAGACCGGAAGTTATGATAATTTAGTTTAATGAAACTGTGTCATGACATTATCCTCGGAAAACTTTCATCCGGTAATATCCTTCCCATGGTGACCTCTGGGCAAAAGGTCAACTAAGTCAATTAATGTCCCAGTAACCGGCTATTTACATCATTATTACCTTCTAATAATGTTAATAAATTATCGTTAATCATTATGATTGTAATCAACCCAATCCTACATAATGATCAAGTATCGATGTTACTTTGATTACATCGTAATCGGTTATTTTGCAGAAGATCGATGACATATTCAAATGTTTAATGCAGACCAATGATTGATGACGTAATTAATTCCCTCCCTTTAGCCTTTATATGTTAAATGTCGTATAGTGAAGCTGTAATAGTCTACTATATGTTAATAACTAGACTGAGATGAGTCATTTAATATTTGAAATAATATCATAAATTATATACCATTTTTGTTAATGTTCTTGTTGTTCTTTTTGTTGTTGTTAATTATTATTATTAGTAGTAGTAGTAGTAGTAGTTGTTGTTGTTGTTGTGGTAGTAGTAGTAGTGGTGGTGGTGGTAGTAGTAGTAGTAGTGCTAGTAGTAGTAGTGGTAATAGTAGTAGTGGTAATAGTAGTAGAAGTAGTAGTAGTAGAAATAGTAGTAGTAGAAGTAGAAGTAGTAGTAGTAGAGTTATAGTAATAATAGTAGTAGTATTGTTATTATCATTGTTGTTGTTGTTATTGCTCAACAATTAGTTCCTCTAAGTAATGAGGGATAATCTCATCAGGATCTTGTACAGCGACCTGTGTATGACCAGAAGCCAATGGAGGGAGTTCAAGGCCGGTCTTATACGGTATCGTTTACAAGTCGGGCAGTTGAATTCTGTACTCTTCGTAAAAGTGTCATCAATGTGATTGGCAGGTCATATAGGAGAGCATTGTTATAATCCAGCTGTGATGTTATCAGAGCAGGTGCCAGTATTTTGCAAGCATCCCTTGTGATATACCGCCTGATATGACCAATATTACCGAATCTGGTAACGACATGCTTTGATATTGCATTTACTTGCCTTCACATGGTTAGATAAGTACCAAGGTATACTCCTAAGTTGTTCACTGACTGTGTTAAGTAGTCAGTTTTATCGCCACCTGGTGTTGTGGTCTGAAGATAATGAGTTCTATCTTTTCATGGTTCAACATGAGCACATTTACATTCTTCCAGGCTCTGATATCAGACAAACAAGTTTCTTTGAGACCTCTAATCATCATGTTTATTTTGCCATTACAGCCAAATAAACTTGGGTATAACAATAAGAAAACTACATATTTCACCAAATGGTTTCGAGTACAAACACTACTTATCTCGTCACAGTACGGCTCATTGTGGCACCTCAAAGGTCAGGCACTTATCTCCTGAAGTGCTCATTCATACAGTAACAGACTGAGATCCGTCGCTCAAGTAGGTCTGGATCCGGGAGAGGGCACTTTTGGTAATTCTGATCAGTGAAAAATAGAAGAAATATCACCGATAATACATTATTTTAATACACAAATGGAGTCTTTAGATTATAAGATATGTATGTAAATATATTTGCCACAATTAATTTAATTTTATCCTATCCTCGATTATTCTGCTTACTCTCGACAAATTATTTAGTCCTTAAGACAATTAAAGAAAATTCCATAAAAATAGTAATTGATTATTTTGTTTAGCCTTAGCGTTGTTCTGGCTTTTTCATCATGATCTTAATCATAATCATCATCATCATCATCTTTATCATCATCACCATTAAGAATATTGTCAACAACATAATTGCATAAAACAGGCTTTTTTATTACACTGGTATTTGATACTTGAAATTCTGCTTTACCAAAGAGCGAAATACCAAAATAGTTCGTGTTTATTTGCTATTGTTGTTGATAATCCATTTCTCGCTAACCTATTATGGCTGCTTTGAAATGGAAACCAAATCCATTTGTCAATTCTGACCGACTAAAACAGAGGTAGAATTTATCATAATATTTATCAGTAGGCCCAGACAGCCTTATCACAACATACAGAACTCCCCCGTATCTCTTAACCACCAGGATCCAGTCGGCATGAACCACAAATGCCGCCATTTGTTATCCCTGCAGACAGGAGATATTCTGAGAAGAGACTGCTGACAAGATTTATATTCAGTAATTTAACACATCACGTAACACAGTCGGACTAGTGTATATTTACCATGTCATCCTCAGGCTGCTAGAATGATGTCATGATGACATCCTGACTATTTTCAGTTCGTCTGTCTGGTATTAAATGACTGATGGCGAGTGACATCTCCTGAGCTGACCATTGTCGGCTTGATGATGGATGGAAGTGAATAAAAGGCGATTAAAAAGGAAACCAAATGTGTGTCAATCAGCCGACTGTCAATCAGCCGAGTGTCAATCAGTCGACATTTGACACCAAAGATGTTCTGTCTCTTAACGGCTAGAATGGTGTATTAGATAACTCGAAATTGATCACTTCGATGACCATCAGTATTATCTTACATGACTGATATTGTTATGTGTTGTAGGGGCGGATCTACAGGTATTCTCTTTTAAAAGATGCTCTTTTGTTGTTCGGGGAGAATCCCCAGGCTGTTGCTTATCCGGCACAGCCTCTATGTTGGAGTGGTTGAGAACACACACCCCCGCCACTCACAGGGGAGCAGTACGGAAAGATGGAACCGAAATACCCTGAGGGTGGTCATTGCCAGAGTGTTTTACGTCCTCAGGGGTTTTTTAACGTCCCCCTTTATTTTAAATAATTCAGTGGAGATGGCAGCGTCATTTAACGCGGTCAGCCACCCACGATGTTGTGCCACCAAAGCTCACTATATTTTTTAATTATTTAAGAAATAGATAATCCATGATGTTACTTTATATCTGATGCCTTAGTCTGGTGTATATATGCGCGGACGTGCTGCGTAGTGATGCGTAAAAATAAGGTCAAGTTCATGATTAAGGCCGTGGACAAGTTGATACATTCTGTCGTATTTCGGCGTATACTCTGAGGTTCTGAAAGAACTGTTATCAGTTCACATTAGTCGCTCTAGCTGGCCACAAAACAGACTAATGGCAGATTTTGTTCTCCACAATAAATTACGGTATTTTTTTCTTTTCTTAAACCGTCAACAGTTTAGAAATATAAAAGATTATTTTAAACAATATACAAATATTTGAACGTAGCATGGTCCTAAAAGATGCATCGTCAAAATATGTTCAACATTGACTTACGTTAACAACATTACCTACACCTGATAAATGAACATGATAGGTTTATTGGACACGGATATTGGCAGATAATTTACATGAATAAATAAATAAATACTACTACTACTAATAATAATAATAATAATAATAATAATGTAGATTCTGTAGAGGGTTCTTACCATAAAGACTACGGTTATCGCTACTAAAAATACTACATCTGGTAGAGATAACAGATGAAGTTCAGGCTGAATCTACCCACAACCACACCAAGTCTCCCGTTAATAGTGAATAAAGTTGTTTAAAAAACAGCGAACATTTCATCCATTTATATAAATCACGTTTGAGCGTTTACTTGAATTGAGAGAAACATTACAAAACTCTCTTTACAATCGAAGTACAAGTCCGTACGTGCCCGCGTACATTTATAGTCATTCTTGCACTGTATAACCCGGAGTCACACAAAAATTGATTTATTGTACTTCGTGAATCACATATTAATTAATTAATTTAAAATGTCACACTATACACGTATTTTATGGTGGCATTGCTCTATGATACAGAATGGTCCATTTTATGCTAATGTATCGTTAAACTTAAAAAATTTAATCCATCATACGGCCATAAATGATGTGACTACGTCACACATCGTGTGTGGAGTTAATAACGGAGTACGAGACACACGTCGGTTACATCCAACCCACGGTTGGTGTTTAATCTGGATCAAAGTGTACACAAATTAACGTAAGATTCGTAATATAGTTAAAGTAAGGTAACAGATCTTCCTTACGGCTAGTGTTCGGTGACACATCCTAGACAAATATATTATTAGTTCTTTAGCCTTTTAATCCCGTACCACGCTGTCCAATTTACGCTTACAAAATACATCTGATCAAATCCAGAACGGTAAACGAGGTTAAAAGGTACCTTAGTTACATGTTTACAAGTGTAAAAGGTCGAACTACATTTTTTTTGTTATCAGAACTGGAACAATAAAAAGTTTCCCTACTAATTTATTTCAATTTAACATCGAGTATAAAAGAGTAAAATGTAACAGTTATGAACGCTATCCTAGCATTATATAATGTTTTATGGCAATCTGTAAGGATTTGTCATAACCTGAATAACAGCGAAATGTTTAGTAATTACTTTGATTCACATCACGGTTTAGTCGTTTGAGATCAACTGGCTGCTACATTTTCACGTACTCCTTGATTAATCAGTTACAGTGAGTACAACTTCTAAGTAGGCCCTTATTAAGGTAGAACACTTATTCAGATGTGAAATATCTATAAGACAGAAATTATACAACTAGCCCAAAGTAATGAGCTATGTGGGTCACCTATATGTTTGTACTGAGTCAACTCGCCATAAATCGGAAGCTAAATATCCGATCTAGAAAAAAGCTAACGTGACCTCATGAGCTAGACGGCTTTAGTATATTACTGTACGTAAATAGCTGGTTATAAATAAACAAGCTTGAGCTGAGTGAGTGATTGATTAAATGAGTGAGTGAGTGAATGATTGATTAAGTGAGTGAGTGGTTGCGTGAGTGAGTGAGTGAGTGAGTGAGTGAGTGAGTGAGTGAGTGAGTGAGTGAGTGAGTGTAGTCAGTCAGTCAGTCAGTCAGTCAGTCGGTCGGTAAATACCAAAAATAACCAAACAAATGTGAATGTTTTCTTCCTGAAATCATCCGTGTTTACTTGTTTTTATCCATTAGTCAATTATGACCGACCAGAACAGAAGTACAGTTTCTCATAACATTATCAATAGGCCCAGACCACCTTATCACAACATACAGAACTTCCTCGTATCTCTTAACTACCAGGACCCAGTCAGCATCATCTATAAATATCGCAATTTATTATCTTGCTAGAAAGGAGAAATTCCTATAAAAGACTGTAGACAGACTTAGATTCTTGAAATATTCAGTCCTTTGATTCAGTAATTTAACACATCACATAACATAGTCGAACTTGGGTAGTTTTAATGTGTCCCTCGGGCTGCCAGAATGATGTCATGACCTTTAGTAATGGTTCTCTCTCTCTCTCTCTCTCTCTCTCTCTGCTAACAAGTAGATTAATTGTCGGGTAACCAGAGAATGATAATATTTTATTCACAATACATAACTGATGTCGTATTTACTCTGTGGCGGATCTTCTGGTATCATAAGGGAGTGTTTCAGACTGGAGATTTTTTAAAGGTTACTTTATATTTGATACCTAAGTCCGGTGTATTTACGGACGAATTTCTTAGTGATACGTAAGAATAAGGTTACGTACGTGATCAAGGCCGTGGTCTTTTATAGGCTAAGCTTACCGATTGTTGACATTTATGTTGTAGTACGGCGTATCCTGTGAGATTTTGAGGGAACTGTTATCGCATAACACACGTAAAGTGATCACAATAATGGCGGATGTTTCTTTCCAAGACAAATAGCTGAATTTTCTCCGAAAGCAAATCGTCAACAGTTTAGAGATTGAAAAAAAAAAACATTTTCAACTTTCACAATTTAATCAAATTTGAACGTAGCATTGTCATACTCACAGAAGATGGTAAAAATATTTTCAACATTGTCATACGTTAATAACAACACATCCACTTCATAAATGAACATTATAGGTTTATTGGACGCATGTTGACGACTAATGTACCTGAATAATTAATAATAATAATAATAATAATAATAATGTAGATTTTATAATGGATGCTTACTAGCCAGAAGCATTAGAAGACGACTAACATTGAAATTCAGAACACCTAGAAATTAGATGTATATGTCAGTCTGATTTGCTAAATTTCTCAAATTAAAATCTGTAATGTTACGCTATATTATATACAATCAACAGTCCTCTTGTATGTCTGCAAAGTGATGTATTAATATATAAATTAGACCATATCACTAACAATAAAATAGAAATTATAGCCTCAACAATATTCTATCTAAAACTAAATAAATATCACTTTCTTACAGTTTCAAACAAATCCTTTTGTCAGTTGACGGTGATATATTTTCTATCACTTTATATTATTAATGCCTAGTTTATTCTAAAATACTCTATGATCACGCTACTTCTGTTGTGGCCAACTGCCTTTGGGAAAAATACATATTTAATTGGTATTTATCCGGGAGGAAGCTGATTATATTTGTTTCGATTTCGTTTTAAATTAAAAAAGAAATTCATATAATTTATAACGAATTACCTGCAACCGTGGACTATCAAGCAGCATAACTTCCATTAAAGTAATCGGATATTGAAATCTGTTTTGATCAACTTTATTAGGCAATTAAATGGCGATTAAAAAAATTTTTTTTGGGTTTAAGAATCCCCGTTTCTACGGTCAGTCTTTGGCATGAAGGGGGAAACAAAGAGAGTTTAATGATTACTCCGAGTTGTGATAGCTCGTTGGTTAGAGTGCTCGGGTACAAACTTGCAGGTCCTCGGCTCAGTTCTACCAACTGTAGGTCCAGAGCGACACACACTGAATATAAATATCGGCGCGTCATGTTATTTATCAAATTTAGGTTAGAAATGACGGTTTGTGTCTAGCGTAATTATCTCCAATTACTAAAAATACTACCTAATAATAATAATAATAGCCGAAATGGCAGTTTTTAACGTGCCCTGGCAACCTCAAATGGGGGGGACGTATATGGTCTGTAATTTATAGCTTCCCCACGGAGACTAATTCTAAATAAATTGAGAATAAATGGCATGTTCGGTGGAGATAATCTTGTCAGTTGCCTGGCTGGATGAAAAACTCCTCATACTCTAGTGCCATGGCCCAGGCACGAACCGGCTACCTCCGGCACAGAATAACCATAGCCATAGGTAAATAGTGTCACGCTCTACCCATGAGGCCAAAGAAGCGGTTGATATGGGTGTGGGTAAGACTCTAATCTAACCCAAAACCAAAATAAGTCTCTCATTAACGGCGATAAAATGAGGTTTTAAGACATTGAAGTGAAAATATCGTTCATTTAGATAAATCATATTTTGTATGCTTACTCAGATTTAGAGAAAATACAAAACTCTGTGTGTTTGTAAAAGAGGTGTGTGTGTGTGTGTTTATGTGTGTGCGTGTGTGTACATTTATAGCCTGGCTTTGTTGTTCGGGGAGAATCCCCAGGCTGTCGCTTATTCGGCACAGCCTCTATGTTGGAGTGGTTGAGAAATCTCCTCCCCCACCACTCACAGGGAGCAGTACGGAAAGATGGAGCCGAAATACCCTGAGGGTGGTCACTGCACAGAGTGTTTTACGTCCTCAGGCGGGTTTTATCGTCCCCCTTTATTTTAACTAATTCAGTAGAGACGGCAGCGTCATTTAACGTGGTCAGCCACCCACGATGTAGTGAGCCGAGAAATTAATTTCTAGAAAATTTCGACCTCTTATGGGGTTCGAACCTGTGACCGTTGGCACCAAGTGCCGGGTGCTTAACCGCTAGGCCACCGGAGCTCATTTATAGCCAGTCATTCTTGCACTAGGTAACCCGGAGATATAAAAGTGATTTATGGTGTGTCATAAATAACTTATTTATTTATTTAGCATGTCACAAGATGCAAGTATTTGATACTATCCTTAGTCTAGGATTCAGAATATAGTCCAATTTTTCCCGATTCGTTGTTAAACTTCACGAATTCGTCCACAATATGGCCATTAACTGGTCTTAATACGTGACACCTTAGTCTCTACCTTACATCGATAATCAATTATTTTAGATCTAAGTAATGGAAATATTACGGTGTTAAAAACTGATCAAAGAATATAGATCACAGATTAGTTATATCTAGTCTGGCAACTAGTCTATTAATGTGTCTACAAAGATTCAGTGGTATATAGAACTTCCGTTATAATCGTGTGTGTGTGTTGTGTGTATATATATATATATATATATATATATATATATATATATATACACACAGTTTCCACAACACTAGCAATTAAATAAAAGTGTAGTCTTCGCAATAATATGTTTAATTACTGTTATAGAATTACAAAGGACACTTTGTTGGTCGTTATGTATCTATCTTAGAGAGACGAGACACAGTGAGACACAACCCCACAACCTTGAAGCATATTTCATCAGGAAAGAGAAAGTTAAAAACTAGGAAATTAAAACCGAAATACGGCTATTGAAGTCTTCAATATTGAAATCTTCTGTTGTTGTGAATGTTGTTGTTGTGTTTTCTTTCTTCCTTACTTCTAGTTTATCGAAAATGACGAATGAAATGAAATTATAATTTATCATAACTTTATTAATAGACCAAGTAACTTTATCATTATATTTTAGTGTTCAAATTTTTGATAATTTTTGTTTCTTTATTTTAGTTATTTAACTGTTTTCAGCTGAAAATAAATTATTATTTAATAGTTAGCACAGGAAGCTCGAAATACGAATTATAACCGACTAGAACGGAAATTCAATTTACCATAACCTTATCCATGTGTCCACGCATTACAGAACCCCCCCCCATCAAACACACACACCGTTATCTCCTAACTACCAGGATCCAGTCGCTATGGTCTGACATGACGTCATTTATTACGTTGGTGTATAGGATATATTTCCAAGTGGGAATGTTGACAAGATTCAAATTTAACACATCACGTAACGCGGTCAGGCTCGAATACTTTCCTTGTAGCCGTGAGGCAGCCATAATAATGTCATGATGACATCGTGCCTATTATCAGTTCGTGTGTAGAAGATACTAACTGATGACGACTGACATCCACCCGGAGTTGACGATGGTCGGCTTGGCTCGGGAGGGAAATTAAATAGGAGACTGAAAGACATCAGGTTATGACATCTGTCAGGAAGTGAATGGCAAATAAAAAGACGAGACAATTGGTGTCAATCTGCCGACATTTGGCGATGATTCTCTGTCTGGTAACGAGTAGATTTGAATGAGAGAACTCCGACGTGCAGAACTCCCCAAAATCGATAACTGAGGAATATTTGAACAATTGATGAATACCGTGAGTCGTAAAGCCTAAAGGCTAAATGGTTATTGCGGCCGATTTAAAACTGTTAGGTACTCGGTTGGAATCCACCAACTGATCACTATTCAATCAATCACTCGCTGTTTGATTCAATCGTAGATCGATATCTTTAGTTGTACGATAACGACATATTGTAGAACTTGTGTCTAAAATTGTCACAGAAGAGTTAATATTGCAATCTGATTGCAATTTGTCTATAACAGAGATCACCACTCAAACGAGTTCAGAGTGTTATGTTAGTGCATTAGTGTGTGTACATGTTGTTTACAAGAGTACGGATGTGTAATATAAATAATAACATATATAATAACATATATAAATAAAAACACATAAATAGTATCGTCATATAGAGTTAAATATAAGTTAATAACAAACTGTATAGGTATAATAATGAGTATAAGTTGTTTGTATATGTGTGTTTGTATCAGTAAGGTATGTATATATATATATATATATATATATATATATATATATATATATATATATATATATATATATATTTTTTGACGAGCAATATTAGCAAAACTATAGACGCTATATCATCATAACACACAG
This sequence comes from Paralvinella palmiformis, assembly GCA_025642065.1. Lineage (NCBI taxonomy): Eukaryota > Metazoa > Annelida > Polychaeta > Terebellida > Alvinellidae > Paralvinella > Paralvinella palmiformis. The sequence continues at coordinate 348,490 of JAODUP010000155.1, forward strand.
ACATCGACCTAAATAATACGATTAACATGGAAATATATTTACCGAAAGTAATTTAATCTAAAAATCTGATCGATATCTCTTTATTATTATGTCCTACAACGACATATTATATAGTGCTTAAGGTAATCAAAACAAATTCAATCAAAAACAATGATCGATTGTTTTGTTTAGCCTCAAAATTGATCTGGTCTGGGATATATAATACAGAACACAATCGATTGTGATTAACCCTTCACTAGGTATTATTAGTTTAGTTATTCTTGAATAAATTGAAAAAAAATTGTTACTTAGAGATGTATGTTGTTTTATTTAAAAAAGAACACAAGAGCGTAAAAGTTTTTTAATTATTTGGTTCTGGATGAACTCCATATATTTAGGTTATATCAATATTTTACTTCATTTTAATGAAAACCACGAAGTGTGATTGTTTAGTTTTTTGTATTTAGTATAACTCGGGCCGACATCAACCTAGGAATTAGTTTGGGCGAGATCAATGAACCCAAATCAACTAAAACTGGTTAAAATAAATACATAATAGTTTCCAAAAATATAATGCACATTGCTCCTTAAACTAGCGATAAACATATGTGCTGAAATATGGCTTAATAATGACAATATATAATATATAAACATATTCTTCAACATTTATATTATTCTCTAATATTTTAGAAGGAAATAAATGAAATAAATAAATTTGAATTAATAAATTTTGATCTGTCCGATAAAAATTATATTTCTAGACCATTCTTTGTAAGTAAGTCTCTACAGACAAAGAAACGTACACAATAATGTTTTGTTTCCCCAACAGAGGAGTTGATGTCTAGAAACCCTTAATCGTGAACTTTATTATAAGATTATTTATCTTTGTTATATATAAGGGAACTGGCGAGAAGAAGTAATGTACATAATAGTTTACGTTGTACATATTAATAGAATCGAGACAACAAAACAAACAGTTATGTGTTATAGGTAATCTTCGACTTACGACCTTGATTAGTTACGACCTTGACAGGTCGGAAGTAGGTCTATAGTATAATTACCTTACCTATATTATACTGCGTAATGACGACTACCTGTGTCTATAAATACTATGGACACTCAGAGCTATATGTAAAATATACAAATATTGGACAAATGCGGACACACATATATATGTAAAATAAAACAAGATCAGCCAAACAGGGGACACTTCTTACCTGCAGAACGGGCCTTTATTCAAACTTTAAATCTTAATTTAACACATATCATCATAGTTAGGATTATCCAGTTTAAAGGTATCTTGCATATTTGTCTATTTTGTTCACCTTTTTATGACAAATAATGACCATTTCATTCAAATTTAAGCTTAAAGCATTTTAGCAAGAATATCTGTTCGTACAATTGTGCATGTTATTCAATTTATATATAAACACATCATGATTGGATCGGAATACTGTAATGTTTAATGATGTCACACGTACATTTTACAAGTTATCGTAATCTCAAGAATGTTAAACTTGCGTTTGAAAAATATATTTTAAAGAAATCATTCTTCACACTAAAACCCCACAATATCTTGATCCTTTTTATGGAAGATGTACTTTGTATTCGGTAAGAAATAGTCGACGTTTATCAGAATCAAGTTCAAAACGGTCCTTCAAAAACCACAACTTTGGTTAAAGTTTATAACAACGCTCTCTGTAATGCAACCAACCGAACCCAAAACGATGTTGTCGTGACAAAATGCGAGGTGACGTAGACCTATACCGCTCGCCTTATTGAGGAAAGTTCAGATACTTTCAAGATGTATGTATAACATAAAGTCGTTATGTTTTCTGTTTGCGTTTATTTGGTTCATCGGTCGGTCGCTGAAACAATCAAGTATTTCAGTCAGGGAAAAAACTACCATTTTCGTTCACCTTTCAGTCGGGAGTTACTGGATTGGGTCTCTCGATCACACAATCAACTTTCTTTGGCCTAGTGAGAGTGTTATAATAGTGACATTTATTATGAACTATGATATTCTGTCAGTAGATATTGTGTTTATAACAGTTTATTGATCGTATACCGATACATTAGCAACCAACATCTAGAACTTAAAATCTGAGGCAGAACTATGGACACACGCGCTCGAGTCTGTGAATCTGGTTTGGGCTAGAAAATATACTATATATATATATATATATATATATATATATATATATATATATATATATATATATATATATATATATTTTCCGTTTCTCTAGATGCTAGTGCCATCGTGTCATAAAAGCCAAAAACTCCCTAACATCACAGGACTTTGTGTGCTGCAAAATAACAACACTGTAAAATTATGTTTTCTCTTGAGTTGGTACACCTCTAAAGTTCAGTGACACTGATCCGGGAAATGGCTGGGAATACTCTACCGTCGGATAAACTCTAGACCCAATGAGATCTGTCGATCACAAAAACTCGATGAGATCGGAATTTGAGGAAAATACGATCCAATAAGATCAGAAAATGGGATCCAATCTAATCTAATTTTATTAAAGGTGGTGGAAATCGGATTAAAATTGAAAATATGATAATTAGGGATCATGCTGCGGCACACAAATGAGTGTCTTATAGACCATCAAACAAATAATTGGAGTCTTAGTCAATGCAAAATGGGGTGAATAAATTTTGATTTTAATTTGTACTAGACCTAATGCTTATTCATGTCTCAAATTTGCCTTTGTTGCATTTATTTCAGTAACAATCTTCATCATTCAATAAGGCGTATATATATATAAATATATATATATATATATATATATATATATATATATATATATACTATGTGACACATATGCAGGTGAGGAACGTATAATCAAGCCATCTAGTGTTATTATGTGTACAACTGATTGAATAAAGTTGATATATTGGTTAAATACCGATAAACTGAGGCTAATTTCAATGTTGTATTACAATACGTGACCAACATGCATTTGGCCGTAGAACCGAGAACACGCTCTCACATACCAATTAAACATGGACAATGTATGTCAGCCGAATAATACATACAACATAAAACAGGGACTACACGATACCATCAAGTCAAGGACGACTTTATTTTGAGGTTTTGAAAGTAGAATGGAAATTTGTATTTGAACTTGTTTGAACGTTTACTCACTCGTGTAGTAATTTATTCACTGACTCGGTGACTGTGCAACTTAATGAATGACTGACTACCTGATTGATTTATTGATTGAATGATTGATTTACTGACTGACAGACTGATTGATTGACTACTTGCCCGTGTGCCTGATTGATTGACTTAGTCACTCACTCATTCGCTCAATCGTTGACACACTCACTCAATCACACTGCTTAAAATATCCAGTTTCCAGACAGCCAATATTCCCACCATAATAGCACAGTATTATATCCATATTATGGTCTAATGTATCTTTAGATCTCCTATAGCTGAAGCGTCTATCTGATCTTATCTACTTATAACTAGTCAATGATCCATTTTCCATATCAACAGTGATTGTTTAGCATGATCAGCATTTAATTATATATATATATATATATATATATATATATATATATATATATATATATATATATATTATTATTATTATTATTATTAATAAATTACATTAACTTGAAATATTGATTCTTAGTAAAGTAAGTGGATAAACTATATATATAATAGTGATAAATATATATATATATATATATATATATATATATATATATATATCACGATACGCTTCTTTTGATATAATTATCTGATGGATGGCTGTAAATATAGCGATGTGTTTGTAAACATAACTCAAGGCAAACTAATAATTGCTGTTTATTTATCTTATTAAGTTGGATATGATGATCACTCAGTAATTAATATTTGTCATCGGAATATCCATTTTAGACAATCTTTTATTTATTAATAGAACATCATATCAACTCGAATTACGATATTCAGTTATTTTTGTATTACTCCTTACGTAGCTTGCAGTAATACATATTCACGTAATATTATACTCTAACATGTAAGCAATTGATTATGTGTTTTTTTGCAAAGTCATTTATATGATTCTATATTTTACTACGATGTATTATATTATTCTACGCTACGCAATTCAAATCAACACCAGACTATGCTATACTAAATTATTATAAGCAATATTATACTGTACAATAATAGATTGTACGAAATTGCATTATGCCATGACATTTAAAAAAAACACTGGGAAGCCATCAATTATCATTGACAGAATATTTCATCAATTTTTTGACATTTTATGGACTTATTCATCGTCGTGCTCATATTCAAGCCACTCGCCGGAATAACAAACTACTCGATCAATTATTTCAATCCCATTTCTGTTGGTTTCATCTGAGCTTGAAGTACTTTCATAATTGAGTATCTATCCAATGCTTCGTTGAACTTGATCGCCACCATACCACATGATGATGATGTAGCTTCCATTGTCCAGTAATGATCCATGTTCTTCAGCTTCCACGGGACGTTGTGTATACTATTAATGAAGAGTGATTGACAGGTTGGCATGACGCTGCGATTAATTCCTTGGATGTGGTCCGGTAGCTTGTCACGTCTGTATCGCCAATGAATGCATCCGATGAAAAACATCCCAAAGGAACGCATCATTGATGTGGCCCGATTTAGACATCCGAAAAACTGAACGCGTGAATCTGTCGACGTCAACCGAATCAGTAGAAAGAACAACTATAGCTTGGTCAAGGTTAACGAAGGTCTTTGTGCGACCATCACCTTTCATCACCAACTTCAAATCGTTTGGTCTTCCTTTGTTCATCATAGACGCTAATATCGTCCAAACCGGTGAAGACGCGCAGAACAGGAAGAACTAGTGATCTATTAATTGTCTATTAAACGTTTATCTATCTTCACGTTGTTACTGCTCAGACCAACATCCATCCAAACAATGGAGAAGATTATCTGATTACAAACTACACACCTGTAGATCAGTGATGGTGTTTTATATCTTTGACGAGGAAATCAAAATTAGTTATCTTTTGTTAACCTAACAATATCACGTGATGTTTGCTCAATTGCCTTAATACTTTCTGATCCCTTTTCAAACTCGTAAGTGGCAAGAATCTCTTCCGGGTTATTTGCCTTGATTATTTTTCCCCATGATTACATTGGGGGTGGGGGGGGGGGTGAAAACAAAGAAATTTGACGCATGAACTTGTTCAGTATTTTATCATAGGGCCTTCTCACTTGATTACTGGCAACTGTACTCTATAGGAGCTCACAATCAACCGTTTTAACTCCGTTCTATGTAGTAATATCAACGAGATATACTACATAAATTAGGTTTACGGGATTTATTTATTTTATTCCATTTGTCAGATCTGTTTCGCCTCCTGGCATAAAATCATTTAGTTGGATAATGTTCGGCAAAGATGAAAAGATGGACAGTCACATAAAACCGATCATCGACATTCCTCGAACGTAGATATCAAACTCTTTGTCACCATGATATTATCAACAATTACGGAATATCATTGGATTACATTTAATACGTGAAAAATATGCCACAAGTGTTGAATTAATAAACATATACCATTATCTGTTAGCAAATAACAGAAATAAAGACGCTATGTAAAAGTGTTCAGAAAACGCATTTCTGGTGATGTGATGATCTTGTTAGATGTGAATATATAGAAGTTTCTGGTTATATCAACATCATTTACAAGTAAGGAATTGCTACATCAGAGTCCGTTTTATACTCAAATAATAAATATCAAATATCTGATGATATACAACGTGATAAGAGAAATAAAGAGTTAGTATATGTTTATAAGGAATTGTTATATTTTAATCACCCACCAGAAAGTTTTTGTTTATCGTATGTGTGTGTGTGTCTATTTGTATGTGTGTGTGTGTCTATTTGTATGTGCGTGTGTGTCTATTTGTATGTGTGTGTGTGTCTATTTGTATATGTGTGTGTGTCTATTTGTATGTGCGTGTGTTTCACTTATATATGCAGCGATCCATCTATCTATACTGCTGTTTTATGGCCACTATTGTGCACATTGTAGGCTAAATGGGCCAAAGGCAATGAAGCGAAATAAAAGATGAAACACCCTCCAGATACAGCCACATCGGGGATTGGGTCCAAGTGTTAAGAGATCTCTCTTCTAGCTGAGATATTTGTATCCTTACTTAGAGCTAACCAACCTTGTGGCTAACTGTGGCTATAAAACATGTAATTCCTTAATAACTATTATCTCTGCAAGACGGCAGTAACAACAACAACAACAACGACAACGACACGACGACGATGATGACGACGATGCTGCTGCTGCTGGTGATGATGATGCTAGCTGAAATAAAAACACCAACAATAACAACATGCCTTCAAACTGATGACATTCCGTATGATTTTCCACAATATTAAATGGCGCATTTCTGTATGTTTACGTTATTTGTTAGACAAATTGTGATGTCAATATTCAGCATTTCACATGGATAGGCTAAAGTGAGGGTGTTATTGAAGGTCATCGATCATCGATC